>OZ024836.1:11004717-11095402 GCA_964016985.1 Anodontia alba | reverse complement strand
AACGCGACGTCTGATTGGATGACGTCAAAAATTTGCGACGGTATATTCTGCGATATACTGTCGGAAATCCGACGTCATCACGTAACGTCGCTTTTCATTGGCTGACATTTGGTTTTATGCAGCTCACAGCACATGTCGCTTTGTGCAAATAGTACATTTTTTCAATAGAAAAAAAATGAATAAATGCATTAGAATGGGGATAACTGCATCAAATTTGTCATTTGGGGAGGTAAATTGGCGGTTTTACGGTCGCAAATTACGTTTTACGGCTCCGATGACGCGTCGCCGTAAAACGAAATTTCCGACCGTAAAACCGCCGATTTACCTCCCCAAATGACAAATTTGAATGCAGTTATCCCCTAAATATACATACTCGCACAGACGTTGCCTTAAGCCTATTAGATATATAACCTTTAGAAAATAAAATAGATTTTAAGAAGCTGACACTTTTCGATCAACTATGTACACTTGATTTCAGTGTAAGGGTAAAAAAATGTATTTTTATTTAGATTATTCTCTTACATGACACGTGCTGACCGGCAATGCGGTTTCATACCAGACATTATTAGATTGCTGGAGAAATATCAACTTAGTCATATTATGTATAAGTGTCTAGAAAATAGTACATTTCCAAGCACATTTCTTTGGAAGTGTTTGATAAAGAGCAAGATACATAAGAATGTAGTTCTAGCCTTGAATAACAGAACATTGTTACCCATCACGAAAACATGCCTATATAATGTTGACCCCTTTAAACCCCACTTTTATAACGTAAAACTGAATTTTACAGGGGTATACATTATTTTTTTTTATTTCTGCTCAAAAACATATATTGTGGGTATTCGTTAGAACTGCCTCATCGAGGCGGTTCTAAGGAATATCCACAATCTATGTTTTGAGCAGAAATATGGAAAATATCAGAATTTTTTATCTGAAAAGTTTCATTTTTGGTGGTAAAATTTTCAGTATATTTGAATAGGCATGTTTTTGTCATGATATTTTTGTCGATTAAGAAGCCTACAGCCGGAATATGGTCCTCACTGGATCTGGAACTCCCCTGAAGCAAATCGCAAACTGCTTTCTCCTTGTACCTTAGTAATACAAATGATTTCATTTTGCTGAATTTCATTACGGAAATAACATCTGCAGGCACTGCGACATAAATTATAATACTATAGTAGATCCTTGTATCCATGACTGTCAGTTTTTGAACCTAGAAAGATCCAAATTATGGCAAAATATCCCGGATATTAATTTCTAAGCAATCAAGACAGAAGTCTGGTATCAAATATTCTACTTGGCATGGAAAGTAAAGTCTTGAAAGACAAGCATGAACAATTCACATTTTGTTGCATTTTTAGCCTCCAAAAAATGTGGTGCAGATACAAAATGCTGAATTGAATACTCTTTAGCATTTATTGTATTGATGTATGTGTATTGCATCTATATTCATGTATATATGTACTGGCTTGTACAGACATACATGTGTATAAAATGTTATGAGATAAGGACCTGATAGCCGATGTGTACTGGGCAATTGGTGCCCGATAAAGTGTTTAGTTTTCTCTTTTCTCCACTATCTCCTTGCATTTCGTTTCGGTAAGGAAAGAAGACGGGCAAATACACACATATATACATTAATTGCTTTAGCTCATTTATTACAAGGAAAGAATATTCTGAAGTGTTTTATGTGTACCTGCGTATGTGTATATATGTACGTATGCATTGTGTAATTGTATTTGTAAATATATGTGTATCCGTCTAAGTGCGCATCTTTTGAACGTGTAACATCTTCAAATTTAGGCCACTTGTAAATATCTCTGATGTATAAGTATGTTTTGTGCATGTATATGTATAGGTATGTGTATATGTTTGTGTATGTGCGTATATCTATATGTATGTATGTATGTATGTATGTATGTATGTATGTATGTATGTATGTTGTCTATTATATACTTAAATATTGTATGTCATACTCTCCTGTCAGGGGAAAATAAGGAATATCTATCTATCTATCTATCTATCTATTAATTCACGTCAACAACATTTGGTAAAAAAATGTAATTTTTTCTAGTGTTTTTTTTCGACAGTCACGTGCTAAAATGTAAATAGGATAGTGTGGAAAACTAATGAAGGTCAGGCTTAGAAAATAGGTTATTTCAAGATAAATGTATTAAAAACGATGTGTTGCCATGTCTAATATACTGAGAATTTGGTAAATAAAAAAAAAATGTGATTTTTCTAGTGTTTTTTTGATAGTCACCTGCTAAAATGGCATTAGGATAGTGCGGAAAACTAATGAAGATAAAAGGTTAGAAAATTGTTTTTTTCATGATACATTTATTTATAATAATTTGTTGCCAAAAAAGATAAAGGTTAGAAAATAGGTTATTTTAAGATGGATCTATAAAAAGAATCTGTTGCCATGTCTAATACATAGAGTAATATAGAATCATTGCAACAAATTTTGTTGACGTGAATTAAAAGGACCCACTGCTAAATAGGGCCGGAGACACATTTAGTACCATTTGTAATACCGGTTTTTAGTATTTTGTGGGTACCCGTCAATCAACTTTTGAGAAAAAGCCGGAAAACATCTAAAAGTACGTATGAAATATAAATAACGGAGATACGAAAATAGAAATTTAAGTAATTTCTCATCTTATCTTCGACTTCGCTTCAACACGTCTTGGTCAAACTGTCATTTGCCTACCCCTACATAATTATGATTTGTCTTGCAGCCAATCCTAAAAGTTGTCATATTCTGACTCGATTTGGAAGATGAGGCCTCACTATATAGGCGCGAGGACCATTTTAGTCACGTCGATCGCTGTTTTGCCGTGTAGTTTCCTAGGCTATGCGCTGTCAACCAGGCCATTCGTCGTCGGCGTCGTTGCTGGTTAAGCACCATACCAAAGTATGGGTGTGTCGCTCGTATTCCAAAGTCACGTAAAGGATTCCGAACGGTTCTGGTGGAAATCCGATTGTTGTTTCGTCCACGAATATTCTCGGCTGTCTCCCTCGGCATGCAAAATATGACTCGTAGGTGAACCAAACGGATGTACCGGTCTTGATATTACATTACACGTATACGACCACTTCTTGGACGGTCTTGAGTGGTTCCATTCGTTCGCAGACGCTCATAGAGACATGATATTGCCGATCGATGCACTCCAAAGTGAGCAGCAACCGCGGATGGAGATGATCCGTTAAGTAACATCGTGGTAGCTGCTGCACGATCTCTTTGACGTAGCCTCGGCATGACGCAAAGATTTTTTTCTAAATAAACGCTACTTCCTTTTGTCGAGTCGACCTTTAGGAACACAGCAAGCAAAGTTTGATGTAAACTTTGGTAATGTATATCTCTGCACGTGGAATATGTGCTAGCGTATTTTTTGACCATAGATTCACTGTGCTAACATATATTTTGACCATAGGTTCACTGCTTGATTGAGTTTACCACAAATATCGACATGAGAGGCTGAATAAAGTTGTTAATATTTTTTACCAACAAAATATTTCAATAAAGTTCAAACTTTAGGGCTTATGAGACAAAAAAATGTTGTTGCGTTTCTTGTTTCCTTCAGTGACATGATGTGCGTATGTTCGTCCACGTCATGTGCAAATCTATCTATGCATACCATTACGAAGACACGCCTATTCAAATACACTGAAAATTTTACTACCAAAAGAAAAGAATTTTCAAATAAAAATTCTGATATTTTTCATATTTCTGCTAAAAACATAGATTGTGGGTACTCGTTAGAACCGCCTCGGCGAGGCGGTTCTTACAAGTACCCACAATCTATGTTTTTCAGCAGAAATAAGAAAAATAATGTATACCCCTGTAAACCAAAGTTTTGCTATATAAAAGTGGGGTTTATGGGGGTCAAAATTATATAGGCATGTTTACGTGATGACTAAATTGTGCATGCCCATTCAAGAACAGCCTACTCAGGGCAGACACCGTTCGCAAATTCACAAAACTCGTTCTAAATCGCACTAATCTTGTAGTCTTTTTCTTTTATTTAATCTAAACAAATAAACTGGTGAAGTTTTTCGTGTCCACCTGAAGGATGCTCAGGCTAATCTGAGTCTTTGCTGGGCTCACCTGCAACATTGTAGGAAATCCTGTGCACCGGCAAATGAACTCCCATGTTGACTTTGTTTTCATTTTAATTCGTCATCAGAAGATAAAAACCTTTTCAAACTCTGACGGTTTCTGGGAAGGGGTGGGGTTTACCCTCCTGGGGTCAGTGTTTGGTGTCAATGAATGCGTCTCATCATAAGAAACAATAATATATGGTTAAGGGGTGGAGATCTTAAAAACAGCGTCCGAGATATTAAGCCTTATGTGAGTAAGTGGCGGTGGGCCATACCCCGGGGGATCAACGGTTAGTTTCACTGAATGCATCATAAGAAACAACAATATGCATAGTTTAGAGGTGGGAATCTGAACAGTTTCTGAGATTTTGAGCCTTATGAGAACTGGAGGGAATATATATGGTTTATGGGTGGGGATCTAAAATGTTTCTATTAGACATTTTTTTATGAACTGAAGGGGTGCAGCATGCCCCCGGGAGACCTCCAGTCAGAGTCATTGGATGTTTCTTATCACAAGGAACAAGAATAGGTAAGGTTTAGGGGTAGGAATCTGAACGGTTTATAATATATAAGGCTTTTATATCATTAAGAGGTGAGCCATGCCCCCGTGGGACCCCCGGTCAGGGTCACTGGATAAGTCTCGTCATAAGGAGCAAAACTATGTATGGTTTAGGGGAAGGAACCTAAACGGTTTCTGAGATATTATGCCTTTTTTAATGAAAAGAAGGGGGTTTGGCATGCCCCCACCCCCAGGGAACCAGAGGGACCCTCTGAAAAACCATTTTACAAAATTTCATACTTATACCTATCATATCCCCAAATTTCAGAAAGATCCGTCCAGTTGTTACCGAGAACTCGTCCGACAAAATTTGGGCGGATTTCGGCATGCACCAGGGAACCATTTGAGTCCGCCCTTTCGAACAGTTAAACACTCTGGCACAACTGTATATCAGTATCTATCATATCGGCAAACTTCAGAACAATCAGTTCAGTGGTTACTGAGAACTCGCCCGGACAAGAAGAAGAAGAAAAAGAAGTAGAAGAAGAATAAAAGGAGTAAAAACAATAAGTCTCCCCACCTCGTTTAGGAGACCTAACTAAGCCAGTTTAAGATGTGTAAAGGTTTCGAGGCCATTACCAAAGGCTCCGCCATTTTGTAAATTTAATGAGGGTTTGAAAGTTTCCAAGTATTTAATAAAATCTTCGTTTTCTTGAAAAAAAAACAACAAAACATTCTGGTTTTCAGACAAAACCAATACCTGCCTAGAGCAGAAGCTGTATTATGTAAATATTTGCCTCGGTCGAAAATCATATTCCTCGGGATGACATATTTACTACCGTCTTCTTAGGAATGTGACACTTACTTTATTATACCAAATTTTAACACTTGGTTCCCGTTTTACATGAAGTGAATCGTGAGCGCCCTCTGTTCTGTGCATAGGATGTTTTTAAGTTTATTATCCCATTAGAGAAATAGTAAAAATTATCAGCCTTAGACCTTTTGAATAAAACGAACCGTTTGTGATATTTGTTTACTATCGCCCTCAGGAAACAGTTAAATATCACCCTTAGGCCTTTGGGGATTTTGTATGTGAATTTTAATGAGGTATAATAAACGCAAATATAGAGGTATATAATTGAAAATTGTAAATTTAGGCTTCGCATATCTAATTAAGGCTTTATGATATTATAAGTTATCATTAAATATTCAAATGGTGACGTCCATAAAATATTGATAACTTTCAAAATGCATGGTTTGTAAATGCCTTGCCTTGCAGAACTGGCTCCCTGTCCCAAAATGGTGGCAACTCTGTTACCCAAACTTAACTGAATATACTCTAACTTGCATAATTGTTAAAAGCAACGCATTTGTAAGTGAAACACTATAGAACGTTTAAAAACAAGTACCAGAATTAAAGAACCGCCTCCGAACGGCCGGTAGTAAATTACTTGGGGTGGATCGGTGGGGTCTTAAGTTAGCTTTTCGGGATCCCAACTCTCGCCCTCAGTTTCCCTAGAGGTACAAGCATTCACTTGTTTGGGTCGCATGTGGGTCATTTAAATCATCCAGGTTGACTCTATTGGCATCTTGGTTCTCACTTCGTTTTACAGGTTAATGACAATTAAAGCTTGTTTTAATAAGCGTTTATTTTCTTGAGACCTCACAACAGGATACTTGGCAAACTGTGCAAACCCAGATAAGAAAATGCCCCATCTGATCAGGGTCTCCCGTTTGCAAATATATGTAGTTTAGCCATTTTTCTCTAGGAAAATCTAAATCACATCTATTAGTCTGATATACCAACAGCAAAAATTGAAATCTTCCAAACAGTCTTAAACGGGGTAACAAGGCAAATTTTACCTAAAGGGCAGGGCCAGCAACGACAGGACTTTATTTAAACCGGGTTCCCCTTCTAACTGATATATCAATCAGAATAAAAATGAATTATATTTTACAGAAATCCTATCTTTTTGAATGTCCTTCTCTCTGATTTGGCTGAACAGTTATAAGTTTCTGAATGATAAGGGAGATGGTATGTGTAGAAAGATATTTAAGGAGTATTTCACCTTTGTTAGATTTGAAAAGAAAAACTCATAGCGTAGTGCCAGGAACGACTTCTATAATTGCAATGTGCTATAAAATTCTTTGACCAAAATGCCATGACGGTAAAGGGTTTTTCAAAAGTTAACATTCATTTTTCATTTGACATTTGTGAATGAAGCTATTCGGGCCAATTAAAAATAGCATTACAAAAACACGCCTATTCAAAGATATTAAAAATTTCACCACCACAAACAAACAAAGTTTTCAGATTACAATTCTGATATTTTCTTAAAACATAGATTGTAGGTACTCGTTAGAGCCGCCTGGCCGAGGCGGTTCTAACGAGTACCTACAATCTATTTTTGAGCTGAAATAAGAAAAATAATATATACCTCTGTAGACCCCAGTTTTACATATAAAAGTGAGGTTTAAGGGGGTCAAAATTATATAGGAATGCTTTCGTGATGAGTTTATTAGTAATTAGTTTATTCCCGGTGTTAGTCTTACTCTTTGTTGCTTTGTGGTTTATTCTACGAGGCGATTTGTTGTATGTCTTTCCGTGTGTCATTTTGTTCTTGTGTTTTTCAGTCCTTTTAGTATTGCGATTACCTCGCTTGGGGAAAAGAGAGCTAATCTTAGTGCTTTTTACGTTTGTTCGGGTTGTGCTTGTTTAGATTTGTCGGTTTCCTCTTCCTCTTGGGATCTGGGAAGGGCTGCGGTTTGTGATTGTGGCACTCCCTGGACTTTTCTCTTACCTTTTTTATATTGATACACATACAACATCGTATTCCTATGCAATGAAACGGGGGATAAGCACTCGTGTTTACAATTTACGCCGTCAATGTGCACTTAAGCGTACTAGATTTTCTGTCAATTTTATAAGACATGTTTGCGTTCCTGCACTAAACCAAGGTCTTCCCTAAAGGAAACGAATGTGCCCCAAAGAGCAAAGCAATTTTGATAGAAATAGAGTTTATTCCTTTTTTTGACTTTGCACAAAAATGTCAATAAGAACTTACTGAATGGGCGAGGAAGCAAAAAAAAAGGTAAGAGAAAAGTCCAGAGAGTGCCACATTTACAAACCGCAGCCCTTCTCAGACCCCAAGATGAAGAGGAAACCGACAAAAGCACAAATCGAACAAACGTACGAAAAACACTAAGATTAGCTCTCTCTTTCCCAAGCGAGGTAATCGCAATACTAAAAGGACTGAAAAACACAAGAACAAAATGACACACGGAAATACATACAAAAATCGCCTCGTAGAATAAACCACAAAGCAACAAAGAATAAGACTAACACCGGGACCACCGCCTTAGAACGGTCAGTAGAGTAAACCACCGGGGGGTTTAAAGCACTTTTACAGCTAGCTAACTTCACCCTGGGTCCCGATGCTACTTTTAATGCAGAAACACATAAATATTTGGTTCGCATAAAGGCTCCCAACTCAGTCTCTGCATCAAAGCGAAAACATAAAAATACAAATTAATCACTATAATAAACAAAGACGAGTACTCATGGATAATTCTACTGTATGCCAGAGTAAATGAAAACCAATAGTTGAACCACGGCGGTCCAAGCCAAAGACATATCGTCAAGCCCCAACCCACTGGTTAAAGTTTTACGAAGAGGCCGTCATTGAGTCAGAGTCTGAAGTCGGAAACAAAAAGAAAATTTCCAGTACCTCTGATATTTCAGATGATTCATTTGATCATTTATAAAAAAAATATAAATAAATGTCAAAACGATTGCCTTTGGAAACAAAGAACACACTACAGATTAGAAAATGGGAGTCTCTCGGTTTTATTGAGACTCTTCATAAGCAGTAATGTAGTTTGCAACACTGCTTACGCCCTCTAGCGTATACATGAGCAGAACTCAATTTTAAAATAAACCATAATGGGCCCTATGATCCCAAAGGAAATGAAATAAAATCTGCACTTGGCACACGTGAATTTTATGGTGAACACTTTACTTGTTATCGTGAGAAGTCTGTGAAAACACGGAATAAAAAATTAAAGCCAACGCCTGGTCCTGGAGGATTCAACGTTTACAGAAAGATGACATAGAAAGATAATATATGTGCGGACGTATATTGGTTAAACAGCACTACTGGATAAATCATTATTAGAGAAATTACCCACACATAGCTCTTCTCCAAGGATACTTACGAAAAAACAAAAGGACAAGTACACAAAATATAGCATAGCAAATGTCCAGAAAAAAAGCTAGAACCACAAAATCTATCTAGACAATACACGAGCCAATTAAAATCAAAGCAACCATGTCCCTCTACCCCAAACATGCGGTTTGTGGCCTTTGGCCTTGTCATCTCCTTAGTGGTCCTTAGCCTTGTCATGATCATTGCCGTTATGGTCCTTGGCCTTGTCATGATCACAGCGTTTGTAGTCCTGAGTCTTGTCTTGATCACCGCTTTTCTGACCCTCAGTCCTGATACGATTATCGCTTTTGCGACCTTTAGTCTTGTCTTGATCACCACTGTTGTGACTCTTAGCCTGTTCATAATTATCGCCGTTTTGATTCTTAGCCTTGTTGTGATCATCGCCGTTATGAGTCTTCTCCTTGCCATGATCACCGCCGCTTGTGACTTTTAGCCTTTTTATTATCACCGTCGATGTGACTCTTAGCCTTTTCAGGGTCATCGCCTTAGCCTCGTCATGATCAACACCGACATAAAAATGCTTTTGCAAAAGAAAAATATAGGTCCAGATCAGGTAGTTCGTAGTATCTATATATTTCAAATTTCAATGTTCTCTGCTATGTTTTTTGCGTATATCCTATTTGCAATATGGCTGAACTGCTTGTGTAAGAAAAAGTTGATTTAATTATAAATAGCGGAAGCCAGTGTGCGTTTTACCTTAAGACTTTATTATTTTCTTGTACGTTGCGATTTTTGGTTTTGTTATTAAATTGACGCAGTAAAAAGAATAGAATTGAACCTACCTTGAGCCTGTGCCAGAAGCGCAAGGGCTAAAACACACAGAACGAAGCACAATATAACCACCTTGTTCATGCTGAAATTTTAAGGACAACAATCGTATATAGTTATCCTTTACTCTTGAGGTCGCTTATACACTAGGCGTTCATGCAACGAAATGCTTAACTGAGCACTGTCGCAAGAAAACGCGATTGTATTTATTCTTTTCTGAGATGTACTTTTACACATTGCACACGCCACCTTGCACCAGACTGAGCGATATCTTGTTTCTTTTTAATTTTCCAAAAAATGGCGACTTGACCTGAAAGATGTAAAGTACAAATTATGAAGTACAAATGTACGAGGAAGTATTTGACGGCCGTACATTCAGAGAGAGAAACCAAAGCATTGACAGCACTGGTGGGTCAATTGTCTTTTGAAACTGGTCCTGAACTGGGCCTTAAGACTGTTTTATTTACCCTTAACTTCCTGTACTTTAGGCAAACAGTGCAGACAGATCAGACGCCACGTGGCACTGTTTGTCAATGTTTCAGTCAAGGTTTTAGGAAAAATCATAGAGCGATGCATACACAAACATCTTTTTTAATTATTTGAAACTAGACAACATAATATCAACTTATTAGTCTGGTTTTCAGAGTGGCGACTCTGCTATAAATCAATTGGTCTATTTATACAATGAATTTCTAAAAGCTTTGGGTGAAGGGAAAGAAATAAGGCTAGTATTTTGTGATATAAACAAAGCATTTGACAGGGTATGGCACAAGGGATTAATATTTAAACTTAAGTCTATAGGTGTTTGTGGCGATATGCTACAATGGTTTACAAATTACCTTAGCAACAGGAGACAACGCGTTTGTATAAGAGGCTGTATATTATCCTGATAGCAAATTCTTGCCGGTGTTCCTCAAGGATCTATTCTAGGACCAACATTGTTTTTATTTATATAAACGACATAATTAATGAAATAAAAAGTAACATCAGATTGTTTGCGAGATGGCACTAGCGTGTTTAAATAGTAGAATGCCCGATTACTGTTGCTCTTGAACTAAATTTTGGTTTAAACATATTTTATTTACACAAAGTATACATGGGTACAAATATAATGTTATGAAAATATATATTACAGGATTAGAACGAAAGCAAGTTCTTCTCCTTAATAATAACAACTGTGAAGAGAAGGCGAAGATCATGTGCAAGTGATACTTTGAATTACTGTTCATATGCATTCAAACAAACAATATAAAGTACGATCTCATTCAATTAAAAAACTTAGGTAATTGTATCATTAGAAAGAGTTAGAAAAGCAACAATTATAGAGAAACGTAGATAAAACAGAAAATTTGGGTATGTATGTATATCAGTATTGTGTATTTAGTTGTTTATGTAAAAAAATGCTGTGGATTATAAGTTATGATGGAGGTTATACATAAGGTGTGAAAGAAGTGAAAACGACTTGTTGACTTTGAGTATATAAGAGTTTGGTTATTCAGAGAGAGAGAGAGAGAAAGAGAGAGAGAGATACAAACAGACAGAGAGAGAGAGAGTGGGGTGGGGGGGGGCGACAGTAATGCTTAAAAACTCCCTTGCGTCAAAACAAAACTAGCCGCATGGTATATTTGACAAGTATAATTTTGTACATTCTTAGAATTACTGCATGACAGTGAATCTCTTGGTAGTGATTACATATTTTTGGACTTTCTCGAATATTTTCTTATTTGTATCGTAGGAGTGAGAGATATCACCGAAGAGAAGTAGACCAAGAGAGATTTACTTGTACTGTGAAGCTGCTTCGAAAAGCTCAGTCCGCGAGTTCCGATAGTAAGGACATTGAAAAAAGAAATGATAGGTATTCTCGATATCGCCGCAGCGGCATAGCTGGGAATCCGTGATACTCTTCAGGAAAAGATCATAATTTAATGCACTGCATTTCGTTCTTAAGCGGGTGCGAAGAATTTATGCATGTCTTTTGCCAGTATAGAAGTTTTTTGGTACGACTAAATTTTCCCTGTTGAGGTGTGTTTAAAAGCAGCAACTGATTCTGACTGAGTAACATCAGACGGTAGATTATTCCACTCCCTCACTGCTGATGGAAGAAATGAACAGTAATAATTGTTAGATCTGGCGTCAACAGTTTGGAGAGCATGAGAATTTCTAAGATTGTATCGCGAAACGCTACTAACAGTTTGTGGTACTAGGTCAGAAAGATATGATGGAAACAAATTGGTGTACATTTTAAAGAATAGGGTGAGTTTGTGGTTTCTTCAGCGTTTTCCTAAGGATTCCCATTTAAGTTCGTTGTAAAGACAGTCGAAGGATATGAGTTTGGTGGTTCTAGTTGCAATTCGGACTGCTTCATTTGTTACGAGCCAGGCGTAACGAGAAAGAAATGAAAGTGAAACCAGCAACAAGTTTTAAATTATTAACAATATTTATTCCACAAAAAAAATAAGACAAGATTCAAAACAAAAGAATGTAAGTAGACAGTACCTTTCAAGTTTATGTCACAAAGTCCCTCTGAAATAATCCTTGAGAATTTATAAAACAAATCCTTTGAATATCAGTTTCTGATCCCACAATTTAATGTTCCTGAATTCAGAATTTAAGTCAAGAATGAATAAAACATTAAAGTAATCCAGTATAGAATAATTTCCAGTGAAAGTATACAAAGATCCCCAGATGAAAATCTGTTCTCCTTATATAATATCAAAGAAGGTTCTAGAAAAAGAATTTACTACAAGCATCTCTTATTTTCCAGTTCCAATCAAGAAACTTCTAAATCTTCCATGACATTCCAAAAAGAACTCAGTCCAGAATCAAGGACGTAAACATCATGTTATTGTAAACATGCTGTTCATTCCAGAAAGTTATTTTTGGAAACATTGTAAATAAAGCTATTTATGGAAACATAGTAAACATGTTGTTTAAAACAATTGAACACCCTGATATATAACACTTCCCCTCTTCAGGGAAAAGAAAGATTTATGTAATAAAGCTTTCTTTTGCCATAAAATTATCATAAAATAAAATACTGATAAAGGCAATTATTATCTTATATACAGCAAGTTACAGGACACCACAGATCAAGACATCATGCTCTGGACAAGGCATCAGGAATAATATTATCTTTTCCCCTGATATGCCTGATGTCAAGATTGTATTCCTGTAACAACAGGCTCCATCTGAGCAACCTCTGATTCTTGTTTTTCATCTTATGGATGAAAGTCAGTGGATTGTGATCACTGAAAACAACAATAGGTGAGGACGAAGAAGTCAGATAAACTTCAAAATGTTGAAGAGCAAGAATGAGAGACAAACATTCTTTCTCTACTGTAGAATAATTCTTTTGATGTTTGTTAAACTTTTTGGAAAAGTAACAAACTGGATGATCCACACCATTGTCATCCTCTTGAAGTAATACACCACCTGCACCAACATCACTCGCATCTACTGCTAACTTGAATTCTTTATTAAAATTTGGTGCCAAGAGAACTGGCTCACTTCTCAGTATGGCTTTCAGTTTATCAAAGGCATTCTGACAATCACTGGTCCACTTAAACCTCATTCTTTTACTAAGTAAATTAGTCAGTGGCTCAGCAATGACAGAAAAATTATTACAGAATTTTCTGTAATAACCGGCCATACCAAGAAACCTCATCAGTTGTCTTTTGCATGTGGGCACCGGAAAATTTGAAATAGCTTCAACTTTAGCCTCTATAGGTTTAACCTGAACATGACCCACAACATGTCCTAGAAATGTTAAAGTTGCATGACAGAATTCACTTTTAGCAAGGTTTATTGTCAATTTTGCTTCACTTAGTTTATCAAAGAATGCTTTGATAGTTCCAAGATGGTGATTCCATTCATCACTGTATATGATGGCGTCATCGATGTAAGCATCGCAATGCTCGATTCCAGCTATTATGGTGTTGATTAAGCGTTGAAATGTTGCTGGAGAGTTTTTCATTCCGAAAGGCATTACTTTATAGTGATACAATCCGTCAGGAGTAACAAATGCTGAGATCTCTTTAGCTCTTTCTGTGAGAGGAATTTGCCAAAATCCTTTCAGAAGATCAAATTTAGTTATATATTTTGAATTTCCAATTTTGTCAATACAATCATCCATTCTTGGGATGGGAAAAGTATCTGTTTTACTCAAATTATTGACCTTCCTGTAATCGGTGCACATCCGATATGTTCCATCAGGTTTTGGCACAAGAATGCAAGGTGAACTCCATTCACTTTGACTTGGTTCACTGAAATCATTGTCCAGCAAATACTGAATTTCCTCCTTAAGATATTTTTGTTTTGTTGGATTCATTCTATATGGATGTTGTTTGACAGGTTGTGAGTCCTCAACATTCACATCATGATAAATTTTGTCAGTCCTTGTAGGAATGTCCGGAAATAAGTGTTCATACTGATAAATTAACTGTTTCAGTTCCTTTCTTTGGACTGGATCTAGGTGTGAAAGTTTCTGGTCGAGATCCTTTAGAATGTCAGAATTCTGGAGTTTTGATGAAGCAGGATCAGATTTGATGAAGTTCATGTCTTCAGAGTTCATTTCACTTTGTTCCTGAGGGACTGAACTAACAACACTAATTGGTGTAACAGAAGAGCTATCCCTATCTATGTATTGTTTAAGCATATTAACATGACATAACTGTTTTTGTTTGCGTCTCCCAGGAGTGTTAACAATGTAATTTACATCACTAATCTGTTTATCTACAGTGTAAGGGCCGTAATACCTGGCTTGCAATGGTTTGCCAGGAATAGGCAAAAGAGCAAGTACCCTGTCTCCAGGCATGAATTTTCTTTCTTTTGCATTTTCATCATACCAACGTTTCATTTTCCTTTGTGCTGACTTAAGATTGGTCCGAGCAGCCTCACAAGCTCTAGACAGTCTGTCTTTAAAATCTGATACATACTGAAGTAAGTTCAGAGAACTGTCATCAACTGAGAGAAATTTTTCTTTCAAAAGTTTCAAAGGTCCACGCACAGTGTGGCCAAATACCAGCTCAAATGGACTGAAACCAAGAGATTCCTGAACAGATTCTCTAACAGCAAACAACAACAAATGAATGCCTTCATCCCAATCTTTTTCAGTGTCAAAGCAGTATGATCTGATCATATTTTTCAGTGTCTGATGAAATCTTTCAAGGGCACCTTGACTTTCAGGATGGTAAGGTGACGATTTATACTGAGTAATGCCCAACTCATGCATGACCTGCTGAAAAATTCCAGACATGAAATTTGAGCCCTGATCCGACTGAACAGACTTTGGGAGACCTACAAATGTAAAAAACTTTACCAAAGCCTTAACAATGTTCTTAGTTTTAATATTCCTAAGTGGAATGGCTTCTGGGAAACGTGTAGAAGCACACATTATAGTGAGAAGATATTCATTACCTGACTTTGTTTTGGGCAAGGGACCAACACAGTCAATAATTATTCTGCTAAAAGGTTCATCAAAAGCAGGTATGGGCTGTAAATGAGCTTTTGGTATTGTCTGGTTGGGTTTTCCTACCATCTGACAAGTATGGCAAGATTTACAAAACTGAGAAACGTCAGATTTTAACCCTGGCCAGTAAAAATGGTTAAGAATTTTGTGATAGGTCTTGTTTACACCTAAATGACCTGACATGGGAGTCTCATGGGCCAAGTTCAAAATTTCAGGGCGATAAACCCTTGGAACCACTATTTGGTGGTTAACAGTCCACTCGTCTTCTGCTGAGACATCAGGAGGACGCCATTTTCTCATTAAAATGTCATTTTTGACATAAAAACAGACTGGGACTTGATCTATTTCTTTCTCATCTAAAGCCCTTTCAAGCAAAGGCAAAATTTCAGGATCATTATGCTGTTCCTTACAAAGTTGTGACCTTGACACCAAGTCATGACCTTGACCTTGGTCATTTAATACTGAAGAGTAATGACTGGACTCTGACTTGTCACTTAAGTCTGTCTGCTTGCCAGACAGGCTGGGTGAAAGAGAATTTATAATCTCGTCTGTAAAAGACTGACCCAAAAAGGTATCAGTTAAATCAATTTCCCCATCATTCTGTTTTGCTTTCTTTGCCATGGCCCTTTTAACAGCACAAGATGGGTACAGATCAGGGATTTCCTGTTCAATGGGATCAGGTGGCTGATCAAGACAAAGTATAGTAGTCAAAAGTGGATTTACCACAACCTTATCTCCTGCTAAGTCATTGCCTAACAGTAAGTGAACACCTTTAAAAGGTAAAGAAGGTCGAATACCGACAGCCACTAAACCAGTTACCAAGTCTGAGGATAAATAAATGTTATGAAGAGGAACATTAACAAATCCACACTCTACACCCTGAATAAGGACACTTGTCCCAGAAGAAGTCTTCTCAGAAAAAGGCAGAGTATCTGCTAAAAGAAGGGATTGAGAAGCTCCGGTATCTCGTAAGATTTTAATTTGGGTAGATTGGGCATAGTCACTATTTAGTGACACAAAACCATCTGATAAGAATGGTTCATAAATCTCCATAACAGAATCAGTCTCAGGCCTTTCGGTCTGGATAGGATCTTCCTCCTTAACACATGACTGTGGTTTTGACCGTAAAGAGGTGAGGCCTGTAGGTTTAAGCCCCTCTTGTTTTTCTTTCTTTCTTTTCAAATGTAAACATTCAGATATAATATGACCTGTCCTTTTGCAATAATTGCAAATTGGTTGAGATAAGGGATTTTGATCTTTATTTTCACCAGAAGGTTTGGGTTTGGGAGTAAATGTTTGGCTATATTTGCCAGATGGATTACTGGGACTATGTTTGGATCCTGACTGTGGGAAAAATGGTCTTCTAGAGGGATTTGACTTATTAATAAAGGAAACTTTATGTGTTAAAGCATAATCGTCTGCAAGTCTAGCTGCAGCTTCCAAAGTTTCAACCTGTTTCTCATCTAAAAAGGACTTAATGTCTGAATTTATGCACCTTTTGAACTCTTCTACAAGCATGAGCTGCCTAAGTTTTTCATGATCAGAGCCAATTTTCTTCGAAGAGCACCACCTATCAAATAACTGTTCTTTAGTTCTAGCAAATTCTACATGGGTCTGCTCATTTTCTTTCTTACTGTTCCTAAATTTTTGCCTGTAAGCCTCAGGGACCAACTCATAAGCCTTAAGAATTAATTCCTTTACAGTATCATAACTGGAGCTCTGCTCGACAGTCAGCTGAGTATAAATTTCTCGAGCCTTCCCAATTATAACACTTTGCAAAAGCAAGGTCCAATGCTCCTTTGGCCACTTTAAATTTTCTGCTACTTTTTCAAAATGAAGAAAATATTTGTCAACCTCTTTTTCCTGAAATGGAGGAACTAATCTAATGTGTTTGGTAACATCAAAATGAGAGCCAGACTCTAAAGGTTGCCGTTTTACTGTCATATTTTGCATTTCTAGTTCTTTCATTCTTAAATTAAATTGTCTCTCTCTTTCTTTTTCTTCCATTTCCATTCTTTCTTTCTGCATTTGTCTTTCTTGTTCAATTTTAAGTTTTTCCTGCTCTAATCTTAATTTTTCTAACTCAATTTGCTTCTGAATTTCAAGTTCTCGCATTTGCAAACCTGTATGTGTAATGAGAACAAGAGACAAAGCAGAAGAATCTAGTAATTCCTTATCAACCAAAAATTGGACCAAAACATTTTTTATTTCCTGTTTTAACATGGACTTGTTGACGTTAGTCAATTCATAGTGAGCAGCAATATCCAACAAATCTGACTTTTTGGCCAAATTTAACAGCTCCTGCGAAGGCGCAGCAATAAAAGCTTGAAGGTCAAATGACATGATTGCTTTTTGCTGGTTTTATCAAGTAAATTTATCAATCAGAGTTTATTTACTGATATTTTTCAAAAGTCAATACTTGCTTTTTTTTTTTTTTATTATTATTTTATTTTTTGTAAGTCAATACTTGTTTTTTATTAAATAATTTTTTTTTATCTTTACTGAAATCTTTTACAAGTCAGTACTTGTTTTATAGCAAACAAATATTTTTTTTCTTTAAAAATCAATATTTGTTTTCTTTAAAAAGCTCAAACTTGTTTTAGCTCAAGAAAATGTTCGATCCCGGACGAGCCCCCAATTTCTGTTACGAGCCAGGCGTAACGAGAAAGAAATGAAAGTGAAACCAGCAACAAGTTTTAAATTATTAACAATATTTATTCCACAAAAAAAAATAAGACAAGATTCAAAACAAAAGAATGTAAGTAGACAGTACCTTTCAAGTTTATGTCACAAAGTCCCTCTGAAATAATCCATGAGAATTTATAAAACAAATCCTTTGAATATCAGTTTCTGATCCCACAATTTAATGTTCCTGAATTCAGAATTTAAGTCAAGAATGAATAAAACATTAAAGTAATCCAGTATAGAATAATTTCCAGTGAAAGTATACAAAGATCCCCAGATGAAAATCTGTTCTCCTTATATAATATCAAAGAAGGTTCTAGAAAAAGAATTTACTACAAGCATCTCTTATTTTCCAGTTCCAATCAAGAAACTTCTAAATCTTCCATGACATTCCAAAAAGAACTCAGTCCAGAATCAAGGACGTAAACATCATGTTATTGTAAACATGCTGTTCATTCCAGAAAGTTATTTTTGGAAACATTGTAAATAAAGCTATTTATGGAAACATAGTAAACATGTTGTTTAAAACAATTGAACACCCTGTTATATAACACATTCTGAATCTTGTCAAGCTCTTGTTTTTCATATAAGGTACAATTGTCCCAAATTACATTTGCATATTCAAGTAGAGGTCGTATAAATACCATGTAAATAATTTCTAGGGATTTTCTGTCGAGCTTGAATTTGAGTTTCCTCATAACATTGATTCGTCCCCAAGCTTTCTCTTTGATACAATCTATATGTTTATGCCATGTACAATCAGTTGAGAAATAAACACCTAAGTGTTTGTGTGTTTCGACTTCAATTAGTTGATGATCATTCATTTAGAGTGGAGGATGGACAGGCTTGTTCAGTTTACGTGTGAAGATAAGAGATTCTGTTTTAGTTGGGTTGAAGAGCACTAGCCATGAGGCAGCCCATTGTGATATTACATTTAGGTCAATATTCAGAGAGACAGCAGCTGTCATTGGATTATCTACTACGATAAAAAGACTCGTATCATCGGCAAAAAGAATAATGTTTGCTCCAATGTCATTTGCTATATCATTAATGTATAGTAAAAACAGTAATGGTCCTAGGATTGACCCCTGTGGGACACAAGTTAAAATGTAAATCCAGTCTGAAGAAGCACCAGGAAGAACAACTCTTTGTTTCCTGTCAGAGAGATAACTCCTGAACCAGTTTAGCACAGACCCAGTGACTCCTGCTGCCTCAAGTTTGTGAATAAGACCGGTGCCATACACGGTCAAAGGCCTTGCTTATATCACAGACTGCACGGACCTCTTTACCATTATCTAGGGCTTGGCAGATAGTATCGTAAAGATACGTCAGTTGATTAACTGTCGGGTCGCCAGGTATGAAACCAGACTGTAAAGAGGTCAATATATTGTTATCACGAAGATGAATATATACATATTTGAAGACTAGTCTTTCAAAAACCTTGTCCTCTGAGTTTAGGAGAGTGATTGGTCTGTAGTTTCTAGGCAGGGATGGGTCATCTTTCTTACATATTGAGCAGACATTACTTTTTTTTTTATACGATTCAGGTACAATACCAGTTTGAAGAGATAGATTCAAAAGAGTACAGAGGGACAGACAGAGAAATTTCCATTGACAATTCTTAAAGAATACGATTGTTTATTCCATTGGGTCCCGAGGCTTTACTTCATCTTGACTTAAAGCTCTTATACACTTGGGCAAGCCGTTGGCTTGTTAAATTCAATCCTTTAAAATTCGCATCATTAATAATAAGTGAAAACGTACAAAACCACAACACCCTCCTTTAGTTATGGGGAATACTACTATAAGTGAGATAACTCAATATAAACATCTCGGACTCGTTTTCTCAAACATCGCGACATGGACAAACCATATTGCTGGGATAGCAGCTAAAGCATGGAAAAGCATTGCTACTTAAGACGAAATATTTTTTTTTTTTTTTTTGGACAGATCCTCACTGGAACGAATGTATATATCATTTGTTCGTCCTCTTTTAGAATATGCAAATATAGTTTGGGATAATTGTACAATAGAAAATAAGCACATAGTAGGAAACATACAGTTGGAGGCTGCTCGAATAGTTAAAAGTGGAACAAAGCTTTGTAGTATTCAAAGATTATGTGACGAAACGAAATGGGAAACTTTTCAAAAACGTCGAATTAACATTAACCTCTTCCAGCTGTACAATATGATTATGGATTCACCCCAGCTTATCTTCAACAGCTTATGCCAGAAAGAGTCCAACAATTATCAAGATACTCTCTTCGGAAACTCACAAAACCTCTCTCTTCTAGTCTCACGTACTGTAACTTACTCTGTTTCTTTTCTTCCATCTACGCGGCTTCCATTGCAAGCTTTAAAACAAATCTTAATACTCCTATCCTTACTTTACCAATGCATTACGTAAAGGCAGTTATCATGAACTGGACAAATCTACCACACAAGACTAAGACTTAAGTGCAGTTCCCTCAACCATCATTTATATCTTATTGATAACCCATATTGTACGTGTGGTCAATTAGAATCTTCCACCTATTGTTTCTTGCAGTGAAACGAGCACAATTTGCAAAAAACAGCGTTACTTGGCCGTTATACCGTACCAGCTGACCCTTTCACTCCTTCTACACGGGATTCCTGCTGAATCAGCGGCTGTAAACGACACGATTTTCAAGCAAGTCCAGCTCTATGTTATCTCTACGAGACGATTTGTATTCATGAATAACGATGCTCAATAATTACATAAAAAATCGATCTACTATCATCAACAAAAAGCTCGTATGTAATCAGACTTGCCTATGGACTGCAAGCGAAAATCTTAGTGACCTTTAATCACCGGCCGGGTGGGGAATGGGAGGGCCATGTAAGCGACAACCGAACTCATCCTCTATTATAATTTGTATATGTATACACATTTATCCTTTATATATATATATATATATATATGTGTGTGTGTGTGTGTGTGTGTGTGTGTGTGTGTGTGTGTGTGTTTGTGTGTGTGTGTGTGCGCGCGCGCGTGTGTGTATATATGTGCATATACGTATATATAAGTGTATATGTGTATACATATGTATGTGTATGTGTGCTAGATTGAGAAATCACGCTATGTTCTTGAAATATCAAAATGTTTAAATGATATTTTATATATTTCCATGCTGAACTTTGTATGTAAATTTTGCATGCGAGCGAGGAAATGGACTCTGTAAGCTTTAAGCTTTCGTCCAGATCCCCTTCTAGAACCAGCGTTCGATTATGAATGTATGTTTGTATTTTCATAAAAAAAGAAGAAATAAATATTGTTTAAACCAAGATTTTACAGGTAACCCGCTTATCTGAAGTCACAGTGACAAGAATACCTCGGCTATAATCAACCGTTACCTGGGTTTCGTACAAATGCGCGGTTTTATCATATTGGTCAACAATAACCACGCGGACACCACACAAGTTTATTAGTTTTTTGGGTTTTTTTTTTTTTTTTTTTTTTTTTTTTTTTTTTTTTTTTTTAAGTGAACGCACAGAAACAAATACAACAGGGTCAGTTTAATTCACCTTTTTGACCCTGTAGACTGAGACAGATCCTTTTGCCAACAGAATGAGCCGTCTCATTTGGATCCAAATGAGACGGCTCATTCTGTTGGCAAAAGGATCTGTCTCTATTTGTTTGCTATTCTGCTTATGATTTTCGACTAGCGTCCTGATTGTAACTATGCACATATCCAAATTCTAGGGTGGGAGAATCTACTTTAGAAACTTGGAGATGAAAAGGTTGAGCCTGTTCTTGAACTAATGTAAGCAACACGTTTCACTTGCATTTTTCCAAAAATAAAATGAAGTTATCCAGGGACAACCACAGTTACGAAGCACACCTTCCTGACACACTTAAAGAATACGAGATTAGGAAAAACCAGCTCACGCCGCCTAGATACGGCCAGAAGAATATTCTGTGCTTTAGTCTCATCCCTCAGGTTCTGAACTGGACTATTCCATCTTTGCATTTGGTACTCCTATTGTCGCAAACGGCTGAGTGATGAGCCGCCTCATCTGGATGTACACTGTTTGCAAGGGTATCAGTGGTCTACAAAGATGAAGGGATTGAATTACTCAGTATTGGCCAGTACATTCAAACGAACTAGAAAGTATACACAAGTATTAGCTCCTCACAAATATTAGTGTTTTTTTTTTTTTTTTTTTTTTTTTTTTTTTTTCAAAAAAGCTAGCGAGTCGTTTAGGTTTAGCAATTGCATGTACGCTTATGAAACACGTGATGGCATGTGTATCAAACGATTCACTGAACTAACCCATTACGAAAACACTCCTATTGAAATAAATTGCAAATTTTACAACCAAAAAAGGAAAATTTTCAGATAAAAATTTCTGATATTTTTCATATTTTTGCTCAAAACATAGATTGTGGGTACTCGTTAGAACCGCCTCGACGAGGCGGTTCTAACGAGTACCCACAATCTATGTTTCTGAGCAGAAATAAGAAAAAATAATGTATACCCCTGTAAACCCCAGTTTTACTCCTTACTCCTTGTTGCTTTGTGGTTTATTCTACGAGACGATTTGTTGTATGTCTTTCCGTGTGTCATTTTGTTCTTGTGTTTTTCAGTCCTTTTAGTATTGCGATTACCTCGCTTGGGGAAGAGAGAGCTAACCTTAGTGCTTTTCGTACGTTTGTTCGGTTTGTGCTTGTTTAGATTTGTTGGTTTCCTCTTCCTCTTGGGGTCTGGGAAGGGCTGCGGTTTGTGATTGTTGCACTCCCTGGACTTTTCTCTTACTTTTTTTACTCTATAAAAGTGGGGTTTAAGGGGGTCAAAACTATATAGGCGTGTTTTCGTGATGTTTAGTTCACGCTGAACTGTCAAATTTACCTCTGACGTATACACAAATAGCAGGTGCTATGTACTTTGTATCTTGACAGTTACTGTTATCCTGTGAGTTTTTTCAACATTTGGACTATAGCAGATCACTAATAAATGGAAGAGTCCTTGACGGTACTGATTTAATTCGTACTCAAAAAGAAGTAAGAGAAAAGTCCAGGGAGTGCCACAATCACAAGCCGCAGCCCTTCCCAGACACCAAGAAGAAGAGGAAACAGACAAAACAAAACAAGCGCAAAGCGAACAACCGTACGAAAAGCACTAAGATTAGTTCTCTCTTTCCCAAGCGAGGTAATCGCAATGCTAAAAGGACTGATGAACACAAGAACAAAGTAACACAAATAACGCAAGGCAAGACTTAAAACAAATCGCCTCGTAGAATAAACCACAAAGCAACAAATGAGTAAGACTAACACCGGGACCACCGCCGTAAAACGGTTAATAGAATAAACCACCGGGGTTCAAAGTATTTTTATAGCCGACTTCATCCTGGGTCCCGATGCTACCCTTAATACAGTTATACATAAAAATTCGGTTCGCATAAAGGCTTCCAACTCAGTCAATGCATCAAAGCGAAATCATAAAAAAATCAAATTAATCACTATGATAAACAAAGACGAGTACTCATGGCTAATTCTACTGTCAGTTAAGTCAATTCGTACTTATATCAGTTAGTTCTCATTTTGGCCAACTCGACCTCAATTTCCGATCAATTCGTACTCAACTGTATTTTCTTCGGTCAATTCGCCCTTATTTGGTCAACTCGTATTCATTTTCGTCAAATCGTCCTCGTTTTGATCAATTCGTTCTTATGTTAAATTCGATGAATTGCGAAGGAACCTTGTCGGTACGAAGTCAGTACGTACTTAACCCTTGTCATGCTGAATAAATAAGGATGCCACGCCCACTTCCAATTTTCAGCAAATCAGATTACTTAATTACGGATGTTGATTCAAATTCACATAATGGTAAACACTGTTTGCAAAGGCAGGACATATACGAGTTCACCAGGAGAAGGGTTAAGTCAATTCGTTATCATTTTGGTCAACTCGCACTCATTTTTTCGGTCAGTCGTATTTAACAATATTATTTTCGGTAAATTCGTCTTCACGGCCAACTCATTGTCATCTTGGTCTTTCATCCTCGTTTTGGTCAATTCGTTCTCACGCTCAATTCGATCATAGAAAGAAAGAAAGAACGAAAGAATGAAAGAAAAAAAACTTTATGCAGTTGATGGCACGCCATCGCAAATCCCCAGGAGTGTGTGTGAGAGGTGGTTGAGGAGTACTCAGAAATTTGCTTTATACATAGGCTAAGACTTTTTATGCGTGGGAGGTAGAAGTTTTAATTGTACTTTTTGGGAGTGTCTGGGGGTTTTATTGTTGTTGTTTTTCTAGGAGCGAGGGTTACTGATTATGTTTTGGTGTTCTGTCAGAATTCTCGGAATTTTGGGGTATTGTAAGGATCGGGGTGATTTTCTTCTGGTGATCTGATAGTTTATTGAGACCAATGTATCAGTAACTGATAGTTTTGTACAAGCAAGGGGTATGCTACATATTATATCTGCAGATATTTTGGGGGGGGGGGGGGGGCATGGCTGATATACTGGATATTTTTTGGGTATTACTGATACACCGTACATTTTGGGGGATAAACACTAGATGTGGGGCCCATCCGATGTAACAGGCAATATTTAGAGTACAACCCCCACCACACACCCCCACCCCCACCTCATCCCCTGGGCGTAAATTCCCACGCCATCTCCAGACTAAAATGGGTTAAACCTATAAATAAGAAAAAGTGATGTGTCCAAATCCCCGCCAGACGAAAGACAAACATTGTAGACCCTGAGCAAAAATTGCTGCATAAATGGCAAATATTGAAGAGCCAGGGTCCACACTGTTAAATAAGGCATGTGTGTCGAATACTTCAGGTGAATAGGTACAAAAGGTAAATACGGACGCACAGTCCGATGAGAATCTTCACTGGGCGCATTTTAGATAGCTAAGTATGCAAAGTTTCTGCATGCGGACAACAAAGACTCCGATCTGACCACAAGGTGCGCCGGCTGATCTGCGTATCATCACGAAAACATGCCTATATAATTTTGACCCCCTTAAACCCCACTTTTATATAGTAAAACTGGGGTTCACATTATTTTTCTTATTTCTGCTCAAAAACATAAATTGTGGGTACTCTTTAGAACCGCCTCGCCGAGGTGGTTCTAACAAGTACCCACAATTTATGTTTTGAGCAGAAATATGAAACATATCAGAGCTTTCTATCTGAAAATTTTCAGTTTTTGGAGGTGAAATTTTCTATCTATATAGGCATGTTTTTGTAATGTTAGTTTGGCTCACATGTCAGAAGATACATTCCCACACGTTACAGCTCAAGGATGAACTGCTTTATGTTGTTAACCTTTACCACTCTCCTTGCAAATCATCACGAAAACATGTCTATATAATTTTGACCCCCATAAACCCCACTTTCATATGGTAAAACTGGGGTTTACAGGGGTATACATCATTTTTCTTATTTCTCCTCCAAATCATAGATTGTGGGTTCTCGTTAGAACCGCCTCGCCGAGGCGGTTCTAACAAGTACCCACAATCTATGTTTCGAGCAGAAATATGAAAAATATCAGAGCTTTTTATCTGAAAAGTTTCATTTTTTGGAGGTTAAATTTTCTATATGTTTGAATAGGCGTGTACGAGTACCCACAATCTATGTTTTGAACAGAAATATGAAAAATATCAGAGCTTTTTATCTGAAAATGTTCAGTTTTTGGAGGTGAAATTTTCTATCTATTTGAATATAGGCATGTTTTCGTAATGTTAGTTTGGCTCACATGTCAGAAGGTACATTACCACACGTTGCAGCTCAAGTATAAAGTGTTAACCTTACCACTCTCTTGGCAACTCTTCACGAAAACATGTCTATATAATTTTGACCCCCTTAAACCCCACTTTTATATAGTAAAACTGGGGTTTACTGGGGTATACATTATTTTTCTTATTTCTCCTCCAAAACATAGATTTTGGGTACTCGTTAGAACCGCCTCGCCGAGGCGGTTCTAACGAGTACCCACAATCTATGTTTTGAGTAGAAATTTGAAAAATATAAGATTTTTTTTTATCTGAAAAGTTTCACTTTTTGGAGGTTAAATTTTCTATATGTTTGAATAGGCGTGTTTTCGTAATGTGTAGCAAGCAACAAACTGATATTGTTTTCTTATTTTCCCAGAAACCAGGATTTGACATTTCATTCAAGTTGTCTCCATTGGATGCAATTTGCATATAATGTCAATCCCCAATGAAGAAGATTTGCATGAAATGACAAACCCTGTTTTCTCGGGAAAAAATAAAATAAAAATATTTCAATATGCCGTCTACTGAAAAGTTTACCCAGAGTCCCAAGCATTAATGTACAAAGGTCATATCATGCAAAAAGGCCTTGATCGCATGTGACAAAAGCCTATGTCAGCTTGCACGTTCCGCAGAAGACAAATTGGTGTGGTTCTTATTTTCCCAGAAACCAGGATTAGACATTTCACGCAAATTGTCTCCATGCATGAAATGCCAATCTCCAATGGAAAAAATTGGCATGAAATGTCAAATCCTGTTGTCTTGGGAAAAAAACAACAACAAAGAATATATATATATATATCGTCTTCTGAAAATTTTACCCAGAGTCCTAACTAAGCATTGAAGTAAATAGGTCATACCATGCAAAAAAGACCTTGTTTACATACGAGACAAAAGCCTGCACATCCGCGTAGTTTTTTCTTGGCCTTCATTGTTCGATAACAGACTCATTTCATTGCAAACAGTTTGCATAAAATGATAAACTCTGTTTCCTCAGTGGAAAACAAAGGACATATTTTATCTGTTTGTCGTCAGAGAGTAGTAAAAGCTACAAAAAGGTACGTCCTTATCAGGGGGGGGCGGGTGTGGTGTGGTGTGTGTGTGTATTAACTATTATGCCGACAGCGCGAAAAATAAATCGGGAAGTTTTAAAACGCTATTTTATGTTTGCCGTGCATGACTAAATGAATTACTGCAGGGTGACATGCTCAAATTTCCCCCATTTACCGTATCCATTACGAAAACAAGTCTATTCAAATATATAAAAAAAATTTCACCTCCAAAAGTGGAAATTTTCAGATAAAAAAACTCTGATAGTTTTCTTATTTCTGCTCAAAACATAGATTGTAGGTACTCGTTAGAACTGCCTTGGTGAGGCAGTTCTAATGAGTACCCACAATCTATGTTTTTTGAGCAGAAATAAGAATAATAATGTATACAAATTGTATTTTTTTTAACTGATTATAAGGCAACAAGAATGTAAAATGACACATAGATGAAATGCCGTATATTGCGCTGTAAAAGTTTTGAAAGAAGAAAACTGAAATTAGCACATTTGGTTACTGCATATACAATATGAAATTATATACCCGAAGGACATCATTTTTAACCTGCCGTGTAGGAGTGCCTCCTCATCTTAGACCTGGACCGGTATTCACTTCTTCCCCCCACCCCCCCACAACACCCCCCCCCCCCCCCCTTGAAAAAAACGATAAGTTCCTACAAGCTTACTACTTACAGTGAGGATTTTTTTTAATTGTGATAAATGAGCCGGGCCATGACAAAACAGGCCTTAGGTCATTTTGGACCATCAAGGACGCAGATCAACCTGCGCGTCCCTTGTTATTCGCCGTCTAGTTGGACTTTAGATTTGATATTTTAAGCGAATAGCAAGAGACTATACCTGCGCAAATCGGTTTGTATCATACCTGGTCGGAATTTCCCAAAGGCACATTTTCTCATGACGTGGCTTCTTCACAGATATAAGGATGAAAATTTGTTACTTCTGTTGCAAAGACAGAGTGTGGGAGCTTGTTTGAACTGCCTCGATGAGGCGGTACTAACAAGTACCCACAAACTATGCTTGGAGCAATTGACTATCGTAGTCTCGAGACACTTGAAACACTTTAAGGAGGAAAAAGACATGTGCGACCAGCGAACACTCAGATCAGCCCGCGAAGTCGCAAAAGCTGATCAGAATCTTCGCTGCTCGTGTTACCCTTCTATTCAAAGAGTAACAAGCGAGGACTTTGGCCGTGTTTGCTAGTTTTGCATTTATACAGACTAAATGAAGAATTTTAATATGTTCATACCATGTGGAAACATTGATGGCACAGATCAGCCTGCGCATCCACCCAGTCTTATGAATATATTTGTTGTTCACTATGAAGGCAGTTATGTATTGATATATGCTAAATGCAAAGTTTTTATAATGATATTATTTGAACCGCTCCATCCGCAAGGGAGCAAATATGGCGCAGATCAGCCTGTGCATCCACACGACATCACGAAAACAAGCCTTTATAATTTTGACCCCCCATCTTCCCCCCCCCCCCCCCCCGCGCCCCCTCCACACACACACACACACTTAAACCCCACTATTTTTATAGTAAAACTTTACAGGGTACGCATTATTTTTTCTTATTTCTGATCAAAATTAAGATTGTGGGTACTCGTTAGAACCGCCTCGCCGATGGCGGTTCTAACGGGTACCCAAAATCCATGTTTTGTGCAGAAATATGAAAAATAAAAAAATCGGAAAATCTTAATTTTTTGGGTATTTTTTTTTTTTTCTTTTTTCAATATATTTGAATAGTTATGCCTTCGAAATGATTGTCAAATTCGTAGTTGGCCGTATAAATGGAATCTTTGATGGTGTTGAGACTGAGGCAAGAAAATTTCATTAGTAAGTCGAATGCGAGGCTATTCGGGGAATGAGACGTAAAAATGTGAAAATTAGCCTGAAATTTCCTCGCATCGGTCCCCATACCACCAATGATTATTTTCTCACTCAACAATTTTAAATATGCGCATATGCGCAGGCTAGATCATATTTTGAATGCTTTATATAGGAAGAAAATATTGAAAGAAATGCAAGTAACTTAACATATAAGTAAGTTAAGGAAATAGAAGAATTAACAATATGATAAAAAATATCCTTTACCTCGGATTACGTTTCCCTGTGCATTCAGTTTTGAAGGTCTTCCCGCCATGGATACAGCTAAACGTTATTTCTGACACTTTAAGAGCCTCATTGAAAGTCTTTTTAGGACATCTGCTTTTAGCAGCCGGAATTGTGTGTGAACTACGCTTATAAAATTGAACGCCGCAGCGAGAACGTTGATATTGTTCAATTTTGCTCTCCAAAGCACTATAACTTAAAAACTTTTTACCCACACTAAACGATATCTCCATTTTTGGAGAAATAACATCTTGCTTGTAGATAACCTTGTTTTTATTAAGGGAACAGAAATAATTATTTTAATTATGGGTACTTAAATATTCTGACATAGCCTTTAAAGTATGCCGTCCATTCTATATATTGATCTACACCGCGACTCATCTGAAAGCCGTTTTCGGAGTGTTTTTCACAACTTAAGTAGCATTATCGGCCACTTAAACGCCAGAACTTAGTAGCTAAAACATCAGTCGAAGCCGAAAACGATAATTGAAGCAAGTAATTTCATTAATTACCAATAATCATAAACAAACTGACAACTGATAATAATATTAAACAATTAAATCATTTTTGTTGCCATGTATTTTATATACATATAATTAAATAATATAATTCTGTTTCATACACGAATCCATATGTTGTGGCTATTTATTAGAAATGTCTCGTTGAGGCACTTCTAAAGTCACAGCTGCAGATAAGTGGGGTATCCATATGATAGTTTTCCTATATCTCCATTGAAACATATGTTGTGGCTTCACATTAGAAGTGCCTCAACGAGACATTTCTAGCCACAACATATGGATTCGTGGAGAAATAAGAAACATGCGTGTTAAAAAAAATCAGTAGCCAACATTTAAAACATTCTTATTGTTGTCCAGAAAACGACAATTCATTCAAATTTGTGTTTCTTGTTTATTTATTTATTTATTTTATTTATTTATTTCTTTATTTATTTATTTTTTTTATTTATTTCTTTATTTTTTATTTATTTTTTTTTTTCAAAATAGGTTTTGACATTTCAAACTATCGTCTGCTGCAATTTCAAAATGTCGTCTGCTGAAATTTTACTCAGCATGCTAAGCGTCAAAAGACTTAAATTTTAGAAGAAGGTTAACCACTAAAACGCAATACATTCTAAATTTGATATCGTTAGTTTTCGGTGAAAAAAAAAAGAACTTGTTATTTCATGTGATTCAGCTGCTAGATAGATGTTTCACATGAAATGTTATGTTTTTTCTCTTTGAAATAATGTTCTTTGAAAAAAAAAAAAAAAATACAATGTCCTATTTTCTCTGAAAATTACAAAAAAATGTCAAGTTTGCTTCCCTGTGCATTTGTATGGGAAGAAACATTTAAAAATCTTCTTCTCCAAAACCGAGGATTCCTTGTGGCTGAATCCTTGCATATATCATTGGGAACAGGAGGTCTACCAAATTGCTAAAATAATGGTCGTACATTGACATTTGACCTTTTTACGGTAACGTTTAGTTTGCTTCCTTATGCATTTGTTTGGGAAAAATGTTGAGAATTTCAAATTACTTCTCTACTGGGGCCTCTAGGCCATTGTTGCTCAAATTTCATTTGAAGCCTTCCTGGGGCAGGGAAATGAACGATTGCAAAAATGGTTACCGTCCATTGACCAAGATGGCCGCCATGCCCATATATGGTAAAAACCTTTAAAAATCTTCTTCAGCTGAACCGAGGATGCCTTATGGCTGAATCTTTGCATAAATCATTGGAGACGGGCGGTCTACCAAAATTGCTAAAATAATGGTCATACATTGACATCTGACCTTTTTACTGCGAGGTCAAGTTTGCTTCTGTATGCATTTGTATGGGCCCCATGCGTTTATATGGAAAAAATGTTGATACTTTCAAATGACTTCTCCTGTGAAGCCTCTGGGCCAGTTTTGCTCAAATCCTTAGGCAGGAGAATGAAAGATTGCTAAAATGGGCATGGTCCATTGATCAAAATGGCTGCCATGCCCCTATATGGTGATAACCTTTAAAAATCTTCCTTCTCCAGAACCAAATAACCCCTGGCCCTAATTTTTGCACAAATTATGGGGACAGGAGACCTACCAAAATTGCTAAAATGATGGTTCTATGTTGACATTGACGTTTTTACTTCCAAAGTGAAATTTGCTTCCCCATGCATTTGTATCGGCCATATTCTTTTATAATGGAAGTATCGAAGTGACTTGTAGATCAACAGTAGCTAAAATCGTTCTGAGATTGAAACTTTAAGATGGCCGTCATCTTGTTTGTGTTTATTATATTTCCCTGTCACACAAATCATGATTCTTCGGAAACCACTTAGCGAATTTCCACCAAATTTCACATTGATCCTACTGTTGAAATGTGATTGATAGTTCATTCAAATGATCAAGGTCCATTGACTGTCAAGCCCATATATTCTTCTTCATTACTAAGAACCGCTCAAATGATTATCTTTTCATTACTTGAGATAATAGGATTGGAAAAATGTTGCATAACATCTGCATATCTGCAGTAGCTATGTCACTCAGGTGAGCGAGTCGTGACCCGTGGGCCTCTTGTTTTATTTATTTTCTCCTCTAAAACATAGTTTGTGGGCACTCGTAATAAACCTCCTCCTTGAGTACCCGCAATCTATGTTTGTTATAAATTTGGGATAATCTTAGAAACGCTTTGACAATGAGGCAGTTCTAAAGGTTACCCGTAATTACGTTTTGAGCAGACATAATATTTTGCATCGGCATGTTAACGTTACGCTGACTGCAAGATATTGAATGCGTAAATACGTTTTGATTGGATATCACACAAAGATGATGCACAGGAAGAGCCACAATCATAAACTGGGCCATAACCTTCTAATGGCACTAAGCGGAAAAGTAAGCTACGAAGATGTCCAAACACCCTGATTGGAAAACATGGTTGAAAACGACAGAATACACTGATTTGTCTTCCATTTCACAATTGTGGACAGGTCGGCAACTCTATCTCAGTCGTTTGTAACAAAACAAAAAATGCAGGAGAATGGATATATGTCCAAAGGAAACATCTAATCTAATCCTTTTATTGTATTTTCAAATGCGAAAGAGGTTAACAAAAGTATGATTTACTGCTATAAGAAAAACCAATTACAAGCGCAAAGTAAGAATTCCTACTACGGCCGACAAAGTGAGAATTCTTACTTTGCACAAGACAATTCCGGAATTGTACCGATTCTTACTTTGCGCAGAACATATATATATTTCAATGCCATCTGCTGAAAATTTTACCCTGAGTGCTAAGCGTTAGCAATTGATCTACTCTCTTTACTATGTCTTTTTAATTTGGGTTTTACGGTCCTTTCAAGAATATTTCACTTATATCGCGACGATCGTTCATCAAAGGTGGGCGAAAACCGGAGAACCTGAGGAAAACCCACCTAACCATCCGTAAGCAGAACTTGGCTTTCCCACATGTGACCCGAGCGAGGCTCGAGCCACAGTGGTGAGAAACCTAATGGATTAAGAGTCAGCTCTCTTATCCACTAGGCCACGGGGGTCCACCATACATCTTTCGAAAACGAGGTTTTATATGCATTACCATGCTATGAATCATCCTCCTGCAAATACTTTTTAAGTCCTAATAAGTAGTACTTTAGTCAAAAATTTGCTGAATCATCCTCCTGCAAATACTTTTTAAGTCCTGCAAAGATTTTGACAAATAAATTTTTGTTGAGATTTTATATTACCTCACTTGTCTACTAGAACTTACTTTTGTATATTATTTGTCACCAGCAAAGCCTGTCATCCATAAACAAACACACGTTCTGCGTGCACATCGCCGACACAAAAACTGTGCAATAGCGCTTCGAAACCTCATGCCTTATTCATGCCTTTCCATACAATGATGACCATATCTAAATGAGGCTTCTTTAAATGAAAGGGAAAATGTAATAGAATCACATTCAGGGCGGGATAATAAAAAAAAATAGGTAAACGATATGATTACCCCATTTTCTAAAGGAATCAAGAAGAAGTCTGAAAACTACTTGAACAAGTTATTCAATTTTAACGATTACTTTCAACTCCAATTGTTACAGCTTTTTGAATAGATGCTCTCAAGTTTGTTTGTGTGCGAGAATACTGGATAAAAGCTATAGATGAAAGTATGTAAATCTAAATACTTTTTGAAGTATATTGAGGTGCTTGATCTTGTATGTGATTAATACATTCAGATACTTCATATACCAAAACTAAGACAACTTATAGTGTTGATTAATTGGTATTGGACTGTGTAGCTAAAGTTTTACCATCAGAAGTGTGTTTGTCTGCGAGAATACTGGCCCACTGCAGATTAAGAAGACACCGTTTTATCCGGCGTTACCTTAATTTTTGTCGATTGTGCCTCAGTCTTTGTTTCGTCGGTAAAAAAAATCTTAGCAATGGCCAAATTATGATACAAGGTCAATTTCAAATGCATTTTCATCCACCAGCTGGTCAGGAAATTTAAGAAAATGAAAAAAGTACGAACTCTTCCGGTAAAAATGCTTTTGTATCTATGGCCGAACCTGCACAACCATTTTCTCTTTGAGTGTTTGATAATTTCGGCAAAGTATATGTATCAATTGAAGATTTGGCAGTTAGAAGAATGTGTGTAGATCCGGATAGGCTACTTTTCATGTTCGATGAAACTATCCTAATATTTTAGAAAAATGTTTTTGTCTACCCACCGTCAAACACGGTTCTTAAAATGGCGGCGAATCCTACGAAAAATACCGTAATCCGGCGTTATTTGACGGAAAATCCGGCGTTCTGATATTTTTCATATTTCTGCTCAAAACATAGATTGTGGGTACTCGTTAGAACCGCCTCGATGAGGCGGTTCGAACGAGTACCCACAATATATGTTTTCGAGGAAAAATAAGAAAAATAATGTATACCCCTGTAAACCCCAGTTTTACCATATAAAAGTGGGGTTTAAGGGGGTCAAAATTATATAGGCATGTTTTCGTGATGGGTGAGCGATTTTCGGGTTTTCTTTCACAGAGAAAATAGGTAATTCATTGTTAGAAATGCGATAAAGATGCATATCGTTTACATTTAAGAGATAAAGAATGAAGGGCTATAAATGTTGTGAAATATAAAGTTTATTTGGTTGTTTTGATCGATTACGGAGAAATAATTTACTAGCGTTCTAAGGCTTGCGCGTAAAAAAAAACAAGAGTGATCAAAGCGAATGAGTTTTTTTTTTTTTTTTTTTTTTTACACGCAAACCTTTGAACACGGGTGAATTATTTCTCCGTAATCGATCAAAACAACCAAATAAACTGTTTCTTATATTTTCATTTATGTTTTACCTTTAATTTTCACGTTCCGGCGCTATGATTTCCTACCAAAATAGTTCCTGTCAGTGCATGAATTTCAGGAGGCGTTGTTTAGTTTGAAAATCAGTCGCCATCTTGTTTTCACTTTAATACAAAAATCATCCTGTGCTTGAAATACAGGCACAACAATGTCATGAAAGTTGAACTGGATTATCAAGAAAATCATACTTTATATTTGTGTTGCAGGTCTTTCCTCAAAAACACAAGCTGGACGTAAAAATTGCAGTCTGATTTCCATGATTCTATCAAATTTTCCGCAAAACGTCAACTATTGTTTTTGTTGTTGCCAACAACGTCAGCGACGTCGCCTACCAATTATGATGTCAAAACGTTCAAAATGAAATAATTCGCATGGTGAATTATAGATTATAATTCAATGACAAATCTCAATAAACCACTGCTGAAAATCATTTTTAGTCGTTATAATAGGCAATTCTCCAGATTTTGCATAACACATAAAGCACAAAGAAGAAAAAAATAAACATTTCGACATTTATTGCATGCTGGACCATTTTTAACATTTGATGATTTTAACGGTTTTGGTATCACAAGAAAGGAAAATAGAAGATATTTACTCTTTTGCCGTGAATACCATAAATATTGTCATCGAGTGTAATGAAAACACCAGTATTTTCACGAGTGCGAATTTGAATGTTTTCATTACACGTGATGAAACTTTTTATGGTATTCACTGAAAAAGGAGTAAATTTTCTTTTTATTTTATTGTTTACACGCCAATGCGCGTTTCTGACGTCATAACTTACGTCGCCAAACAAAACATGAATGTCATGGCGTCGGCTTTCAGTGCTTAATGTGAAACGCTGGAGAGACAAAAACAAAAAGTTTCGGCAAATAAAAATAATCTTGATATCAAAATGTTTCTTACATTCTAACTAAGAAAATGCATACAAACACTTGATAGTTTAGTTCAGAAACAAAGAAGTTAAAATTGTTCAAAAATCTGAAGTGGAGGTAACATCCACTTCTGAAACAATGAAGAAAACCGAAGTCGTCCAAAGCGAAGAGTGAAAGTATAAATCGTATCAGTCACTAGTGAAATGATACGATATCAATTCACTAGTGACTGATACCATTTTTATTTTCATCAGATATGCACTGATTTCACCGCTGACAATAAAATAAATAGAGGTTATTTACTCTTTTGCTGTGAATACCATAAATATTGTCATCGAGTGTAATGAAAACATAAGTATTTTCACGAGTGCGAAGCACGAGTGAAAATTTGAATGTTTTCATTACCCGAGATAAAAAATGTTTATGGTATTCACTGAAAAAGAGTAAATTTTCTTTTTATTTTTTATTTTTTTTTTTGTTTACACGCCAATGCGCGTTTCTGACGTCATAAATTACGCCACCAAACAAAACATGAACGTCATGGCGTCGACGCTCAGTGCTTAACATGTGAAAGGCTGGAGAGACGACCAAAAAAAAAAAAATCGGCAAATCGAAATAATTTTGATACCAAAATCTTCCTTACATTCTAACTAGGAAAATGCATACCAACACTTGATACTTTAGTTAAGAAACGAAGAAGTTAGAGGTGTTCAAAAATCTGAAGTGGAGGTAAGATCCACATCTGAAACAATGAAGAAAACCGAAGTCGCCCAAAGCGAGGAGTGAAAATATAAATCGTATCAGTCACTATAGTGAAATGATACGATATCATTTCACTAGTGATTGATACCACTTTTATTTTCACCAGATAAACATTGATTTCACCGCTACAAATAAAATAAATGACTTTTCTATCAGTTTCGATGTTATGAAAATATCTAGTAAACAATGAAATATATGCTATTCTAAATTTATTGATCATCTCTTACTAGTACATAACTCTACATTTCCTTACTGTTACCTGTATGAATACCAGTACCCAGCTAGCATTCTACGTAAATCTACATCGGGCCGTCATCGGCCCGTCAGCTACCCTGACGGGCCGATGACGGCCCGATATAGATTTACGTAGAATGCTGACTGGGTAGTAGGCTGTGACGTCTGTGAATAAGCATATGTCACACATACGAATGGTAAAGAAATGTGTTATATATGCTTACAATTGTACGCATACGTAACAAATTGTTACGTATGCGCACAACTGTACGCATATGTAATACATGGCAGCGTTGTGTTACGTTTGCGTGCAACTGTAGGCATATGTAACATGTGGACAAGTTAGTGTGAAGCGTTCAGTGATATGTACGAAATACTCGTATACACATAAGTAACACCTGTTCATTACGTGAAGAAGTGGTCACTATTTCGAAAACGATCACTATGACCGAGTTTTTTCTTAGTATGCATGTTTTATTTGACACACGATTCTACATATAAAACTACTGTTTTGGCATCTATATATGTAGAACAAAAAAAATATATTCAATGCAATATGTAATGTGTATTGTTATAAAAACCACTTGTTCGTGTTTGTTGTCTGAATATTAAGCATTGCTTGATATGCATTAAGTACGTGTGCAAGGATATCGCAACCACTTGATATTGCTTGTTTGTGTTGAGGTTTTACGACCCAGTCAACTCAATGGGGTCATGTCGAACGCGGTCATTTTAGCTACCCACACTTTTACTGGACAGGCTTAAGCGGTTAACCAGTATTGAGCACTCTTTCGACAGAAACTGACAACTGTCCTTCTTGAATCAGCGGATGGGAGAGAATGACCGTAGAAAATATTTCATGATCGATCTCCACGAAAGAATGTTACCGACCTAACGGGGGTCAAATCCGCAACCATCAGATCATCAGTCGGACGCACTTCCATCTGAGCCACCGAGGTGGACCACTTGATATGCATGGTTCCCCAGGTAGAAAGCGTCTACGTTGCTAATAGCCTATAACTGGAACTTCTAGTTGCAAAAGTCATTTTTGAAGTGTGGTAGTTTTCGTTTTACCCCTTTGCAAGGCTGTAATAGGATCCTCATGAGAATTCAGCTAAAGCCTTTAAGGATCAATGCCCGTGGATCAGTCCGTATTTGGTATAAATGTTGTTACTGATACTTTTTAATCGACATTATCTTTTGTTCTGATAATTAAAATCTGCTAATATGAAATAAATAGGTGTTACCTATGAAACGAGCTTAAGCATTTTATGCACTGTTTTTTTTGTTGTTTTTTTTTCATCAGGTATGCAAAGTCGCGGAACAGACAATACCTGTTTAAACGTAGGTCCGAGACAAAGTGCACAACATCGAACATTTTTTTCCACGAAATTTTGAACATTGGTGTGTCACCGGGTATAGGTATATGATACTCTTGTACAGCTTTGCGGTACAAGCCGGACTTTGTAGCAACGTTGTAGAGTGGCTGCCTGCCACGCGGACGGCCCGGGTTCTATCTCCGGTCGTGGTATATTCTTTTTTAACTGTTACAAATGTATAAATAAATATTTTGTCTTACAGTAAAAAGAAATTATACGTGTACCCCGAAAATTTATTTTTATAGGCTGATTTCGCCAAAAAAAAACATATAAATAAAAAACAACTTGATGTTTCTTTTAGCTGTACCGCGAACGATCAGCGAACACTGTTTTAAAGTACTCTGTAAAATTTTCAGCAGATGACATTTTGAAGTATTTTTGGTCTGTTATCTTGAAAACAGGTGTCGGCATTTCATACATATTATCTCCTCAGGACATGACTTCCTATGCAAATTCTCTTCAGTTGAGATCAGTAATTTGAGTAAAATGTCAAAATCTGTTTTATGGGAGAAAATAAGAAAAAAAGTTCATGGGTTTGTCATATGCTGAGTTAGCCCAGAGAGTAATAAAGGTTCAACTGGACAACGAATTGTTGACATAATGCATTTTGTTGGCGATATGTGTAGATTCAGATGAGACTGCCCGGAAATGCCGGTTTATCTTTGTCTAAGCTGGTCTCAAATACCATAAGGTCGTTTCTCATTTCTTTTCGAAGGGGCTCATATATATATATATATATATATATATATATATATATATATATATATATATATATATATATATATATATATATATATATATATATATATATATATTCAACCAGATCACCTTCGCAGCGTGATCAAGATCAAAGATTTTTGTTCTGCACCAAACTGAACTGCGTCAAACCTGTGAATTGCTATTATTGTTTTGAATAATATTCTTTTTTTTTTTCTTTTTTTTTTTTTTAATGAAATGTGCACTGTCGTTTAGAAAAATGGTGCTGGAACAGATGATCTGCATTACTGAAATTTATTGCTAGAATTAAGTATCATCAATACTAATCCTTTCATTAGATCCTTATCAAGTGAAAAATCTGCCTCTGAGAATATCTGTTACTCAGATCAGAGTGCGTGACGCAGTTAATACAACATTACTTCTGGGTCAATATTATACCCAGCAAACACCATTTTCAGAGTCCCTTGATGCAGGTCTCTTACGTACTTCCTTGTTCACTTCAGCAGAGATTTTGGAAATATTGTCTTTTATCACAGTTTGGGATCAGTCCTGCTTCCCAGGGTTGATGCCAAACTGAAATAACACTGAAATTATTCAGGTTGTTTCCAAAATTTCTTTTGAAGCGTGCATGTTGTAAGATGCCTCCTGTAATATAACAGAACGCAGTCAATACAATATTACTTCATGCATGCATATCAATGAAAACAAAACCAGGCCTCATTTTACCATTTCTTGAAACTTAAAGACAATACAAATATATATACATAAAAAACATACATAAGTACATATCTGTAGTAGTAGTAGTACTAGTTGCAGCAGCTGTCCTCGTACATTCTGTAGTAGTAGTAGTTGTTGTGGTTTGTTGTTGTCGTTGTTGTTCAGCTACAACTACACCAAATATTAACAAAACCTGCACTACAGCAACTACTATAACTACATTGAAAAAAAATTTGCAGTTGTAGTCATTGCTGTAGTACGTGCTATATTTGTATTTGCTTTTGCTCTAGTACAACAACAAAAACAGCAGCAACAACAGCAGCAGCAGCAGCAGCAACAACAACAATAAACAACAGCAGGCAATACCGATTGGCTGTGATGCATTCTGGCCAGGCTTTTTGCGGCTCGCAATAGTCATAGAATTATATCGTGCATCGACAGCAGTGTTTATCTCTGATGGTTCACACCCCCTCTTCTGATTGATATCTTTAAGCAGTTACACTTTGTTACTCATATCCCTCTGGTTTAGCTCTGTAACAGCTTTTGCAACATTGTTTGATGTCTTCATGCTGCTTCTCACAGGGGGAGGTACGTCCATGTTGGCTATGAGACGTCGTGCTCCTCTGTTACCTAAAGATGTATCATGTAGCCCAATGCCAAGACCCAGGTTTGGTGCTGCTGGATTTGGGCCTTGTCTGTTTGTTGGCACTTCTTTGTAGAGCTCGAACTCTGGAGAAGTGAAGTTACATGTAGCACATTTAAATGTCATCTTCCAGCAAACACCCCATTTTTTCTCATTGGCGATCTTCATGTGCGACAGGTCACAGTCTGGCGCGGCCACTCTGTGAATCGACTGGGCCTTATTCCAGGCTTCGACTATTTTCTCGTTGTCAACCAGTCTCATGCCATCAAAATCTTTAGACTGTGTTGATCCCGTCTCGTCCAAATGCGCTGTAGTAGCAGGGCGTAGCAGTCGAGCCTCTCCAATCATACCTTCACAGTCTGGCATGCATCTTGATCTTTCATCATGGGCTGTCTTTGTCTTCTTTACTCATTCTAACTGTTTGTATAGTAGTTGTTGGCTCAGCATCTTGATTTGAATCTGTCTAAGGTAGTGAAATACCCTGATTCCAGGGAATGTAGCCTTTCTGGAACAGGCTTTGTCTTCTTTTTCTCTCGACTTTCATGGTAGTCTTCATTTATGCATAAAAAAATACTAGAATGTTGAAACTGCAGGTTTTTTTTACCCTATTTATACTCATTTTTGTTTTCTGTCAACTTAAATGACAGATACCAGTCTGCATAACACAGTATATACAGATTTTGGCATCTTTCTGCTTCCCATGAGCCATCACTACAGGGGCCTGCCCAGGTGCACTTGCGTATTGGAATGACACTTGGCTGACATTTGAAATGCCACGTGGGACAGGGGGCACCTGCATGTGCTTTTATTTTGTTTGTAAGTACATAAAGTTATATCATATTCTCTTTGGAAATGAAAAGGCCTGTTTTAGAGATTAAATTCAGTACATTCAGATTTTTTTTCTTTTGTTAACTTTCCTTAAATGGCAAAAATCGGTCGAAATTTGACATTTTTTTTTTTTTCATTTTAAGCCTTTAAAATATGCAGAACGATTGTTTTGGTCATAGATTAGAATTGCATTAATAAGAGGCTATCACAGGGTGTTATATGCTTTTTATTTCATGAAAGAATCCCGCTTTTTATTTCATGAAAGAATCCCAAAAATTAGTGAGATATTACATATTTAGTGTTTCACAGAAAAACAAGTTTGGCTTTCGAAAAAAATCCAAAACTTCATTTTGGGTACCTGTGTTTGAAATGCTATCACAGTCCTGTACTTTAAGAACTTGGTCTAATACTTGCTCTGATGAATGCAGATATGTGTAGAAACTAGGTAAACAGAACATGGCGTAACTTGGTTTTAAAAAAGAGGTCTGATAGGAACCAGTCCACAATTAGCTCCCCTGATTCGTTGTCCAAAATAAGAAAATATAATCGCACAAATAGTCCCTCACTTGGATGCTGTGTCTTATGCCAGAGTGACTGAGCAGACTACTTCACTGTGATTCTTTAGATAGATCAAAATGTAGGTGTTTTGAATATTAAGAGTTTGTTTTGTTTCCTTTTGATTTCAGGAAAACAGGTGAACCTAAGCACACCCCTAAGAAGTGAGCCTATATGGGCTGTAACTGGTATGAACTGATAGGTATTTACTTTGACGGACGACAGCAGGAAAAGGAGCTGGTCATGGTCATGTGTAAATTGGACAAATTTGAAAGTAAGAAATGATGACATAAGCAGAAGAAAGTATGCATCGATTGCAAAGTTGTCAGCATTTTTCCCAAAGAGGTCTTTGTATGGAAGGTAATGGAAAAATAATTGTGGTCAGAGGCCATAGCTGATAGGAACCAGTCCACAATTAGCTCCCCTGATTCGTTGTCCAAAACAAGGAAATATAGTCGCACAAATAGTCCCTCACTTAGATGTTGTGTCTTATGCCAGAGTGACTGAGCAGACTACTTAACTGTAATTCTGTTGATAGATCAACAGGTAGGTGTTTTGAAAATTAAGTTCTTGTTTTGTTTCTTTTTGATTTCAGGAAAACAGGTGAACCTAAGCACACCCCTAAGACGTGAGCCTACATGGGCTGTAACTGGTATGAACTGACCGGTGTTTAACTTTAGCGGACGACAGCAGGAAAAGGAGCTGGTCACGGTCATGTGTAAAGTGGATAAATTTGAAAGTAAGAAATGATGACATAAGCAGAAGAAAGTATGCGTCGATTGCAAAGTTGTCAGCGTTTTTTTTCCCAAGAGGTCTTTGTATGGAAGGTAATGGAAAAATAATTGTGGTCCGAGGCCAATTAGATTCACAAAATGACAAGTAAAGATACCAAGGAAAATTACAAATAAAGTACTTAACAAGTCCATGTTACTACCTGTGATTGTGAAAATTGCTGGATGAGTAATAAATAACATCACGAAAACATAGCTATATAATTTTGACCCCCCTTAAACCCTACTTTTATATACATGTAGTAAAACTGGGGTTCGCAGGGGTATACATTATTTTTTCTTATTTTTGCTCAAAAAACATAGATTGGGGTTTTTGTTAGAACTACCTTGCCGAGGCGGTTCTAACGAGTACCCACAATCTATGTTTTGAGCAGAAATATGAAAAATATCAGATTTTTTTATCGGAAAAATTTTCAGTTTTTGGAGATGAATTTTTCTATATATTTGAACAGGCGTGTTTTGATGTAACCCTAATCTGACGCCGCGTTCTGCCATGTATGATCTGGATCTACAGTGTTTGCTTAGACTTGTCCGTCCAAACCATAACTTTGATCAAATTATTATCATTATTATTATTATTATTATTTGTTTGTTCTGTTTTGTGTTGTCATTTCATACAAATAACCCATTTATGCCTGCCGTCCCATCAAAGAGACATTGTCAAATAGTGTGGCTCCAGATCAGACGACACAGAACGTCCCATATAAGAGTCACTGGCAAACAGTGTAGACCCAGTGTGTTTGCAATAAATACACTGTTTGCAATAAATTCTGAAATTTCAATAAAACATGGTTAAAGAAAAGATAAACAACTATATTGGAAAAAGACCTGTCCAAAGAATTGTGGTAGCAGTCCACTCAGCGTCCATGGGTTAAGTACGCATCCGATGCCCTTGGAAGAATGTGTTCTGTTATGGTGGTCTTTCCTGGGTATTTGTACAGTAAAACCTCGATGACTCGAACATCTTTGGGACCATGGAAATTTGTTCCAGATATGGGTAGTTCGAGCCACTGAGGGTAAATGACGCAAGGTCAGGAAGCAAATAGCGATAATATAGATAATCCTTTTCGATTGTCTACATAATAATTGTGTGTTGAGTGTACTCATTAGAATCGCCTCGATGAGGCGATTCTAATGAGTACACACAACATACAATTTAGGATAAAATAAGAAAATTTCCCGCAATATAAGTTTTCTTAAGTTTTCGGAAGAATTTCGTAAGAACGCAATTTTAAACGAGTTCGAATTAGCCATCGGTGTTCGAGGTAATACAGTTCGACTGTATATTTATTTTTCTCCAAATTTTAAGGCATGTATGCTGCCTTGTAGACTCTTCTACCTCCTATTTTAAAGGGTTACCGTTCCAAGGCGGTTCCACTGTTGCAGTTCTTCTTTGTCGGTGCGTCCATGGCTTCACATTAAGTTTGTTTGGTCATTATTTGTTCCTCGTCTCCCTTTCTTCTGATGCCTCGGGAGGGCTGTGCTTTGTGATCGTGGCATTTCCTGGCTATCTTCACTTATAGTTTTGTTTTGTAGTACTAGCACTTGTTGTAAAAATTCCTGTACTTGCGGCGTCTAATCTAGGTCCCAGTGTCTCTTTTATAGGATGCTCGGTGTATATGGGTTACGGGTTACGGTTAAAGTCATTAGAGAAAATACAGTTCAAAATATAAACTTATCTGCTACTCTTTGAATATTGCTGTAGTAAAGAGTAAACATAAAACAAGTATTAGCTTTCATAAAAAGCTTTGCCTTCTATTAGCACGCATCTAAGCGTACATAAAGTTTTATGTGAAAGCTAATACTTGGTTATAATAATGTTGAACAGTCCATGGAAAAAAAACGCATTGAATCAGTCCATGAGCAACGACAGCGTAGGCGTAGACAAACATGGAGTCATACTTTTTAAAAAGAGAAAGCCAAGAAGTTATTGTAGTTTATTGACAATTATTTACTTTTGCAAATCTTTATAGCCATCGAAAATGGTGTAGTTGTTCTCTGTTTCTTTCCATCTGGATAATTTCGACAGTTTGAAATGAAGAACCATATTTCTTTTGATTGAGGCTGTTGTCTACGTACAAGGTGATACATATCTGTAAAAAAAAATAAGAAATAAGAAGAAGCAATTTCTTTGAAACCAAAGAACACACAGAGGAACGAAAATTGGGGACGAAGTCTCTTCATATCCCGCAGTATAGTTTTCAAGTCCGTCACACCCCCACAACCACTTCTTCCTTCCCCCACCCTCACCCCTCCCGGCACCGGCTGTAGCGGTATTCAATTTTCAAAGTAACACGAATAGGGTCAACGATCCCAAATAAAATATAATCTGCATATGGTGAAGTAAGTGGAGAAGTTTTATGGCCGCTCAACTGCACTGAAGTAAGATAAAAAATATCAAAGGTTTCATTTGGAAATAATGAGCACATAGAAAAACGAAAATCGGAAACTCGGTTTTATTTAGTCTCTTCTTATGCAGCAGTGCAGTCATTACGAAAACACGCCCATTCAATTATATTAAAATTTTCATCACCAAAAAGTTAAAGTTTTCAGGTAAAAAGTCTGATATGTTTCATATTTCTGCTGAAAGCATAGATTGTGGGTACTCTTTAAAACCACTAGCCGAGAAGGGTTTTGTTTTGTTTTGTTTTTATGTTGGCTTTACGTCGCCTCCAACAATCTTTCAGTCATATCGCGACGGTTTGTCGAGGCGGTTCTACCGAGCACCCACAATCTATGATTTTGAGCAGAAATAAGAAAAATAATGTATACTCCTGTTAACATCAGTTTTACTATATAAAAGTGGGGCTTAAGGGGGTCAAATTTATATAGGTATGCTTACGTGATGGAAGACATGAAATACGCTAGAAGTCTCCAAACACCTACATTGTAGATTGTCATGAATTTTCCCCATTTGATAAGGTAGATTCAGAACAAATCTTCTAATTTCTGTTGGTGTTACGACATACCTGTACAGCGGGATTTCGTGCAGGAGCGCGTCAGTGCAATGTTAGTAGTAAAGGTATGAAACTAAAATCTTCTTAAACAATTTTAGTGTGTAAAATATGACAGGGTTAAACTGTTAAAAGTCAGAAAGAAGCTGACAGTGAGAGGTTAAAAACAACTCGCTGGTATTTATGGCATGGTGTGACTAGCTGTGAACACTTCCCGTTTTAAAGAGTCAAAGGTAGGCAGTAATGCATTGCTTGCTGCTGCCGATTCCATTGCACGACTGCGAGGGGACATTGACAAATTATGTCTTCCTCCCCTTCCCCTTATTTTAATTAATGAGATTCCAAGGGAAATAACTCAAAAGTGTAAATGCAAGAGTTATGGTTCTTGCACTCTGCACGTCGTCTAATGTTGATTGATATTCATAAAAAGTTTCGTGAAGATATCTTGAACGGTTTTCATCTAATAGAGCGGACACTGATTCTTGCACTTTGAACGTTGACTAATGTTGATTGATATTCATAAAAAGTCTCGTGAAGATATATGAACGGTTTTCAACTAATAGAGCGGACACGTTTTTTTTTTTTTTTTTTTTTTTTTTTTTTTTTGTGACGGAAAAAGTTCCAAGGGAAATAATTCAAAAAGTATAAATGCAAGAGTTATGGTTCTTGCGCTCTGCACGTCGTCGAATGCTACTGACATTTATACGAAGTTTTTAAAGATATATTGAACAGGTTTCAAGTTACAGAGCGGATACGATTTTGTACCGGACAAAGTTCGAAGGGAAATAACTAAAATAACTAAAAGGTATAAATGCAAGAGTCATGGTCCTTGCGCTCTGCACGTCATCTAATGTTGATTGATATTTATATGAAATTTCGTGAAGATAGCTCGAACGGTTTTCAAGTTATAGAGCGGATACGATTTTGTGACAGACAGACGGACAGACAGACGCCCGGGGGAAAACAATATGTCTCCCTACCCTTAAGGGGGAAGGGGAGGAAGACATAATTTGTCAATGCCTAGTGATATAATTTCTAATACAATAAATGCAAGCAGAATGACTTTGGTACATGTAATGAGGGTGGTTAATTATATAACGACGTCCCTGGTGCTACAATACCTTGTTCAACTTATTCCCTGAGGGGATCAGATATTCAGTTGTGATTTGGACCTTCACCTTGTAAGAGTGATGTAATTACCCACGGTTGCTTATCTGCACACGCGCAACACCGTGGTGTGAAAAGAAAATCGTGAGGAGATCTTCCGGAGGTGGTTGCAGAGGGTCAATTAAGATACCGTTGTAGGTGGATTGTCAGTTGAAATAAGGCCGACATTTTGGCATGATCGCCGATATCCAAAATCGGGCGATGTAATTCAACCTTTTATTTAGTCTCCAATGTAATCAGACCTGCATTGTATATGTAGTCCTTTAAACGAAAGTATATGTAGTCCTTTAAGGAAAAAAAAAAATTTCTCCCGATGCAATGGTGGTCAGATTCTGCCGTTTTGGTGACAAGCAGTCATGTAAAACTCCGGTTCTTGGAGCGATTACAAATCTCTGGTTAAATACATCACCGTTTCGGTGAAGGTTTAACGTGTTACTGTGTAGTTCAAAAGAAAATGCATCGCACTCTTTTGTCATCGCACAGAAACAAGGTATTTTATTGACGGTTGGTGCGTAAGGAGAGCTGTGGTGCATTATGAAAACACGCCTATCAAAATATACTGAAAATTTTACCACCAAAAAAAAAATGAAAAATTTCAGATAAAAAATTCTGATATTTTTCATATTTCTGCTCAAAACATAGATTGTGGTATTCGTTAGAACCGCCTCGGCGAGGCGGTTCTAACGAGTACCCACAATCTATGTCTTTGAGCAGAAATAAGAAAATAATGTATACCCCTGTAAACCCCAGTTTTACTATATAAAAGTGGGGTTTAAGGGGGTCAAAATTAGATAGGTATCTTTTCGTGATGAGCAAAGGGATACATGTAATTGGTGATTGAGAAGACCATGGTTTGTCAACAAGAAAGAAAAAAAATGTGTCATAATAGCGTTAGGGTTGATAAACAAGTTTCAGGAACACATTTGCCGTGACTGGATCAGGAATCATACGTAAACCGCGACTGGTAGCATGAAAGGTCTTCTCAATCGCCCGATTTAAGACTTTGGCGATTATGGCAAAATATCTTCTTTATTTAACTGTCACCCACCTTCAACACAACTGCAACTGACTCACCACAAATCTCCTTACGCTTTTCTGTTCACAACATGGTGTTGCGCGCGCGTGTACAGATAAGCAGTCGTGCACCGTGTATCACCGTGCACTATTTGACACCCCACTAAATATAGACCTATAGGGGAGGGAAAGAATAAGCTTACCACCAGTGTCCTCCACCATATTTTCTACAGCAGCGCCTCCTGCGCCATCCACACCGCCCAGCCGGATATTCCCACCTCCAGTTACACCATCTCTTACAACGGCATCTTCTCCAGCCTCCACCTCCAGGCCACCACCCACCACCACCTCCACCAGGCCACCATCCACCGCCTCCACCACCGGGCCACCATCCACCTCCACCGGGCCACCATCCATGGCCCCCGCCATGTCCCCAACCCCCGTGTCTCATCCTCCCACCGCCATAGTTCCAGTTATCTATGCCATAATGTTGAGCTAAAATAAACATAATAAAGACATGTGAATCGCTCATGAGAAAACGTGTGTTTGTGTATGGGGTCATGTCGAGCGCGGTCAGTTTACCTAACCACACGTTTATTGGGCAGGCTTAGTCCTCTAAGCGGTTAACCAGTATTGTGTACATCCTTTCGCCAGAAACTGACAACTGCCCTTCTTGAATCAGCGGAAGAAGGGCAGTTGTCAGTTTCTGGCGAAAGGATGTGCACAATACTTGAGAAAACGTACCTTCTGACATATGCGCCCAATAAAGACTCAAATCAACCAGCGCATCGGCCAGACTGATCAGAGTATACCTTATTCGCATGAAGAAACTGTGCATTCTTGGCTTACCAAAATGCGCAGGCTGATCAGAATGTTCGCTGGTTGCGCATGTCCGAGGCTACGTTTTCTAACGTTACGGATCGTATAGTGAGTAAAGTGAGAAAAGGGCACTTATAATATATATGTGTATATATATATATATATATATATATATATATATATATATATATATATATATCATATCATATCAATTTTTCATTTTTCTCAGAAATAGGTTTTGACATTTCATGCAAATTTTCTCTGACAGAGCCAAATTGTATGAAATGTCAAAACCTGATTTCTGGGGAAAACGTCGCCGGCTGAAAATTGTACAGTCATAGGTGTTCGAGCTATTGAAGTTCGACTATATATATCATAATCAATTATCTCAGAAACAGGTTTTGACATTTCATGCAAATTGTCTCTGATAGAGACAATTTGCACGAATATGTCAAAAAATTGAAAATAAGAAACATACCCAGTATTTCCTCTGCCGTATTTTTACCGCTAAGTGTTACAAAAAAAAAAAAAAAAAAAACAGAAAAAAAAAAAAACAATAAAAAAAAACAACAACATGGAATACAGCTTCTCGATAAAGCTGTTACGGGTGTTCGGACGGAGGTCTCGGACCCGTCTCCATTCCAGCAATTTCCAGAAGAGCCCATTGTCATAAATAGTACTGGCAAATTGAATATTATTGTGTCGAGGCTGAATATGTCCCCTAGCACAGGCTAAAGTGGTATTTGATGAATAGATTCAATGATCCGAAAGGAAATAAAAAATATAAATTGGACTCAGTTAGTCTAGAGGAAATGAAACAATATAATTTGCATTATTGAGAAATACGGGGAGATTTTAATGGCCTCCACACGATACTTAACACCAGCTGCAGTGAGGTAAAACAAAAATCTAAAAATGCCTTTGGAAAGAAACAAACATACAAAAGACGGAAAACCGGAGACTCGGTTTTATTAAGTCTCTTCATATACAACATCACGAAAACATGCCTATATAATTTTGACCCCCTTAAACCCCACTTTTGTATAGTAAAACTGGGGTTTACAGGGGTATACATTATTTTCCTTATTTTTGCTCAAAAACATAGATTGTGGGTACTCGTTAGAACCGCCTCACCGAGGCGGTTCTAACGAATACCCACAATCTATGTTTTGAGCAGAAATATGAAAAATATTAGAGTTTTTATCTGAAATTTTTCAGTTTTTTGGAGGTGGAATTTTCTATATATTTGAATAGGCGTGTTTTCATAATGACAATGTAGTTTGTGAGGCTGCAAAACAGGCTGAAACCACAAAACGGTCCAGGAAAATGAAACAGTCATTTACTCATTTTATATAATCTTTTTACCCCTGAGTTTTATGAAGTGGACTCTATCGTCATATTTCAATTTTGAAATGACCATTGTTGCAAATACAGTAGATTCGCGTTATCTCGAGGTCCAAGGGACTCTGAAACACTTCGAGATATCCATACCTCGACATATCAGATTTGTGGAATTGAGGAAAACAATAAATTGAACAGCCACAGTTAACAAACAAGAAAACATTGATGCAAAGCATCAGTACGCCGGGAAACTAATCTATCATGCATTACTTAGCTCCCTATAGATCGTAGTATAGTGAAAAAATGTTATAATTTATGAAAGGTTGTAATTATATTAATTATCGCAATATCCAACGATAAAAACATTATAGACGTTATCAGAGCTACATGTATGTAAAAAAATCAACTATGATCGTCTGTTTTCTTGTCCGCATACATAATTACATGTCGCCATCCATAGCCTAGGCCGAACATACTATATCCAAAATCATCTATAAGGGGAAAGGGGGTGGGGGTGGGGGCGATGTATATGCATGTGTATGTACATTTTTTTCTCTTTTTTCAATCAAATGATGATAAAATTACTTTCATATCATTGTATAATGTATTATGTCATGTTTGTATTTGCTTGCCTTTAACCCTTATAGGGTATTGTCGTGCAGTAAATAAAATACTATTCTATTCTATTTTGTTCTATGCAGCAGTGTTTCGTTCTTTTCTCCACTCATAACGTTTTCTTTCGGCCCAAATCTTTCCATGATTGAATATCAAATTAAACTGTATTATTAAACCAGCTTATAATCCGTTCGATTTGAGAATGCATATTTCCAATCGTAAACAAAGAAAAATATCTTTTCTTTCTTCTTTGTAGTACGACGAAAAAAAACGAATTGAATAAATTCAAACGTGTACGAATATTGACAGCAACGAGCTCATTTCATGTCGAATGGTCAAATTGGGGCTTCTACGGGAAAACTGCTTATTTCTCTTTTAAATGAGCAAAACCCACATTGCTACATTCATTCTACACAGTACTTCCCACTTTTTATTTCACTATGTTACCAATAGCACAGTTCTCTGCTGCAAACGTGTAACTTTGAATAATAATAATAATAATAATAATAATAATAATAATAATGATAATAAATGGGGGTGAATCGTTATATATAACCCCACTAAGAACCCCATAAAACTGGAAGAAAACCGATGTTCTCTGAATGCATACACATTTGAAAAACAACCTCAAAGAGATACGCCGGGCTCCAGCCCAGCGTAAATGAATAATGTAAATTGCCTCCTTAAGTTAGAGATATATTGAAAATATTGTGGAAAAGAGGAGAGCAATTTCTCCTCTTTTCCACAATATTTTGTTACCTATTGTCAGATTTCTATGTTAAAACAGGGACAAGAATTTCACTTCGAGATAAACCGTTATTCGAGATAAGCGAGGTCGAGATAACGAGAGTTGACTGTAGAAGAGTCAGCACAAAAACAAAAAATCATTACGAAAACACGCCTATTCAAATACATAGAAAATTTCATCTCCAAAAACTGAAAATTTTCAGATAAAAATCTCCGATATTTTTCATATTTCTGCTCAAAACATAGATTGTGGGTACTCGTTAGAACCGCCTCGCCGAGGCGGTTCTAACGAGTACCCACAATGTATGTTTTTGAGCAGAAATAAGAAAAATAATGTTTACCCCTGTAAACCCCAGTTTTACATGTACTATATAAAAGTGGGGTTTAAGGGGGTCAAAATTATATAGGTATGTTTTCGTGATGGAATGGTAAACAGTATAGATCTAGATGTGAGCTCTTAAAATAGGCAAAAAAAAAAAAAAAAAAAAAAAAAAAAATAATAAAAACAAATAAATAAATAAAGATAAAATGGCAAACATTGTAAATACAGATTAGACAGCTCGTAAGGAGCCGCTCATTACGAATCCTCTCACCTGGAGCTACACAGTTTGCAAAAGTTTCTGTTTTGGTCTGCATAACTCCGGAAGCGCACAGTAAACCAAAATCGTAGTCCTCAGATTATATATAGCCAGTGAATTTTTGTCCATCACGAAAACACGCCTATATAATGTTGACCCCTTAAACCTCACTTTTATACAGTAAAACTGGGGTTTACAGGGGTATACATTATTTTTTCTTATTTCTGCTCGCTGAGGCGGTTCTAACGAGTACACACAATCTATATTTTGAGCAGAAATATGAAAAATATCTTGTTTTTTTTTTTTTATCTGAAAATTTTCATTTTTTGGTTGTGAAGTTTTCGGTATATTCAAATAGGCTTGTTTTCGTAATGCTACTTAAAAAAAAATGTTTTGGATACTCATTTGAATTGGCCCGACTTTATAAAACAATATTTTGCGGGTACTCATTTGAATTGCCGTGACAAGTAGGGGTTAGATTCAAGTGAGCATTACGAAAACACGCCTATCCAAATATATAGAAAATTTCACCTCCAAAAACTGAAAATTTTCAGATAAAAAACTCTGATATTTTTCACATTTCTGCTCAAAACATAGATTGTGGGTACTCGTTAGAACCGCCTCGGCGAGGCGGTTCTAACGAGTACCCACGATCTATGTTTTTGAGCAGAAATAAGAAAAATAATGTATACCCCTGTAAACCCCAGTTTTACTATATAAAAGTGGGGTTTAAGGGGGTCAAAATTATATAGGTATGTTTTCCTGATGAGTATCTACAACATATGCTTTTATGAAAAAAGTCAGAAAAATATACACCCCTCATGAAGTCCTATGCCGATCTTTCTTATAAGTGAGCCCTTATTAGGTTGGCATTTTATTACAAGCTTTTTTCCAGTAAGTTTGAAAACCCTATGCGCACAGCGTGGTAATTAGGTCGAAAGCGGTATTATTATTATTAATATTATTCTTGTCATTTTGGGATTATTTTTATTATTATTAGTAGTAGTAGTAGTAGTATTACTATTATTATTATTATTATTATTATTATTATTATTCTTGTCATTTTGGTATTATTATTATTATTAATTATTATTATTATTATTATCGCCTATATCATCCAAAATTATTGAATCCGATGAGGAGACGCTTCTAATTAGTACAAATAACATACGTGTTCTTGGAGAAAAAAATGTGATATGAAGAAGAAGACGAAGATGATAAAGAAGACTCATTTATCTAGACAACCTTCCGTTCATACATGTAGTTATGCTATGCATGCTATTTTTCCTACATATATATACAGTCGACTCCCGTTATTTCGACCTCGTTTATCTCGAAATACCGCTTATCTCGAAGTGAAAATCTGGTCATGGAAATCTAACAATAGGTAACAAAATATTGTGGGAAAAGAGGAGAAATTGCACCTATGGAGCAATTTCTCCTCTTTTCCACAATATTTTCAACATATCTCTAACTTCAGGAGTCAAATTACACATTCATTTGTTAACTGTGGCTGTTCGATATATTGTTTTCCTCAATTTCGCAAATCTGATATGTCGAGGTATGGATATCTCGAAGTATTTCAGAGAGTCCCTTGGACTTCGTGATAACAAGAGTCGACTTTACATGTATGTAATATGGCAAAAAGAAGAAAATATGGACTTTATCTCATTAATGCTTAGTGGACTCTTCTACCATGACTATTTTGACCGGCTTATTTCCCAATAGAGGGTATCTGTCTAGTTTTTATAATAAGTATGTTTTATAGAAATTCCTAGGTGTAATGTAAACACTGTTGAATCTGATCACATCACGAAAACACGCCTATATAAATTTGATCCCCTTAAACCCCACTTTTATACAGTAAAACTGGGGTTTCCAGGGGTATACATTATTTTTCTTATTTCTGCACAAAACATAGATTGTGGGTACTCGTTAGAACCGCCTCGCCGAGGCGGTTCTAACGAGTACCCACAATCTATGTTTTAAGCAGAAATAGGAAAAATATCAGAGTTTTTTTATCTGAAAATTTTCAGTTTTTTTGGGTGAAATTTTCTATATATTTGAATACGCGTGTTTTCATAATGAGACACCGCTTTCTGTGGTGTCTGATCTGGGTCTTCACAGTTTGCCATTGTCTCTTTTATGGGACGCTAGACATAAATGGGTTAAGCATGTTAATCTAAATGTCTGGAGTAGAAAAGTTTGATAAAATTATTAAACAAATAAGTTAAAATTTTCAAAATATTGAAAAAATCGGAAAATCCGTAAATCCCTTCATATCCGTATTTTCGCTGTATTAAAGCGCTATAGGAAATACACAGAAAGAAAGAAAGAAAGAAAGAAAGAAAGAAAGAAAGAAAGAAAGAAAGAAAGAAAGGGCACGTACCTATTACCAGCTTTGATAAAAGCGTGGCGAATAAACAAGCAAGTACAAAGAAGAATTTGATCTTTACCTCCATCATGATGACAGTACATTTACAGACCAATATCCTTTTATAGGGTCTGTGGCTATCTGTATGTAATTTTGAAATGTCATGACAACAAAACTAGACATCTTATGTATCATTCAATACTGACAAAAACATCCGATCTCTGTTTATGAGAAATCGTTTTTTCTAAACTTCTGACGATTAATTAGGGGCCAGGTGCAATATTTCCTACAAGACTGCATCGCCATCTCAATGTTGTTTACATGCCACGGACCGACAGAAACGACGTAGCCCCAACGCCATGTCCCCGCCGGGGTGGCAATCTGGAAGCCACATGTGCGATCTGCGCCGACCTAGTTGAAAAGCCCCACGTTCGGATGGAGGTCTCACCTCTCACAATAAATAAATAAATTAATTAAAATGTCTGCCGACTCCTGATGCTAAGGAAGACCTACATATTCACTGTCCGCCTGACCGGAAGACGCCTTTTTGAACGGCGCTGTCCATTTACATGTAAGAAAGCGTATACGTATTGTGATATAAATCATTTTCGTGATTTTTTTTTTTTTTCTTTTTTTTATAACTTCAAGCTAATAATTATTGATTAGATAAAATCAGAACACGAAAACCAAATCCTACAAGCCTCAATTTGAGAAAACATACCTTTTGACATATGCGATCAACGAACACTCAAATCAGACCGCGCATCTGCGCAGTCTGACTAGAGGCTTCGTTGTCCGCATGAAGAAATTTTGCACCCTTGGCTATCCAAAATGCGCTGATCAGCCGGCGCGAATGCACAAGCTGCTCTGAATCTTCGCTGGGCGAAGACATGTCTGATGGTACGTTTTCTCTGACGTAGCAGCTTTTATGTATAAAAAGTGCCACAAATATAAAAATGCAATGTCACTAAAGCATTGTCATGGTTGTCATACGCAGAGGTCACTGGACCCACTTGGAGAAAAGGAGAAACCCTCCTATCGTTCGAATGATTAACTTTTCAATTTAATACACCAGTAATTTGACCCTCCCCGACCCGCCCCTCCCCTTACGGGGCCGGGGATTGCGGGGAATTAGCGGGGCTTAAGTGTCGAAATTTAACCTCCGATGAGTCCTGGCAGTGCCGTAGATGTGCTGGGGTTTTAAGTTCCCACTGAAATGGCCGGAAGAAACAGCATATGAGTTCTTTTGTGTAAGAATTCAGTTTACCGTGCGTGCGTGCGTGCGTGCGTGCGTGTTATTAAAAACGCTGACCCTGTTAAAGCCAAATTTCATGAACAGCTCTCAAGGGACAGGTTAAGACAATTTATCCAAATGGATTCGTTCTTTTGTTGTTCTTCATTTTTTTTAACCCGTGAGGGAGCCGTGGGCTGGGGCAGAGCCTTAAAGCAGGAATTTTATCACAAGTATGTCCCCGTGCAGGGTGTTTACCAGGGCTTTGCAAAGTGAAAAGTTAAAAGCCCCGCTTTTCCCCGGCCCCATAGGAGTGGGGGTTGCTAATGTCTGGTGCATAAGAGGAACTGATACGCTTTCAACGGGGGAGGCAACTGGGTCATAATGTTTTAGCTCCCTTCTGTAAGGGGGTCTACAATAAAAGGAAATAATTTGCACCCCGTGAGAGCAAACTCCTTCCTTTTACAGTAAAACCCTTAGGAAAAAAAAAAAAAAAGAGATTTAATTGCCAAAAGTCGTCTGCCTTGTAAAAGTAGCGGAAATCTGCCAAGTCAAGTCTTCTTGAGCCTTAACATCATCATTTCTTTGCTTTGATGGGTGTTGTCCAGAAAGTCTCGATATATTGTTAAATGAGGAAAAACCTGCATCATGGCCGTTTAGGTATATCAACATAGATACTTACATGAAAACATCAAAGCACTGATGGTGCTGGTGGGGCATTTGCCTGAAATTCTATAGACCTCTAGAACCGATTATATAGGATTTATTCCTGTTCGGTAACCGATAGTAAACTTTTCAGTGGAAAAATGCTTTTACGACGTTTTGTAGGACCGCGACTCTGTTGTACTTTTTACCCTACGCTGTAGATTTGGCGCGTTTTTTTTTTTTTTTTTTTTTTTTTTTTTTTCTAGAGCGTTAATATCCATCTGCCGCTATTGCACTAAATATGATTAAAATTTTATTTCTTCAATAGTTTTGACTTTTCTTTGGTTTTGTTTATTTATTCGCTATTTATAAGTATCAGAGAATTTAATGCTTATATGTTTGATTGTACAATTTAGCGTTATCAGCGTTCGCACGAAACTGTCTGTTGGGTAGTTATTAGGTTGGTAGTAACAAAGAAACGGATTGCCGAAAAATGGTACGTTAAATCTCCTCGCGGTTTGGCAACCATCCTTAAATTCTCACTGTTTGCATTACACCTAGGGATTTCTGTAAAGCATACTTATTATAAAAGCTAGACAGACACCCTCTCTTTGGAAATAGGCCGGTCAAAGTAGTCATGGTAGAAGAGTCCACTTAGCATAAATGGGATACGCCTGATTGCACACTTTCTTTTGAGGTTCATGTTTTTCTTCATTTGAACATTCTGAATGACCACTTGTTCACTACGAAAACATGCCTATTTAAATATACTGAAAATTTTCCCACCAAAAAATGAAAATTTTTAGATAAAAAATTCTGATATTTTTCATATTTCTGCTCAAAACATAGATTGTGGGTACTCGCCGAGGCGGTTCTAATGAGTACCCACAATCTATGTTTTGAGCAGAAATAAGAAAAATAATGTATACCCCTGTAAAACTCCAGTTTTACTATATAAAAGTGGGGTTTAAGGGGGTCAAAATTATATAGGCATGTTTTCGTGATGAACGTGTTATGAATATGGCATGGTACATCGACCTCATATTTATGTTTTCTTCTTACTTGGCACATTTGATGCAAGTTTAAAAAAAAAAATCATTTATCTTTTTTTTTCCGTCTGGTTTCGGCAAATAAGCATATGATTATCCTAGCTTACGAAAGCCATTTCGCGCAATGTATTTCCCCATGCAAAGATAGAAAGCAGCGATTTATTAGAAAGACAAGAATTTAGTATTAACTTGCAAAACAGGCTTGGTCCGCGCTAACAGGTAAATAACAATAAATGTTAACGCTGAGTGAAGGCTGACAGCAAACTGTCACGTTTCGTGATAATCTATCAAATAGTTTCCAAAAGTATAATCACCAGTGACTGGACGATGAAATACATGTATAAGTCACATTGACCTCAATGACCAATATTAAGAATGCCTACGTACACGGCGAAGACAATTTAACAAGATGCTAGAATTTATTCAAAATGACCGAATGTGCGCTAAACCGTTTGTATGTAGGCTTATTCGGTAGGTTCCCAGCGGGCATATGATGTTCAGTCGACCACATCCCCCCACTCCCACCTCCATCCTTCGATCCTTCAAAATTTCATTTTCATGGGAACTTTTGGGTAAATTTGGATACCATATTTACTCTAAATATTCACACCCTTTTCTCTTTACCCTATATTTCTCTATAACACTTTGCATGCTAAGGTACATGTAAAATTTCATCAGACGACATTTTGAGATACTTTTCTTATTTTTTTCTAGAAAAATAGGAACTGACACTTCATGCAAATGGTCTCCCGAGGAGACAATTTGCATGAAGTTCCAGATCCTTTTTTTCGAGGAAAAATAAGATAAAATATTTCAAAATGTCGTCTGGTGGATCTGCCCATAGCGTGGTAAGAGTTAACAAGTCCAATTTACTACCTATTGTACTTCTTTACACCGCTTGGAGGACTAAGCATGCCCAGTAAAAGTGTAGTTAAGTAAACTGACCGCGCCCGACATGACCCCAATGGGTTAACTGGGCGGTAAAACCTCAACACAGACTTCTATATTCTAAAAGAGAATGTCATAAAAGCGGAGGCCCTCCAAAGGCATCACAGAAGCGGATTCAGACAAGGGCGGGGGGTGGGGGTGGAGGGAGGCGGGGGGGGGGGGGGGCGGTTTCAATTCTACACACACAGCTTTGACTCAAAATTACATTTTCGAGGGAAATTTTGGATAAATCTGATAAATTTGGGATACTGTATTAACCTAGAATATTCACATTCCTCACTCCTTATCTTCCATAAGTCTATTCTACTACCTATGAATGTATGTAAAATTGCTGGTTAAGTGGCAGTGTAGACCCTGATCAGACGCCGCGTTCTGCAGTGTCTGATCTGAGTCTGAACTGTTTGCTCAGGATTGTCTGTCTGAACACGTAGAAATAGTAAATCAAACCCCATCAGAAAATCATCCTGAATCCGCCCCTGCTTTTAATAATCCAATTCAGCAGACGACAAATTAATGTTTGTGTTTTTTTTTTTTTTTTTATTTATTTATTTATTTTTATTTTGTTTTAATTTGGTGGGGGGGTTCTCTCTCTCTCTCTCTCTCTCTCTCTCTCTCTCTCTCTCTCTCTCTCTCTCTCTCTCTCTCTCAAAAATGGACTTTGACATTTTGTGCATATTGTCTCCCGAGGAAAAATAATAAACATATTTTCAAACTGCCGTTTGCTGAATTTTTTTTATACAGCATGCTAAGCGTTATGCGTCCCATAAATGGGACATTTAGCAAACAGTGTAAGCCTCGATCAGAGGCCGCAGAAGGCGGCGTCTGATCAGGTTATACATTGTTTGCAATAAATGAAGAACATTCTAGAAAACATGCTACCATGGAAAAACTAACCAGACACCCCTTCTATTGAAAAAGGACCAGTCCAAAGAGTTGAGATAAAGTAGTCCACGCGGCATAAATTGGTTACATGCAATGCTGGGAACCAGACTATCAAGTACGAGTTGAAACTATAACCTCTCACGCGATTCGCACCAGACCAATTAAATCTAGTGGTTAACTGTGACGTCTGGTGATAATCTTTGTCAAAAGTTGCACTTGTCATTTTTTATTTGCTTTAAAACAAAATCATCGTTGATAACTGTGAAGGTGATTAGTAAAATGTGTGTTACTGGGTCCGAGGTCGGCCGGTTACCGTAATCCTCCATTGAAGTATGCGGTAACAAGCGCTGTTTTTTGTTTGCCTGGATAGGGAACCAGTAGGACGGCTATATTTGAACAGGTAAATCAGTATCGTATATTCTTTTTCTATTCTTTGCTTGTTTGCTTTTTAGTATTAAATGTAAATAATGCGGATAGTTTAATCGTTCATATGTGCAATTCTTTATTAAAAAATAAACAAAAAAAGCAAAAAAAAAAAAAAAAAAAAAACAAAAAAAAAAAAAAAACAAAAACAAAAAAACTGAAAATAAATAAAAACGCATAATACACATGTACTATAGTAAATTCCCAAGAACACAAAAGTATACTTCTCAACATTTGGTCAACCAAAAGCAGTGTAGTTTACGTTTATTTAACAACATATGTATTTTCATTATTTGTAAGGCGTAAAAAAATAGATATGTTTCCGCTAACATGCTAAAAAAAATTGGTCGGTAGATAGGAGTTTTTTTTTTTTTTTTTTCTCCAGGAAAGAACAAGGTGGGGCCTGTAATTTTATGAAAATACAGGTATTTTGTTGAGGGTCCGTGCTTAGTTTTTTTTTCATTTTTTACTGATAAAAAATAGCAGAGTCGGGTGTTGAGACAGGGTCGGTCTATGAATAGGCGAACATATTCGTGATGCGGAGGCCAGGGTCGCGACCCAGTAAACACACAACGTCGTTACAACGTGGTTATAACGTCGGTGCGACGTTGTATATACGTTGTATCATCACGAAAACATGCCTATGTAATTTTCACCCCCTTAAACCCCACTTTTATATAGTAAAACTGGGGTTTACAAGGGTATACATTATTTTTCTTATTTCTGCTCAAAACATAGATTGTGGGTACTCGTGAGAACCGCCTCGTCGAGGCGGTTCTCACGAGTACCCACAATCTATGTTTTGAGCAGAAATATGAAAACTTTTAGAATTTTTCATCTGAAAACTTTCATTTTTTGGTGGTAAAATTGTCAGTATATTTTGAATAGGTGTGTTCTCGTAATGGTTTGCTGGGAACATTCTAGCTGTGCATCTGTACCATATCAAATCTCAAGAGGCACCCATCCAGCGGGCACATTACGTTTATACGACGCCGCATTAACGTCGATGCAACTTCATTGCATGACGTTGATGCGACTTTGTATAAACGTCACATGCGCGCTGGGCAGTGTCACAACAAACACATGCAACGTCGCAACATGACATTGCGGCGACGTAAAAATGACACCGTATATTTACTAGGGCCATACTTCATGTAATATTTCCTGTTGATTAAACTGGCGAAATTATGTTCGCAAATCATTGGTTTAACCGCTTTAAGAGGGCGATACCAGGAAAAGTGCGAATAGGTTGATTTATGGGCTCACCATTAACCATGTAAGTGTTGACTGGGTAGTTAAAAGTAAACTCCAACTCAAAACAAACCAGTCCGGATGAATAATATATATATATAATAGTATTTACATGTTTGCGGTCTCGCCTCCCTTGATACTGCTTGTGAGTAGTTAAAATAATGATGCTACAGTCAACGCTCGTTATACCGACATTCGATGCAACGACAAAATTCGTTATAATAACAATTTGACTGTCACCAAACCTTCCCCTTAGAGATTACAGTTAGTCACAAAGTATACAAGAATACTGTATTCAATACTTTAAAGAAACATATGTTTTGGATATTTTTAGAATCGCCTCATTGAGGCGATTCTAACAAATATCCAAAACGTACGTCCTGTGAGGAAATATGAGCAGAACATATTCTTACATATCAATCTGCTCATCAAGTATTCTGTACAACAGCAAATTCATTTTAATGGCAACTTCTTTGGGAACAATGATGTCGTTGTAAGACGGTTCACTGTAGTTTCTTTATGTCCTTGAAATAAACACGTTTTGAGTCGGGGCATGCAATAAATCTGATGAATACCACAACCCCCCCCCCCCCCCCCCTCAACCTTACAGTCACTCAGTTTGACAAGGACATTCGACGAATGCGACGTATTTAACACATTGTGTAAACAAATACAATGTAAAGCCCTGCCAGAATGAATGGACAACCAACATCTCCCTGGGCCATCGCTTTTCATTAGTACACGAAAGAAATACACTAAAATCTTCACGTCATACAAGCGAACAATTGTCTGACTTTTAGAGATTAGATAATGGATAGATGTATATATGCAAATCGCAATAATATCAGCCATCTTGCTTAGTCCATGATACTCTCAACAGCACGAAACTGTTACAGGCTTTGTTATTTTTATGAAGATGGCACAAGTGGAAAACTGGTTTCGTAAATGGGGTCCACAGGATTTTCATCCAAAGAATAAAACGTATGATAAAATTTAGAAAGAAAAGTTAGGATAACTACACTACACTATGACATGACATATTTCATATCACATGTCATATCATCCCTCGACCCATGCGTTCGGCCCCCGTGCTGATATGGATATATCGGGTTGATACGGGATATGTATGATATCAAATTATGTCATATTATGTCTATATAAATGGGTATGGTAAAGGTCATTACGTTAACAAGTCTGTATAATGTGTAGCCCCGTATTCACTCATCATCACGAAAACATGTCTATATCATTTTGACCCCCTTAAACCCCACTTTTATATAGAAAAAACTGGGGTTTACAGGGGTATACATTATTTTTCTTATTTCTGCTCAAAAACATAGATTGTGGGTACTCGTCGAGGCAGTTCTAACGAGTACCCACAATTTATGTTTTGAGCAGAAATATGAGAAATATCAGAGTTTTTTATCAGAAAATTTTCAGTTTTTGGAGGTTAATTTTCTGTATATTTGAATAGGCGTGTTTTCGTAATGTAATGTATAGTGAAAAATAACGGTATGTAGAGGGCTATATATTAAGGGAGCACTGTACAAAATTCGCATAGATTTTACGGATACGTTCTGGCAACTGGCTGACAGCGCCTTTACCGTAAACGTTTACGGAGACCCGTAGAACTTTTGCAGGAATTACCTTGTAGGATGGGGTATGCGTAAGCTTAAGAATCAGTGCTTTATCTCACATCACTATTATGTCCTATACGTTACCTTCATTGCCCCACACTGCCACTACCCTGCCATGCTTAATTATCACTGTAAATAATCTACAGGCCCCCGGAAAATTTACGGTACATGTACTGGCAGCCAGTTACCAGTATTTTCCGTAAAGTCTTCGGGATATTTGTTGTTTTTTTTACAGTGAGGAGGGTTCCGTATTTTACAGGTTTTAACCCATTGTAGTCTGTAGATCCTTAAAAGGGTTTCTGGCAAACAATGGAGACTCAGATCAGACGCCGCAGAAAGCGGCGTCTGATCAGGTCTCCACTGTTTACAAACAGTTCAACTATTTTTCACACAGAATATGTAAATTACATATACTGACATATCAAACAATGAAGAATCTTCCATTGTATAGAGTGGGGGAGTTCATTCAGTCTACAATGAGTTAAACCAGCTTAAAGTTTACCATTTCTTTATTACTCTAGCAACATTTTATCCCGGTTAATTCCATTGAAATGTTATTTATACCACCACGCAAAATCTGCAAAATGTTTTTGGAAAAAAGTCACTGGCACATGCCTGGCTTTCTGCTCTCAGATTACATTTTACAAATAAATTTGTATACTGTTCAACGGTGTGTGTGTTATACTGTTTAAATATGTGTGTGTGTGTGTGTGTGTGTGTGTGTGTGTGTGTGTGTGTGTGTGTGTGTGTGTGGGTGTGTGTGTGTGTTTTAATTTCAGCGTAAATCCAAACCCGTTCTAGAGGTCTGTAGAATTTCAGGCAAATGCCCTATCAGCACCCTCGGTGCTTTGATTGCATAAATATATCCTGAACTGCTGAAGGAGTGACAAACAATGTAGACCCTGATTAAAACGCCGAGGAGTACGGCGTCTGATTTGGATCTACACTGTCTGCGCACCACTGCCTGTCTGAATACACAGGGTAAATTTGTAGACGGGCCCTGATAAAAACAAATGTATTAATGTTTATATTTCTTAATGGAATAGACACTAAAATAATACCAAGGCAGTATTAACATGCTAAGATTATGAAACGCTGGTCATTTAGACACTTAAACGAAACAAACCGGTATCACCATCACGAAAACATACCTATATAATTTTGACCCCCTTAAACCCCACTTTTATATAGTAAAACTGGGCTTTACAGGGGTATACATTATTTTTCTTATTTCTGCTCAAAACATAGATTGTGGGTACTCGTTAGAACCGCCTCGACGAGGCGGTTCTAACGAGTACCCACAATCTATGTTTTGAGTAGAAATATAAAAAATATCAGAGCTTTTTATCTGAAAATTTTCAGTTTTTGGAGGTGAAAATTTCTATATATTTGAATAGGCGTGTTTTCGTAATGCCATGGCAAGATTATGAATCTTAGCATGATAATATTGTCTTGATTTTATGTTAGTGTCTGTAACAAAGAATTAAAAAAAAGTAATCATATGGACTGGAGCTAGTCTTGGTAAATTTGGTATTCATACGTTTCTAACAAGACTCCTTCAGCTGATCCAATATGGCAATGGCTTTCTTCTTTTTAAGAAAAGAAAAAAAAAGAAAAAGTTCTGTTCATGGTGCCAGCAGTTGAAATATAGTATTTTCGTAAGGGTGGTGTAGGTTATTTCCAGAATTTATGTTGGTATGTAGTTCTCGGCCTGTCTTTACGTATTTCTTTTGACACAAAACAGCGTTTCTGAGTCTAATTCGACTTTTTCTTTTTATTTCATTGTCTAGAGGTTTATAACATCAACTTGAAACCATGCTGGACGTAATTTTAGGCGTGTTTAGCCTTAAGACTTTGCTCGTTGGACTGGTCACAGGTCTGTTTGTCTACTGGCTTATACGGAAATACAAGTACAGACTACCCCCGGGGCCGTTTGCTCCACCTATTGTTGGAAATATGTTGCGTAAGTATATGTTGTACATATAATTTGATATGTATTCGCCACTGATACAATATACCAGAGGCGGATCCAAGATGATTTCTGAGGCAGTTCGATTTAATGAAATTACCACATTATCTGCCTATTCGGACAGGCAGGCCTGAACAAACAGTGTAGACCCAGATCAGACGCCGCACCGCGCGGCGTCTGATCCCTGTATACACTGTTTGTCCCTCACTCGCCTTTTACACACATTCACAGGTAGCAAAATGGTTGAAGAGAAGTATAAGGTAAAGAGAAAGGTGTTGTGAATATTTAGAGTAAATACGATGACCTAAATCCCCTACTAAATTAAAATTTTGAGTCAAAGCGGGGGGGGGGGGGGGGGGGGGAGGGGGGAGTGGGGTTCAAATGAAACCCCAAGACCCCTCTGAATCCGTCTCTGTATGCAGTTAAAATCTATAAATGTTGGAAACAAAGGTCACTTTTAAGATCGCTTTACGGAAACACGCCTATTCAAACATATAGAAAATTTCACCTCCAAAAACTGAAAATTTTCAGATAATAAAAAACTGATATTTTCATATTTCTGCACAAAAACATAGATTGTTGGAACAGCCTCGCGTCATATTTCTGCTCAAAACAGATTGTGGAGACTCGTTAGAAGTGCCTCGCCGAGGCGTTTCTAACGAGTACCCACAATATATGTTTTGAGCAGAAATAAGAAAAATAATATTTACCCCTGTAAAACCCAAGTTTTACTATATAAAAGTAGGGTTTAATGGGGTCAAAGTTATATACATGTAGGCATGTGATGGATCGATTTTATTGAGAACCTTCATGCAACAGCAAAATAGTTTGCAGGGCTGCAAGTGGATTTCGATTTTCGAAGATACTAGAATGGACACAATGACCCCGAGGAAAAGTAAAATAAACACTGAAGTACGTAGAGACCTTCTAGGGCCACCACACTGCACTGAACCCCAGCTGAAGTGAAGTCAACTAAAATCTATAATAGTTAAATTTTGGATTCAAAGATTACATTAAAGAATGAAAATCAGAGTCTCGGTTTTATTGAGACTCTTCATACAACAGTGGTGTCGTTTGCAGGCTGCATACGCCCTCTGCCATATCCCCTCCGCCAGCACATGATACGCGTATCGCTTATAACACATACAATCAGCTAGTGTAAACGAAAAAAAAAGAGTCTATATATTTTGATTTCCAATAATCATCTTCAAATAGGAAAGTGCAGTGTAGTTATGTGGGTGGCGTGGGGCGGGAGCTGGTGATACAACCATGGAGAAACTTCTCTCTGATGACAAAAATGCTACAACTGAAAAACGACTGGATGTGAAAATTGGGGCTTATAATAAGATAAGGATTGTTTAATTGCACGTGTATATATTTTATCGGCTTTCTTTTTATTTCAAGAATTCAAGACAGATATGATTCATGAAGAGATTTTTGAAATGTCCAAGACACATGGACCCGTCATGTCCATCTACCTGGGTAAGCATAATTTATGTAAATGTATTAACAACATTCTGTGATCTATTTACCCGTTAATATAGAGAACAGCATGTGCATGGGATTTGGGCCACGTCATGCGAAAAAGTACCTTCGAACATGTGCGAAATGCGCAGATTGAGATCATCCCGTGGATTCAGGGCATACATGTATGTTTTAGCATACACGCAAAAGCCAAGGTTATTTTGATTCGGAATACGTTGATTTAGCAATCTAGAAAAACTAACAAGTGTTTAGAAAAAAAATAACGAAGTCGTCCAGGAATTGTTACAATCGTAGGCCGTAGGCATCACGAAAACGGGCCTATATAATTTTGACACCCCCATAAACCCCATTTTTATAAAGTAAATCTGGGGTTTAAGGCGGTATACATTATTTTCTTATTTCTGCTGAAAAACATAGATTGTGGGTATGCGTTAGAACCGCCTCGCCGAGGCGGTTCTAACGCGTACCCACAATCTATGGTTTGAGCAGAAATATGAAAAACATCAGAATTTTTTATCTGAAATTTTTCATGTTTTGGTGGTATAATTTTCAGTATGTTTGAATAGGCATGTTTTCGTAATGGGGAAAATGCAATTAGTAAAGATACAGATACTTCAGCGGAGAAATATAATCTTCTCAGGAACTTTGCTATACTTCGCTGTGTTCTACAGTACCCAATGATTCTATAAGCGGACAGTGAAGGCCCTGATCAGCCTGCGCGGATGCGGGCTGATCTGGTTCTTCGCTGTCCGCATATTCTCGAAGACACGTTTTCGCATGGGGCGGCCCATTTATAGTTTTGATTTTCAACCTTTATTTTGTCACAGAATGGATGAAAATAACAAAACAGTATTTTATTCGCTTTTAGAATAAAGAAGATTTATAACAGGAGAAAATCAGTCGGCAATGTACATGTACATATCAGTTAAAAATATAAGTGGCGCCTCCCCCCTCCCCCCAACACACACCCACCCACCTAGTCTAGTGGATAAGAGACCTGACTCTTAATCCATTAGGTTTCTCACCGTTGTAGTTCGAGCCTCGCTCGGGTCTCACCTGGGAAAGCCAAGTTCTGCTTGCGGATGGTCAGGTGGTTTTTCCCGGGGTTCTCCGGTTTTCGCCCACGTTTGATGAACGATCGGCTCGATATAAGTGAAATATTCTTGAAAGGGCCGTAAAAACCAAATAAACAAAATAAAATAAAATAAATGAAAAAAAAAAATAAATAAAAAAAAAATAAATAAAAAAAGTGAGGATACCAAGGTAAATCACGAAGCAAGAGCCTTTCCGAGGCACCAAAAGAAGGCGAGATGAGGGACAAACAATGACCGAACAAACCCCACATATTTTAGCTCTGATACCAAGAGGAAGAACGAATGATCAGGAAAATCCAAGGCAGAACATAATGCAGAAATGCAGACGAACCTCGATGGCTCAAATATCTTTCGGACTATGGAAATTTGTTCGAGATATGAGTAGTTCGAGCCAATGAGGGTTAATCATAACGCTAGTTTATGAGACAAATGAAAATAATATATGGGTTTCTTTTCGATCTTCTGCACAACTATGGTATGTTTATTGTACTCATTAGAATCGCCTCGATGAGGCGATTCTAATGAATACACATAACATACATTTTCATGATAAAATAGAAAATGTTCCTAAAATATCCGTAAATATTTCTTTTCTTGCTGTCGGAAGAATTTTCTAGGGGCTCAAAAACGTGTTCGAATTAGCCATGGTAAACGAGCTATCGGTGTTCGAGCTATTGAGGTTCGACTGATACTGAACAACGAGTCAAGCCGCCAGATCCCTCCGCCTCAAGTGAAATGATCACAAAGCTAGATACGACAGCACAAAAATAATAGACATAAAATTAGGTATGAAACGTGAATAAACGAAAATAATTCCGCGTGGCCTCGCAGGCTCAGTCGGATGCGCGTCCGACTGGTGATCAGGAGGCCGCGGGTTCGATCCCCGCCGGGTCCGGCAACATTCTGTCCTAGTGATTGATCATCAACTATTTCCTAAGGTCATTTTCTCCCTTCCTCTGATCCACGAAGGGAAGTTGTCAGTTTCTGGCGAAAGAATGTGCACAAAAGTGGTTAACCTGGACTAACCTACCAAGGAAACAAATGGTTAGGTAAACTTACCGACTCGGCATGACCCTATTAGGTTGAGTGGGCCGTAAAACCTCAGCTCAATCAAACAATCAATCAAAATAACTCCGCAGTTAGAGGCACAAAGTAATACAAAAAATCAGACTATTCCTAAATTAGTATGCTGGGCCCAGTTGTTCAAAGCATCGTTAGCTTAACGAAATCGTTAGAGATCAAAATGTTAACTGTTATAGTAAGTACAATATCTTATTCACAGGTATATTTGCTGAAAAATATGAGTAGCTTTTGCCAAAGCTACTCACATTTTTCAGCAAAAATATTAGTGTATATGCCATATTTAATGATCAAAGTTTTTAACGATTCGTTAACAATGTAACCATTGACATCGTTATTTTTGAACAACTGGGCCCTGCTTTTTAGGCTTTCAGATTTCCATTTGTTTTAGGCCCAGTCCTAGTGATATTCATCAATGATATAGAGCCAGCCATGGACGTGTTAGTGAAAAAAGGAGCAGACTTTGCCAACAAGTATAGAACAACTTCCAGTAAGTAATGTTTTTACTAAGGCTGGTTAATCAGAGCTGAAAAGTTAATCGATTATCAGTCCTGCCATTGCGATCGATAATCGATTAGTAATCACTGAATATTTAGTCATAATTTTATTTGTCCATCTGAGCCTGAATCTTACCATATGATGTACTTTACTGTATGTATTTGATCTGACAGGCCTTGGCAAACAGTGTAGACCCAGATGAGACGCCGCAAACGCGGCGTCTCATCAGGGTCTACACTGTTTGCCACTCTTCGAGCTATTTTTTAGACACAATATTGGATAGTAAGCTGTACTTGTTCAAATTTCAGATTAAGTATGGTAAGGAGTTGAGGTGTCTGAATACTAAGGGTAAATACGGAAAGTTAGAGACACAGAAATTAAATTAAATGATCGATTATTAGCAAATCTGTAACGATAATCATTTTTGTGGAATTTATCGATCATTTAATCGATTATCCGATTAATTGTACCAGCCTTAGTATTCACCCATTAGAAGTATTCGGACGCCTTAATTCCTTACCATACTGGTCCTGAACTTAGAACGAGTCCACTTTACTACCAGTCGATATGTCTAAACACTTCATAATGAGTGGCAAACAGAGATGACCCTGGTCAGACGCTTGTATGTTCGCAGAGATTTCGGCGCGTAGATATCTGCTTGTATTCAGGTAAATAAGTAATGGAACATATCTGTACTGCCAAAATATTAAATCTGGGAAATCATTGGCGCATCATTGTCATCATCCTGTCCGCTCGTCCGAACGCCGTCAATGCGCTATGTACATGTTATTGCTGCTGTCAGCTCTTAGACTATTTGTGTTACAAACAAAAAACTTTGAAATGTTTTCGGAAAGCTTGGGCGGAACAAGGGCAGGGTTTATGACCTTCGGATGACGGGCCTTCAGGTTTATTTTTAAGTAAATGTATAACCCTAAACATAGTAAAACTTCGATGTCTCGATAGCTAGTTTAACGCTTGTCCTGCTGAATAAATGAAGATGACACGCCTAAATCTAATTGTTTAGCCAATCAGATTACTTCATCTGGATTGTTGATATAAATTCACATACTTAATGGCAAACTGTGCAGATCCAGATCAGTTGGCTTCTTCAGAAGCCAACTGATCTGGATCTACACTGCTTGCAAAGGCAGGACACATGCGGCTTCGGCAGGGCTAGGGTTAAGTTGCTACACGGGATTGATTCATAAAGGTTGAAACTAACAAGTGAGTCGTGTAATGACGAAAGGATCCTGTCTTATGTCATAGCTGACAAAGGTCAGAACCTTCCTAATATATTCAATCCCATCAATAACTGATACTCTTTCAGGGGAAGCAATTCTGTCAAAATAGATTTTGTCCCATTCAGAAAAGGGGCCTACTACACTAAAAGCAAATCCTTTCCATTTAGAGTAGATCCGAATTAAAAAAAAAAGTCTGGGCCCAGTTGTTCAAAGCATCTTTAACTTAACGAGCTCGTTAGTGGTCAAAATGTTAACTGTTCTAGTAAGTACAATATCTAATTCAAAGGTATTTTTGCTGAAAAAATGTGAGTAGCTTTTGCAAAAGCTATTCACATTTTGTCAGCAAAAATATTAGCGTACTCGTATATGCCATATTTAATGATCAAAGTTTTAACTATACGTTAACTAACGACATCGTTAGTTTTGAACAACTGGGCCCTGATGAACAAATTACAAAATTTACTCAAGCAAATGGTGGGAATGTACCAAATATATTGAGCGCCTCAGTATTGGATGAATCGACACCTAGCAAAGACCCTGTCTGCGCTGTCTGATCGTAGCTGACATATGTTATAAAACCTCTTTTTACGTCATGGTTCAAATGAGCTTCAACGTGAGAAAATATACTTTATATCAAATACGCCCAGCGAAGATTCAGATCAGCCTGTACATCCATGTGGCCTGATCAGAGCCTTCGCTAAGCCTGTCATACTTCTTCAAGCGGGCTGCAGACTGAGTAGACTACATGAATGCACACGCTTTTCTTATTCTTTGCTAAATGCAAGTCTTCTACCGTAGTTAAAGCAGCAGGCACAAGACATTTATACAACGTCACACTGACGCCAGTGCAACGCCATGACATTTATACAACGTCACAATAACTTAGATGAATCCTCATGACGTTTATACAACGTCGCAGTTTTCTGGCAAAAGAATGTGCACAATACTGGTTAACCGCCTAGAGGACTAAGCCTGCCCAGTAAACGTGTGGTTAGGTAAATTGACCACGCTCGACATGACCCTATTGGATTGACTGGGCCGTAAAACCTCAACACAAACAAAACAACGTCGCAGTAATGTCGATGCAGTGTCATGACGTTTATACAATGCATTAACGTCGATGCAGACTGTGCAACGTCATGATGTTTATATAACGTCGCATTAAGTCGATACAACGACATTGAATCGACGTAATGCGACGTTGAATGAAAGTCATATGCAAGCTGGGTAAGTTGAAATATTTATTTCAGTTGATATTTTCTCTGAGGGTGGGAAAGATATAGCTTTTGCTGATTATGGACCAACCTGGAGAATTCACCGGAAGATAGCAGCGAAAGCTCTGAGGTAAGTTAGACCACATTGCTGTGAGGAAAAGGATCTTTGGGCTGCATTCGTGAGACATAATGTGAGAATATATAATATACCTTCAGAATTGTGAGCCCAGCGAAGACTCGGATCAGCCTACTGTGCATTCTTACATTTTGATGAGTTTCCGCTGCCCGCCTGAAGAAACGGGTTCTTAGCTATCCATAGCGCCCTGCTAAGACTGATTAAACTGCGCTTATGCACCGTTCTGGCTGGGTGTACCTGTTCGAAGGTGCTTTTCTCCATTTGAAGCTATAAAGAGTGAAGACTTACATGTATATGTCAACAGTTCGGCCAAAAACTTATTTGAGCATATTGTGGATTGTAAGTTTGCAAAAGGAATAGATTTTGGTCAGACTGCGTGCATATATTGCCTGATCTGAGCCTCGACTGCGCATGTAGTATCTGTTCTACAGCGCCGATATCAACTTGGTGAATCGCTGGCATAATGTCTGTTATCTAACGGCACCATTGGCAGAACACCTATTATCTCACAGCACCATTGGCAGAACACCTATTATCTCACATTGTCTCTCCATTGACACAATGTTTGTTATGTCACAGCACCATCGGCACAATGATTGTTTTCTCAGAGCATCATTGGTACAATGTCTGTTACGTCACACAACCATTGGCATAATGATAGTTATTTCGCAGCACCATTGGCACAATTATTGTAAGGTCCCAACACCATTGGCACAATGTCTGTTATGTCACAGTACCATTGGCAACATGATTGATATCTCACAGCACATCAGCACAATGATTGTTATCTCACAGCATCATTGGCTGAATCATTGTTATCTCACAGCATTATTTACACACTGTTATGTCACAGCTCCACAATGATTGTTATCTCACAGCACGATTGGCATGATGTCTGTTATGTCGTCTGTCATCTCACAGCACAATTGGCATAATGATTTTTATCTCGCAGCACCACTGGCACAATGATTGTTATCTCGCAGCACCATTGGTACAGTGATTATAATCTCACAGAACCATTGGCAGAAAGCCTTTTATCTCACAACACCACTGGCACAATGTTTGTTTTATCACATTATCTCTCCATTGACACAATGTTTGTTATGTTAAAGCACCATTGTCACAACGATTGTTATCTCACAGCATCATTGGTACAATGTCTGTTATGTCACAGCACTATTGGCACGATAATTATTATCTCGCAGCACCACTGGCACAATGATTTTTAGTTCATAGTATCATTGGCACAATGTCTGTTATGTCACAGCACCAATGACATAATGATTGTTATGCATTGGCACAATGTCTATTATCTCATAGCACCACTGGCATTATGACTATTATCTCACATCACCAGTGGCGCAAAGGTTGTTTTCTAACGGCGTCAGTGACACAACATTCATTATCTCACAACACGTCTAGATCATCTCGCATCACTGCTTAGTTTTAAATTTCACGCGCTTTGAAATTCCTGTTTCGCGCCATGAGACAACAAATAAAGCATCTGGCCTATCTAATTTAGGCATTGTCTTTCAGCTGTTTTGATTTGCTATGACTACGGTACAGAATATGTATTTATCTCCCCACATTTGTTAGCTATTAGGATATTTTCACTAGTAATTGATACTAAAATAATGACAAAAAGAAATAAGTTTGCTTTTCCCCTAAGTACTCGAACAGACATGCCAGATCAAGCAGTGTAGTCCACTGAAAAAACTTGACAATAGACATTGAAATTTTAGGTGAATTCTGGTAAGGAGCCTATCTGACCGGATATTAGGGTACATAAAGTAATACAAACTTAGAGTGTAAAAATATTGAGCAGATAAATCTATGTCATACACGAACAGCACAGGCACAAAACTGCAAATGTCCTACCAACGGGTGATAGCACTAGAATATCATATAGTCATGAAAAGAAGAGCTCGAACCCGCGACCTGTGGAACAGTAGGCGAGCTCTAAGGGCACTGCCCTGCTCGTCGCTCCAGCACACTGCCAAAATAGTGTTCAATACATGTAATGGCATGCAAAATGATTGTACAGGGGAGATGTAGATATTTCATACAGTGATTCTTGTGTTATTTCAGGCACTATATGCAGGGTCAGGCTCTTGAAGATCGAGTCCATGATGCTCTAGCAACAGTACATGACGAAATGAAAAAGGAACAAAAACCTTTTGATCCAGGAAATTATATGGACTTTATCGTCGGCAATATACTGATTGGGCTATGCTTTGGTGGCAAGTAAGACCAGTTACAATATATCAGCTTCCGATATCTCAGACTACACTGCTGTGATGATAGTTTGTCCGTATGTCTTTCCATCAGTTATCTGTCCATCGTCCACAGTTTTAATAAGACAGCTCTCAATCCAATGTGTTCGATTTAGGATGGGTCATCTGGCTGAAAGCCATAGATTTTGAAAAACGCTCCAACGTCATGGTCCCATCACGAAAACATGCCTGTATAATACTGACCACCTTAAACCGCACTTTTATATAGTAAAACTGGGGTTTACAGGGGTATACATTATTTTTTTCTTATTTCTGCTCAAAACATAGATTGTAGGTACTCGTTAGAACCGCCTCGTCGAGGCGGTTCTAACGAGTACCCACAATCTATGTTTTGAGCAGAAACATGAAAAATATCAGAAGTTTTTATTTGAAAATTTTCATTTTTTGGTGGTAAAATTTTCAGTATATTTGAATAGGCATGTTTTCGTGATGCGCTATCACCAACGCTTCTAATGGAAAATGGTCAAAATAAATGGGCAATATTAAGCGAAATTATGTATTCTAGCATAGGACCTGATCAGACAGTGCAGAAACATCTGCGCAATCTGATCAGGGTCTTCGCTGTCCGAGATACTGTAGAATGCATCAATGGACCGTAAAGGCCCTGATCAAACTGCGCAGCGCATATGTTAGATGACAGCTTTTGCTTTGAGAAGGCTTTGAGAAGGCTCGAATGACGTCTTCAGGTACATGTAATATAAATCAGAATACCGTATTGATCCTAAATATTCAGTCATCTTAACCTTTGTCCTGCTGAATAAATTAAGACGCCACGCCCACTTCTAATTGTCAGCCAATCAGATTTCTTGATCCAGATTGTTGACATAAATTCACATACTAAATGGCAAACAGTGCAGATTCAGATCAGATGGCTTCTTCAGAAGCCAGCTGATCTGGACCTACACTGTTTGCAAAGGCAGGGTGTATCCGGGTTCAGCAGGGCAAGGGTTAATACTTTACTATACTTGTCAAAAAAAACTAAACAGGCCCAGTTCATTATTATGAATGTTTGGTAAAACTTCTGGCTTAGTAATAAACACTGCAGACCTTGATCAAATGTCGTGTTCTATGGAATCTGATCTTGGTCTACAGTATTTGCTCAGGCTCGTCTGTCCCTATACTAGGGGCAAATATGTAAATGATTTTTGAAGGCTTTTCAAAATTTCTGAAAAAAAAAAAAAAAACTAGAAAAAGAGCCACCCAGCATGGACACACTTAAAAGAAAGATCAGCAAAACACTTCATTAGGGGTATATATATTTAATGGTGCTTATGCGATATTTAGTTTTGATTTTTCTTTTCGAAAACACATACAATGTAGCTACATATAAGAGGGGGTATCCACATAATATTTTTCTTATTTCCCCATGAAAACATATGTTGTGGGTACTCATTAGAAGCGCCTCGACGAGGCGATTCTAATTATTACTACAACATATGTTTTTGTGGAGAAATAAGAAATATATCAGCATTTTTGGATGAAAAAAAGCGCTTATCTGTTGCTATGAAACAAATTTTTTATGCTTTTAATGCTCATTTAAATTGCCACGACGTGTACAGGCAATTTAAATGAGCACCCACTACATATGATTTAACCATTCTCTTGCTAAACAGGACAAACCCTGTCTTAGCAAACAGTGTAGATTCAGATCAGTTGGCTTCTTCAGAAGCCAACTGATCTGGAGCTTCACTGTTTGTCATTAAATATGTAAATTTCTATCGAAAACCCAGATCAAGTAATCGGATTGGCTGGATATTAGAAGTGGGTGTGGTATCTTAATTTATTCAGAAGGCAAGGGTTAATAAAGAGTGGATAAAAGGAAACGAGCTATTATTTGAAGACTGAAAGTGCTTGACTGTGCACTTATTGGGATATGTGCGGTAATTATGTCGCATACAGTATATTGATTTATTGTTGGGTGAGAGTCTTTCAGAATGAGGTTTACTGTTTTATTTTTAGGTTTAGTTGCATTAAAAATAAAAATAAAAATATGGACAAGTTTGGGTCGATCAAACAGAATAATTTTCAAACATAAATGCATGTGAAAATGCCATATTAATTGGAAATGCAAATTTTAGTATTCAGAGGGGATAAAATCATTAGATTGGCTCTCCCTTAAGCCTAAAATCGAAAAAAAAACAATATCTTGCCTTAGTTATGAAGGTTTTCTTCATATTTTGCAGATACAAATACAATGACTCAGAACTAGTAAAAGTTCTAGATATTTACGATGATGTTCTTCAAGCACTTTCAAAAGGCGTCATTCCCGAAGACGTGATCCCACCTCTACAGTATGTATGGGAATCCAAGAAAATGGGTAAACTGAAAGCGGCTTTTGATGAAATTATGAATAATTTTCTACGCAAGAAATACAAGGAACATGTGGAGACCTTCGACAAAGGTATACGCCTATATACAAACTTCAATGGCTCGAACACCAATGGGTCGTTTACCGTGACTGATACAATCTCAGTTTTTAGTGCCTAGGAATTTTTCGGATCGCTCAAGAAGACAATTATTTAGGGTTATTTTAGGGAATTGTTCCTATTTTATCGTAAGCATGTATGTTATGTGTATTCATTAGAATCGCCTCGGTTCACTAAACGTACCATTATTCGAAAGATCGAAAAGACATCCCTAGATTATCTACCCCTGCCTCCTGACCTGGCGCTATTATTAACCCTTACTTGATCGAACTATTAATGTCTAGAACAAATTTATATAGTCCCAAGGACGCTCGAGCTATTGAAGTGGGACTGATTTTTCATTTGTGTTTATGTGTGTTCACAGCACTTAAGAGTCATTTCTTAAGAATCTACTTAACTTCACGAAGCGTATACGTGGCCAAGCGGTTAGCGCTCCTGATTACAAGGTTCCGTATTCGAATCCCGATACAGGCGGAATTCAGCTCTTGACTGAACAGCGCTTCATTGCACATTGCTTCATTAACACCCCTTTGATATGATTTTAATGATGTTGAAAGAGACATAAAGCACAAAAAGATCATCATCATTGTCATCATCATCTTCATCTTCTTTTTCATTACCATTATCATTTATTTATTTTTCTTCAGCACAGCTGGGGTTATTGCTGTATGGCGCCCGTAAATGTTTCTGTACTTCGCTGTAATGTAGTTAATATTGTCTGGTCCTTTATATTCACTGTGCCCCTTTCTGGAATTTGAAAATTTATATGACATTACGAAAATACGCCTATTCAAATATTTTGAAAACTTCACCACAAAAAAAACGGAAAGTTTTCAGATAGAAATTCTGATATTTTTCATATTATTGCTCAAAACATAGATTGTGGGTACTCAATAGAACCACCTCACAGAGGCGGTTCTAACGAGTACCCACAATCTATGTTTTTGAGCAGAAATAAGAAAAAATAATGTATACTCCTGTAAACCCCTGTTTAACTACATAAAAGTGGGGTTTAAGGGGTCAAAATTATATAGGTATGTTTTCGTGATGAGGATCATTGATGAGGCCTAATTGGAATATTTCTTTATAGATTTGATAAGGCCAGTAAATGGCGACACTTAGCTGTCTGTATTTGTTTATCTGCGTGTCCATTGCTCTCAGGGACCATGCCTTTAAGAAAATCCATGTACATTACTTCTTGTGAATTTTCTAAGTAAACCCGAGAAAAAAATGGCTGTTCTAATATGATTATTTGCAATTCGTCATCGCTTGTTGATTCTTTTTTTCGATTCAGTGCTGTTTATGTTGTCATTTCATGTAACCCTTATCCGATGCCTTCGTTGGGAGGGTAGAGTTCCGCGATCGTGCAAATTCCTGTGTATCTGTGTATTTATGTTTTGTATTTGGGCTTCGTCAAGCGAAAAAGGGCCTTCAAACATGCACAAAATGCACAGATTCAGATCATCCTGCGCAGGTGCAAAGTATCATCCGGGCCTTTGCTCTCCATTTTTACATTCAGTAATATCTAATGATTCTGTTAGCGGACAGTGAAGGCCCTGATCAGACTGCGCGAATGCGCAGGCCTTCGCTGTCCGCACATGACAGAAGACACGCTTTCACAAGGCGCACCACATTTGTGCAACATAGGGGCGGATCTAGAATGATTTCTGCGGGGGTTTGTTTTGATAAAGTTACCGTACTTACTCTATGTATTAAGACAGACAGACCTAAGCAAATAGTGTATACTCAGATCAGATGCCGCAGAACGCGGCGTCTGATCAGGGTCTAACTGTTTGCTACTCTTTCAACAGTTTTACACACACTCACATGCAGTAAAATGGACTTGTTGAAGAGAAGTAAATGTATAAGGTTAAGAGCAAGGGTATGAATATTTTGGGTAAATACGGTATTCCAAATTCAGCAGATTTATCCAAAAGTTCAGGTGAATATGAAATTTTGAATCAAAGAGGGGGCGGGGGTTCGACCAATTCCCCGAACCCCCTCTGAATCCACTCCTGCAATAAAGTTTTATTTTAGGTCATATCCGTGATTTTACGGATACACTGATATTAGCGAGGCAAGAGGCCGAGGAAGATCCCGAGGAGTCAGATCTTGAAACTCTAACAGATACCCACATTGTGCAAACATTGTTGGATATATTTTTCGGTATGTGATTATGTGATTTTTTTCGTATTGAAGTTGTTTTCTCATTGACAAAAAATCACACAAGTACATTTAAAGGGAGGCACTCGTCAACCAGAAATGTGTTTGTAAACACTGTGCCCCACTTATATACTTGTCTATACAAATTGCCAGTATTGGAAAGTGACGGACTCACAAATTGGTTAATGGGCACCCTTCGCAAGACGACATTTCGGTTGGTCCGCTCAAGAGTTATGGCACCATTTTCACTAACTGGTGATAGTCGGTACTTATAAAATACGTTTTGTCTCGGTCAAAAAAAAGTGACACTTAACAAATACAATAGATGCATTCTGTTGAGATTAACATCAGGAATTGTCAGCCAGAAAAGGTGATGTTCACCAAGGCAAAACCGAGGTAAACATCATTATCGAGGATTGATAAACCTTATGTTAATCTATGTTAACCTCAATAGAACGCATCTATTGTTTTATTATATGATTATTTTTACCTGTCTGGCAGCAGTGACATTAATGATGTTGACCGGTCCCTGACCTTAGCCAGGCTATTTGTTATAAGACTACTTTTAGCTGTCCGGCAGCAGCGACAGTGATGTTGATCGGTCCTTGACTTTAGCCAGGCTAATTTTAATAAGCAGCAGCTAATCTGAGCAATTATCAGGGCCCAGTTGTTCAAAACTAACGATGTCGTTAGTTAACGATTCGTTAAAATTTTAATTGAGTGATACGCAAATATGCTGAATTTTTTTGCTGAAAAAATGTGAGTAGCTTTTGCAGTGCAAAAGCTACTCACATTTTTTCAGCAAAAAATATAAAAAAATATTGTGTATTGAATCCGCTAAAACGGTTAACAAAATGACCCTTAACGAGCTCGTTAAGCTAACGACGCTTTGAACAACTGGGCCCAGGTTTTGTAAAACCTGTTAAAGCCCGTTTCAGCCAATCAGAGAAAGCCTTTGCTGGCATTCGTTTAACAATGTCTTTGGCTAGATCTTATCAATATTAATGGGTATACATATTTTATCAAAATATCCCGTATGGTTGTAGAACTATGGCGATTTCCTTATTGTTTACATTACTGGACTAGGCGTTTTCTCTGTGTGCAAAACAAAAATATCAAAACATTCCTAATGGTTTCCATAAAATTTAAAGCCCACTGAATGATACATATTACATAATTAACTTCTCTGTATGTCAATAGCAAATGCTACTGCATAAAAACACAAGCTGGAAGGGTTTGGCATTCACTGTTTGCATGTTGGAAATTATTTTCCACTGCTGTTTCTTCATATTTCAGGTGGTATTGATACATCCAGATATAGTCTCAGGTTTGCGCTCTTGCACATGGCAGCATATCCAGAAATACAGACAAAAGTCCAGGAGGAAATTGACAGCGTTATTGGTAAGTAGACCCTTATTGTATATTCCGTCTACTTTTGTTTTTATATGGATTTGATACCATTTGTAGATTTTCTGCCATCGTTTACAAGGGAGATAACATTTGTGACTCCCTGTTTGCTTTCCTGCACACCAACCCCCTCCACCCCCTCCCCCCACCACCCCCACCCTCCCACCTTCTCAAAAAAAGGGATCAAATCTAAAAAGTAAGAATTTGGCCCATCGGGGAGCAATGTATTTTCTTTTAGAATAGATCCCGGGGAGTAAATTCTTTTTTTAGAAAAAAAAAATCCCTTTTTAGAAGGACGACAATACCATTTGACGAAATTGCCTCGCCTGAAAATATATATATTCCCCTTTAAAATGGTGATAGGCGAAACGTCCGAACGTACGGCTTATTACGCACCGGCTTGTTACGAACTGGCTCAAATGAATCTAAATGTGTTTGCAAATGCATTTAATTTGGGTCTCCTGGTCTGAAATGCATTGATGTTCATTAATATGCCTTGAACTGTACAGTACCATCGGTTGCTCAACTGGATCAGCTCTTACATTAAAAAGATTATTATAGCATACAAAGAGACCCAGATCAGTCTGTAAATCCGCACAGTCTGGACAAAATCTATACTGTTCGTTAAAAAATAACAAAAAAAAAAAGAATAAATAAATAAAAATAAACGTCAAAAAAGGACACGTAAACGATAACTGATCTGGGTTTTTCTCTGTTCGATTCGCTCGTGACCTCTTTGGCCTTCTCATATTTTATCATGTTATGATACAGTCGAACTTCAATGTTCAATGGCTCGAACATCTTTGGGACCATAGAAAATTGTTTGAGACATGAGTAGTTCGAGCCACTGAGGGTTAATCATGGAGCCAAGTCAGGGGGCAAATAGCGATAATTTAGTAAACTATTTTCGATTTTCAACACAACAATTGTAAGTTGTGTGTACTCATTAGAATCGATGAGGCGATTCTAATGAGTACACACAACTTACAATTTCATGATAAAATAAGAAAATTCCCTAAATATTTGTTTTCTTGAGCTATCAGAAGAATTTCGTAGGGACTCAAAAATGAGTTCGAATTAGCCATGGTAAACGAGCCATCGGTGTTTGAGCCATCGAGGTTCGACTGTATTTTGTATAAAGATCTTTTTTCTATCTTCCTATAAAGGGACTTGATACACGTTGTATTTTTTCTACCATTTTTACAAGGGAGACAACTTTTTCCTGTTTGCTTCAATCTATGCATGTCATAACCCTTCCGAAATATGAAAGAGGATCTACTCGAAACAGAAAGAATTTGCTCCCAAGGGGAGTAAATTCTTTCCGTTCACAGTAGCCCCCTTTTAGGAAGGGAAGGAAACCAAATTTGACAGAGTTGCCTCCTCTAAAACTGTATCGATTCCCATTAAATTGCAGGTTTAGATGAACTGCCAAAAATGGTACACAGACCACAACTGGCTTACACGGAGGCAGTAATTCACGAGAGCATGAGATTGTCCAGTGTTATCCCTATGGGAGCCCCTCATAAATGTTCACGTGATTCCAAAATAGGTATGTCTTAAAAGCGTCTCTGTGACTGCGCGCACTGTCAGCCCAACAACTTTACCGTATTAGCCGGGACACAGCATTGCCTATAAGATTGCATGTGCTCCCTGTGAGGCGTTAGATCTGCGTATCCGCGCATTCGCACATTCTGACCAGACTTTGCGAAGGACACTCTGCGGATAGCCAAGGATCTAAAGCTATTTCAGACGCCCAGCGAAAACTCTGATCAGCATGCAGGCTGATCTGTGTCTTCGCAGGACGCACATGTACATGTTATCCCGTAGGAAATGCTATGTCCCGGCTCATATCAAAGTTCAAAGAGGGATCTCAGTAAATCCTGGGCGTAGATGTAAATCCACAGTATTCTGATATACTGTTTGTCACGAGATACATATACAGTCGGCTCTCGTTATCTCGAATTCCAAGTGATTCACTGAAACACTTCGAGATATCCGTACCTCAACATATCAGAGTTGAGAGAGTGGGGAAAGCAATGAATTGAACATCCACATTTAACAAATGACTATGTAATTTGACTCCTAAAGTTAGAAATATAATTACGTTGAAAAGAGGAGAAATCGCTCCTTAGGAGCAATTTCTCCTCTTTTCCACATTATTTTGTTACCTTTTATCATAGTTTCATGTTAAAACGGACCAGATTTTCACTTCGAGATAAGCGGTAATTCGAAATAAGCGAGTTCGAGATAACGAGGTTCGACTGTAGTAGGAAGGATGGAAACCTTTAAAATTTACCTTATTTGTCCTGAATGTTCACAGACCTAATTTCTGCTCCTACGTTATGTCTCCTGCTACGTAATGACTCATAGGTCATTCTACGTTATGGCTCATAGCTCCTTCTACGTATTTCTCCTGCTATATCATGGTTCCCTCTTCATCATGATTCCTTCTACATCATGAATTATTCTGCGTTATAGGTCTCTGCATTATGGCGTTTGCTACATTATGACTCCTTCTTCATCGTCGTCCCTTCTACCTTATGGCTTCTGTTTCGTTATGGCTCCTTCTACGTCATGGATCGTCGTACGCCATAGGTCCTTCTACGTTATGGCTTTTGCTAAATCATGGCACTTTCTACGTCGTGGACCCTAAAACATTATGGCGCCTTTTACTTTATAGTTCCTGTTACGTTATGGCTCCTTATATGGCATGGCTCCTGCTCGGTTATGGCTCCTTATACGTTTTAACTTCTACGTTATAGCTTCTGCAACGTTATGCTTCCTGCTACGTTATGGTTCTTTGTACATCATGGCTCTTTTTACGTCATGGTACCTGCTACATTATGGCTCATTCTACGTTATGGCTCCTTATGCGTGATGGCTCCTGCTACGTTAATGCTGCAGCTACGTTATGGCTCCTCTATTCCATAACTCCTACGATATGACTCCTTCTACGTCATGGTTCCTCCTACCATATGGCTCTGCTACGTTGTGGTCCCTGCTACGTTATGGCTCCTTCAACCTCATGGCTCCTCCCACTCCATGGCTCAAAATACATTATGGCTCCATGTAAGCTACAGCTCAACCTACATTATGGCTCCTGCTACGTTATGGCTCTTGCTACGTCCTGGCTTCTTCTACGACATGGCTTCTTCTACGTTTTGACTCCTTTTATGTTTTCGCTCCTGCTAATGGCTCCTGCTACGTTATGGCCCCTTTTAATTCATAACTTCTGCAACGTTATGGCTCCTTCTACGTTATGACTCCTGCATCAAGGCTCCTGTTACATTATTGCTCATTTTGCGCTATGCCTTCTTCTGCGTTATGACTCCTAAAACGTTATTGTTCCATCAATGTTATCGTTCTGCTATGTTATACTTACTACTTCGTCATGGAGCCTTCTAAGGTATGGCTCCTTCTAAGTTATGGTTCCTGTTTGTCATACTTTCTACGATATGGCACGTTCTGCATTATGGCTTCTCTACGGCATCGTTCCTTCTACGTTATGGCTCCTGCTACGTTATAGCTCCTGCTACGTTATTGCTCCTGCTACGTTATGACTCCTTCTACGTCATGGCCCCTTCAACGTTATGGCTGCGGCTATTTTATGGCTTTTGCTACAGCATGGCTCCTGTTATATTATGACTCCTGCTACGTATTGGCTCCTTCTACTTTATGGCCCCCGTTACTTATGGCTCCTTCTACGTTATGGCTTCTTCTACGTCATGGCTCCTTCTAGATTATGGCGTCTTGTACGTTGTGGCTCCTGCTACGTTACGGCTCATGCTACGTTATGGCTTCCGTAACGTCATTGCTTCTTCTACATAGATCATTTCACGTCAAAGGTCCTTCTACGTTATGGCTTTTGCTACATAATTGTTTCTTCTACATCGTGCTCCATTCTACATCGTTGCTCCTTCTACGTCATGGCATCTACTACGTTATGGGTCTGCTACGTTATGGCTCCTGCTACGTCAAGATTCCTTTTACGATATAGCTTCTGTATAGTTAAAGCTCTTTCTATGTTCAGGTTCCTTCTACTTTTTGGCTCCTACGCTATGTCTCCAGCTACGTTATGGCTCCTTCTATGTTATGCCCTGCTAAGTTATGGCTCCTAGGAATTTCTGTAATAAATGGCAATGTTAAAAAATTAACCAGGCCCGCCCCCCTTAGATTTGGAAATGAACCTGTCCACAGAGAGAGGTAAAAGATTCCACTGGGCATTAATGGGTAAAAGATAAAAGAAACGTTAATTAAGGCCAAACAAAAAAAAATGTGTGTGTAGGGTATCTAGCAATTTTTTTCACGTTTTCTCCAAACAAAGTAAATAAATAAATAAATAGGCATTACTAGGATAAAAATATTTGTGTTACCATATTTATACTAAATATTTGGATAGGTTTGAGCTAACAAATGTAGACCCAGATTAAACTGCTCAGGCCTACACTGTTTGTCATTCTATCAGTACTTTCTAGAAACAGCAATGGGGAGTCAAACGGTAAAATTTCATGTGACGTATGGTGCCGAGTCAAAATATACCTGGGCCCAGTTGTTCAAAGCGTCGTTAGCTTAACGAGCTCGTTAAGGGTCATTTCGTTAACTGTTTTAGCGGATTCAATATACAATATTCTGATATTTTTTCAGCAAAAAATTTCAGCATATTTGCGTATCACTTGATTTAAATTTTAACGAATCGTTAACTAACGACGTCGTTAGCTTTGAACAACTGGGCCCTGGTAATTATGTATAATTCTAAGTAGGAAATGAAAAAAAATAATAATAATAATTCCTACATACCCTACCTATTATTTTTTCGAACATGTTATACTGTATTTGGTCTATCTGATTGTGCCATATTCTCGTCTATCTCTAGGTCCTTATGATGTCCCAAAGAATACAATGGTAATGGTAAATTATTGGGGATTACACCATGATCCGAGAAAATGGGAAAGAGTGAATGAATTTATACCGGAGCGGTTTCTGGATGAAAACGGAAAATTGGGGCCTAAACCTGAGAACTGGCTCCCGTTTTCAGCTGGTAGAAGGGTTTGTCTGGGTGAAACGGTTGCCAAACCGGAACTTCATCTGATATTTGCATATCTAATGCAGCAGTTTACCTGGCGCCTTCCGGATGGAGAAAAGGCTGATTTATCACCAACTGGAAATTGGTTTTCACTTATACCAAAACAACATAAATTTGTTATTAAAGAGAGAAAACAATAGACAGATTATCAAAACTTAAGAAATTGCGTGTATGTTGAAATTAATCATCCTTCTTAGAAGGTTTGATAACTTCAACACCGATCTTTAAAGCTTTCGTTAATTAATCGCCGTCCATCGGTGTGTTGATTTGGTTGGGCTAGAAAGAGGACAACCTGTATTTTGCAGAATCAATTTGTGGTATTATAGAATAAAACTGTCCGATAAGCATTAGTACAGGAGTAGACTGGTCTGATTTCATCGGTTTCAGTGGCTTAAGTTACAGCTATGACTTAAAAATTTGAACTAGCTGTTCTTTCATCATTAAGAAGAAAAGCGAGGATTGGACGCATTAGTTAGTGACAAGATAATGTGATTGGTAGTAGTATCAGGTCACTATGTCTGGGCGTGAAACTGCAGTGAGGCGGGCCTATAGAGGTTCATCAGATCCCACCATCATATGCAGGCACGGTCACGACATGACTGAAATATTGTTGACAATAACGTCTGATCATAAACAAACAAACAAACCTATGGTTTCTGTTAAATCCTATTTCATTAGTGAACGCTTCGGGTCACCTATTTCATACGACGCTGCTTTGTTACATGTAAGTAGCCTTGATTCCGGGAGGCTGTCTGAGAAATTGTGCGGTGTGGTGACTGTTAAATAACTATCACAGTCCTTTCAATATATCAAATAGTACGACAGAAATAGTTGCAATGAACCCTCATGACAACGACAGCATTTGTTACCAAAGACGCTGCCATTAAAATGAATTTGCTGTTGTAAAGAATCCTTAATAAGCAGATTGTTATGTAAGAAAAGTCTTGTTTTGTTCTTATTTCCTTAAAAAACACATGTTTTGGATATTTGTTAGAATCGCCTCAGTGAGGCGATTCTAAAAAATGTCCAAAACATATGCTTCTTTAAAGTATTAAATACAACATTCTTGCATGATTTGTGACTAGTTGGTTCCTCTAAAGCGCAGGTTTCGTGATACTCAAATTGTAATTATAACGAATTGTGTCGTTGTATCGAGTGTTGGTATAAAGAGGGTTGTCTGTATTAAAATAATAACAAAGAACTGAAAAAAGAATATGTATATTCTTAAATCATATACAAATAAAATAGCATAAGAAGACGGAATACACCCTGGCTGATTTTCCGCCATTTATTACATGGGAGACAACTTTTGTGAGTTCCTGTTCCTGTTTTACCAAGTCCCTTCTTAAAAGGTGTCTACTCTAAAAAGAAAGGCTATACTCCAAGAAGGAGCAAATGTATTTTTAAGAAGGTCCCTTTTCAGAAGGGCGACTACAAACAATTTGACAGAGTTGCCTCCCTTGGAATTATCTCCATTTCTCCATAATCACCAACACGAAAATAGTTTCCTTTTATACAAGTAACTAATGCGACTAAAAATAATACTAACTCCAACTAAAAATTTAACGCGACTAATAGTAATATGGAGTAACGGGCATGAATGTTTAAGGTAACCCGTTGCTACATTCTTGCAACGTTGATGCGATATATGTTACCATGAAGTTACGTCTTATCCGGGACTCCATTTTTGTTGCGCATAAATTGTAATTTTTTATCCATGATTTTTATAAAGGCCTTTGGCCGAAACGTTAATAAAATAGAGTAACTATACAGAGATTGTTATGGTTTTTATCCCTGAAAGGATTTCTCGAAAGATTTACATTTAATTGGCTCAGTAAATTATATGTTGTAGTAAATTATATGTTATATATGTTTTAAGTACACAATATATATACTATTTATCCCAAGTCATATTCAGTGACCAGGTCTTAGCAAACAGTGTAGACCCTGATCAGACGCAGCAAATGCTCAGAGTCTGCACTGTTTGACACTCTGTCCAATTGGTTTTAGATACAAAGGTGGCCAAATGGACTTTTTTCAAACTTTAGGAACAGTATGGTAAGGAGTTAAGGTGTCCCACTCTTTATGTTAAATATAGTACATTAGAACAGTTTGGTAAATTATAAACTGTATTATGTTATGATGGTACACATATTTATGGTACCTATTTCCAGTTTTATAAGTATCAAAAAATAAATTATTTAGTTTCTATATATGTACATGTATTTATTAAACTTTATAGTGAACAAATACAATTACAGGCTCTACAAATCACATCTTAGTGGGTTTTGTGGCACGATGGTACATATATGCAGGGGCGGATCCAGATAATTTCTTGGGGTTGTGGGGCCGTGGGGGTGGGGGGACTCGATTTAATCAAATTACCGTACTTACTCTGCGTATTTAGAGAGACAGACCTGAGCAAACAGTATAGTCCCAGATCAGACACCGCAGAACGGGACATCTGATCAGGGTCCACATTGTTTGCCACTCACTCAACAATTTTACACTCATTCAGGTACATTTAATAAATTAGACTTGTTGAAGAGGATTAATAAATGAATAATTAGAGTAAATGCGGTATCCCAAAGTTATCAAATTTATCCAAAATTTCGCATGATAACGAATGTTTTAGTCAAAGTGGGGTACGACCGAGCCCCTGAAGCCCCTCTGAATCCGCCCCTGGGGATGTGTCCGGCAATCCCTTGGTACCCTAACCTCAACGTGTCCTTGCTCGTGTACAGACTAGACTGGGAGTACTCTATAAAACTTTAAGCCAGTCATTCAACCTACACACTTCTCCTGGGCAGGCTAAGTCCTCTTAGTACACATACTTTCGCCGGTAACCGAATCAGAGGAAAGGGGAGAATGGCCATAGAACTTATTTCATGTTGAATTACCATGACAGTTATATGGCCGAGCTGGGATTCGATTTTGCGGCCCCTGGATCTGCAGTCAGACGCGCTACCGACTGCCTTATGGAGCCCGGCTCCTTATGTTTATACCAGGCCTCGAGGTTATAAAACATTTTTCATACTCCACTCAACTGAGCATGAAATTTTCTCTGCTAATAAATATGAAAATGCCAACAATAGTTGGCATGTTCATATCTATTAGCAGAGAAATTTTCATGCTCAGCTATGTTTAGCACTTGTTAGTAATTTGAGATTTATTAGCATGAAAAATTCCATGCTCAGTTGAGTTGAGCATGAAAAAGGTTTATAACCTTGGAGCCAGGCTATTATTTTTCTTTGAACATTGAACCGATGCATTTTACTAAAATCCTGATCAGACGCAGCGTTCGTCTGATTTGGACCTACATGATTTGCGCAAGCCTGTTCCAATAAAAGTTGCCTTTGAAGACAAAGAACACATAAATGCATGAAAAGCAGAGTCTCGGTTTCATTGAAACTCTTCATAAGATAGCATTTTAGTTTGCAGGGCTGCAAACACCACCAAGAACTCCCTTTTCCAAGATACCAAAATAGGCTCATTGGTCCCCAGGACCCGGTTGTTCAAAACTAACCATGTCGTTAGTTAACGCATCGTTAAAACTTTGATCATTACATTGGCATATACGCTAATATTTTTGCTGAAAAAAAAATGTGAGTGGCTTCTGCACTCACATTTTTTCAGCAAAAAATACCTGTGAACTGGATATTGTACTTACGAGAACAGTTAACATTTTGGCCACTAACGAGCTCGTTAAGCTAATGATGCTTTGAGCAACTGGGCCCAGGAAAATAAAAACTGCACTATACACTAACGAACTTCAATGGCTCGAACATCTTTGGGACATTCAAAACGTGTTCGAGACATGATTAGTTCGAGCCACTGAGGGTTAAGTGTAGCGCCACGTCCGGAGGCAAATGTGGGTAATTTAGGTAAGTTTTTTATAATTTGTTTGGGTTTGTGGAAAAAATGGCTATTTTTTTTTTTTTTTTTTTTTTTTTTTTTTTTGTCGGAAGGGGGTGGGGGCGTGGTATCGGCCATTTATAGGTATGTTTTGCGGGGTCACTTTCAAACAGACTTTTTTGGGGGTCTATCAAAATATTCGTTTTTTATGTTGGAGGGGGTGGGGAGGGGGGCGGGTATTGTAAGAATCGGGGTTTGATCCTTCTGTTGAACTGATAGTTGCTTTTATTAAATTTTAACAGCTCTATTTCTACTGTGCATCAGTTCAGAACCATTAAAGTAAAAACGGAGCTACTGTTTGAAACAGTCTAAAGCACTTCTATTACTAATACACTTATTATACAGAGTAGGCATCCCCAAAGTGGCATCCTATATTACTATACAGGAAAAAATAAATGAAAAAAAAAACAACAACAAAAAAAACAAAAAAAAAAAACACATTTTATAAAAAAAAAAAAAAAAAAAAAAACAATGTAAAATTTTTTTTAGGGTATGCAAATATCTGCAGACACGTTTTTAGGTATGGGTATACCGAATATTTTTTGGTATGGCTGATATCCGTATATTTTTTATATTTTTGGGGGTAAACACTAGATGCTGGGCCCAGCCTATGTAGCAGACAAAATTCAGAGTACACCCACCACCCCCAGCCCCCGATATAAATATGTTGTAATTGATACAGTAGCTTTCTGCTTTTGAGTTGGAGTTTAAGGTCCAGTCAACACTGTTAGGGTCATGTCGAGTCGGTCAGCTAACCTACTCACACTTTTTCCTGAGCAGGTCTAGTTCTCTAAGCGGTTAGCAAGTATTTGTGCGCATATAACTGTCCTCTTGAATCAGTGGAAGGGAAGAATGGCTGTAGAAATGATTTCATGACCAAACCCAATGAGTTATGTTGCCGAGCTAGGATTCGAACTTGCGATCTCTAGACCTGCAGTCAGAAGTGCTACCGACTGCGCCACCTCCCTATGAACCCATTGTAGATTGAGCCCCCTAAAAGGGTTTTTAGCAAACAGTGCAGACCCAGATCAGACGCCGCAGAACGCGGCGTCTAATCGGGGTCTCCACTGTTTGCAAATAGTTTAGCCGTTTTTCTCTTGAAATATCTAAATCTCATATGCATATGCAGCGGGCAGCGCAGTCTAATTAGAATCTTCCCTGGGCACAGTTTGGCTAGCCAAAGATGCCAAGTTTCCTTATGCGGACAACAATGACTGATCAGACTGAATGGATGCGCAGGCGGGTTTGAGTCTTCGTTGGGCGCACGTGTCAGATGGTACGTTTTGTAACATCGAGGCTCGTATATTGAAGACAAAAACAGACTATTTGAAACAACTGCTATTGGAATATACATTGTAGTTTTTAAATACCATTTTGTTTAGTCATATTATTATTACAAATGTTGCTAAATTTTATTTTAACAAACTAAAAGTGAGAAACATCAAGACGATCCGGGGCAAACCCTCTCAAAACGCCATATGCAAACAGGAAAGACCCAGACCAACTCGAATATTGTGCATTCTGATAAGGGGTTTCCAGTATTTGTACATAAATCTGATTTTATATAGAATCTAGAAAGAGAACAGCAAGTTCTAAACACACTTCATATGAGCGGAAACTTTACTCTTAACCAGACAATATGGGCCATGGTATGCGACAATATGTCTTTGGGCATATGCTGATAGCGAAGGCCCAGATCAGCCTGCGCATCCGCGCAGTCTGATCAGGACCTTCATTGTCCGCTAACAGAAACATTGGATACTACAAAATGTATGAATTGAGAACAAACGCACGGGTGATACTTTACACATGCTCAGGATGATCTGAATCTGAGTTGTTTTTTTTTCAGTAAGATGCTAACACTGACGTCAGATACAAGAGTATTAACACCTCCCATGCTATGGGCACATTCATCAGACGATAAACTGAGGAGATTTTTCTTATTTTTCCCAGAAAATAGGATTTGATAATTCATTCAAATTGCCTGGCAACGTTCAGAAGTGCAAGTTACAGGCGATCGTTTTGCCTTTGACGCTCCTCTTGGCGCTCGTTATTAAGTACACGGAGCCAGGGCATCACGAACACACCTATATAATTTTGACCCCCTTAAACCCCACTTTTATATAGTATAACTGGGGTTAAAAGGGGTAAACATTTTCAAAACATAGATTTTGAGTACTCGTTAGAACCGCCTCGGCGAGGCGGTTCTAACGAGTACCCACAATCTATGTTTTTAGTAGAAATATGAAAAATATCAGAGTTTTTTATCTGAAAATTTTCAGTTTTTTTTTTAGGTAAAATGTTCTATATATTTGAATAGGCGTGTTTTCGTAATGGCATAACATTCGCTATCACTTTGCACTTCTGAACGCAGACCTGATCATATTCGTGGGTTATTATTCTGATCAACCCTGAACTACCGGTCTTCGACCTGGGTGCACCAATTTAATTACTGGTCGGAACTACAACATACCGAACTTAACATACGGGGTAAAATTTCAGCAGACGAAATATTGAACTACTTTCATATTATTAGCAGAAAACAGGTTTTGACATTTCATGCAAATGGTCTCCAGCATTTCAAACTCATTTTCTAGGAAAATAAGAAATGCTATCAGTTTTTCGTCTGCTCATCACGAAAACATGCCTATATAATTTTGACCCCCTTAAACCCCACTTTTTTTTTTGTAAAACTGGGGTTTACAAAGGTATACATTATTTTTCTTATTTCTGCTCATAACATAGATTGTAGGTACTCGTTAGAACCGCCTGGCCGAGGCGGTTCTAACGAGTACCCGCAATCTATGTTTTGAGCAGAAATATGAAAAATATCAGTTTTTTTTGTCTGAAAATTTTCATTTTTTTTTTTGGTGGTAAAATTTTCAGTATACATGTATTTGAATAGGCATGTTTTCGTAATGTGAATTAGCTAAGAGACTGGTGAAGGTTAAAGCCCTGTTCAGGAGGAGAAAGACAAACATAAATGAGCCGGATACGGCCGCGATGATTTCCTATAAGATTGCAATGTACGCCTAGCGAAGACTAAGATCAGTCTGTGCATCCGCGCAGTCTGATCAGTAATCGCCAGTAGGCTGAAATCAGTCAATATTACACCCCTGAAGCAGGGCATTCTGAGGGAGGATCTTCAAGCGGACAGCGAAGACACTGATCAGACTGAGCACATGCGCAGACTGATCTGTCTTTGCTGGGCGCACATGCGATCTTATAGGAAATGCTGTGCCCCGGCTCATTTTACACCAGTTTAATCTTGCCATGATAGGCCTATCCTACTTCTTATGACTGTTTTACCCCCGAAAGAGAGTAGTCTAATATTATAATCAATGTAGCCAAGAATTTTGAAGATGGTCTCATTTCCTATAAATGGGCATAAACGGTATTTTACTTAAACTCTTTACATCTGTAGAGAAGAGCCCCCCCCCCCCCCCCAACACACACACACACACACACACACACACACACACCTGCCCCTAAAA
>OZ024836.1:9441255-9678755 GCA_964016985.1 Anodontia alba | reverse complement strand
TCAAAATTCTACAGGGATGTTTTGTGATGCACAATATGGAGGGAAGGATGAAAATATTGTTGTTAAACATATGAAGAGATTTGTCTACAGCACAAAAGATTGAAAGAATAATAAAAAAAAGTTGAAATTTCATTTAAAAAGCTAATAATTCCTGCAAAATTTACACATAAATGTATTCCCCTGTGTAGCCACATTGTCACTCTTTGTCAGCCACGTCAAGGGAAAAGAGTCTTTATACCATATGCGAACAGCAAAGGTTCAGGCAAATCTGCGCATGCGCTCAGTCTCACCAGATTCTATGTTGTTTAATCACGTAAGCGGTGGACCGAGCCTAAAAACGAGACATTGGGCACGGCTAAAGGACCGGGCGCACTAAAAGATTGATTGAAAAGATTGAAAGTCCGAAGATTCTTTATCTCGCAACGCGTCGCACATTATGAGGGAACTTTAGGCTATTTTCTCATCACGAAAATATATCTGTGTAATTTTGACGCCCTCAAACCCTCCTTTTATATAGAAATAATGGGGTTTGCAGGGGTATACATTATTATTCTTATTTCTGCTATAAAACATAGATCGTGGGTACCCGTTAGAGCCGCCTCGATGAGGCGGTTCTAACGAGTACCTATCATCTCTGTTTCGAGCAAAAATCACAAAAAGGTCACATTTTTTTTCATCTGCAACTTTTTCGTTTTCGCCGCCAAAAAAGTGCCATTATATTGGATGGGATTGTTTTCGTAATGTTATAACACAAAGACGTGTTAACCTACAGTATAGCTCGGCTACCTAAGGCAAAACGCTTACAATGGCAATGCAATATGTAGTTTCGATATTCTATTTTTTCCTCCCAAGAAGAACGAGTAAGCCAACCAGTTCTGTAGAATATTCAGATATTTTGACCTGCTCTTCGAAATGTTCTATAACATCGACATCTGCGTCATTAAGTGCCCTCGTTACGTCCTCTAGCGTTACGGGAACACACGAAAATTTCTCGTTCCCAACAACATAGAATGGACAACCTAAAGCCGTCACGCAGATATAGTAGCCTCCTGGTTTCAGCAAAGACACAATATTTTTTACAGATCTCCTATACTGGTCCATGTCTTTGTTGCCCGATATAAGCGCATTACAGGTAGTCACTGCGTCGAACGGACCAATATTTTCCGGATGAAGGGGATTTGACTGATGGAAGTCACATAACAGGGTACGCTTGATCTTAGCTCGTAGAATATCTTCATAGTGCTGCCAGGAATCCCTTTATGAAAAACAAAAAGAAACACTAAAGGTAAAAAGACGAATGGTTACAATAACGACCGATGAATACGATGGGAGATTTTAATACTTACCACGCTATGGACAGATTCAGCAGACGACAAATGATGAGTTTCCGGTAATAGAACCTGACATTATATGCAAATTCTCTCCTAAAGAGACAATTTGTATGAATTTTCAAATCCTATTTTTCTAGGAAAAATAAGAAAATCATTATAAAATGTCGTCTGCTGATACTTGAAACAAAAGTTGTACCTGCTTTTTGAATTAACCCATTTTTACCTAGCGTACCCGAAAAGGGACAACAGCAAGCAGTGTAGACCTAGATCAGACGCCACAGACCGAGGCATCTGATCAGGGTCTGCACTTTTTGCATTAAATACAGGAATTTCTGTAGAACATGTTACGAATAAAAACAAATAACCGAAGATCCCTTCTACTTGAAATGGACCCGTCCACATAGTTGAAGTAGAAGAGTCAATTCGGTATAACTGGGTCAATTAATTCCTACCGCTAACCAAATACAAAGCCTGAAGTAACAACAAAAACAAATAAACAAAAAAAAAAAAAAAAAAAAAGGAAGAAAGAAAGAAAGAAAGAAAGAAAGAATGAAAGCACTTTTAACACAAGATTACACCATTACGAAAACACGCCTATTCAAATATATTGAAAATTTCACCACCAAAAACTAAAGGCTTTCAGATAAAAATTCTGATATTTTACATATTTCTGCTCAAAACATAGATTGTGGTTACCCGTTAGAACCGCCTCACCGAGGCGGTTCTAACGAGTACCCACAATCTATGTTTTGAGCAGAAATAAGAAAAATAATGTACACCCCTGTAAACCCCAGTTTTACTGTATAAAAGGGGGGTTTAAGGGGGTCATAATTATATAGGTATGTTTTTTCGTGATGCTCAACAAGAGCAAACCTTCCCGAGGCCGGTGCTAGAACGCTTGTGCAGCCCTGCAAACATTGCTTCTGTATGAAGTCTGAATTAAACCCAAACTCCGATGGTGGTTTACTCTACTGACCGTTCTAAGGCGGTGGTCCCGGTGTAAGTCTTACTCTCTGTTGCTTTGTGATTTATTCTACGAGGCGATTTGTTTTATGCCTTACCTTGTGTCATTTTGTTCTTGTGTTTTTCAGCCTTTTTTGCATTGCGATTACCTCGCTTGGGCAAGAGAGAACTAATCTTAGTGCTTTTCGTACGTTTGTTCGATTTGTGCTTGTTTGGATTTGTCGGTTTCTTCTTCCTCTTGGTGTCTGGGAAGGGCCGCGGTTTGTGATTGTGGCACTCCCTGGACTTTTCTCTTACCCTTTTGTTTTTACTGTCTCTGTTTTATTTCTTTGTTCCCATCAGCAACCTTTACAGATTTTCACTTCAGCTGGTATTAAGCGTGCATGACGGTCGTACACATTCTTGCACACCAGGACCCAGTTGTTCAAAACTAACGACATCGTTAGTTAACGATTCGTTAAAATTTACATCGAGTGATACGCAAATATGCTGAAATTTTTTGCTGAAAAAATGTGAGTAGCAATGCAAAAGCTACTCACATTTTTTTCAGCAAAAAATATCAGAATATTGTGTATTGAATCTGCTAAAACAGTTAACGAAATGACCCTTAACGAGCTCATTACGCTAACGGCACTTTCAACAACTGGGCTCAGATAAAGGAAATCCGGCATTTAACCCTGGGATAGAAAGTCTTATTTCTTTCAAGGTTATCCTACCTACATGTAGGGTCAGATAAAAATCGAGAATTCTCACTTAATTGATATGCACTGGTTGTAATTGACGTCACGTACGCCCTCAGGCGGAGGGGCGTGGGGGAGGAGGGCGGCAGCAGGATAATTGGGAATAATTTTGGTACGGGCGGGTTTGCGAGCCAGTTTTTCGAAACCTTCCCCATTCATATACCTGGCCTTTGGAAAAAAGGACCCATCCATATACTAGATCATCTGAAATGTTGACCCATTCACATACTGTCCGTCGAGTTTTTGTACCCATTTATTGCTGGTAGTAAGACAAATATTGCGTTCAATTCATTTAATACCAAGAGAACATGCAGCCTCAAAAATCTCTGAGTGAAAAATATGTGCCTATACAGGGATGTCATAAAAAATGGGGCCTTTCATATACCAATAAAGAACAAGAGTTGTCAGAAGACAACGCAGCTCGCCGGAAAGGGTTGATCGGACATGGAAACAATCTTTAAATATTAAAGATGAAATGCAGAACTTTAACTTGAAGGCTCCATATCCCTTCAAAATAGTTTTTTTTTTTTTTTTTTTTTTTTTTTTTTTTGTTGTTGTTGTTTTTTATTGTTTATCAAAGAAAGGTTTAATTAATTGATATATGGTATTAATACAATTATAAAATATGGCATGTGACAGCCTCATTACGAAAACACACCTATTCAAATACATAGAAAATTTCATCTCCAAAAACTGAAAATTTTCAGATAAAGAACGTTGATATTTTTCATATTTCTGCTCAAAACATAGATTGTGGGTGCTCGTTAGAACCGCCTCGGCGAGGTGGTTCTAACGAGTACCCACACTCTATGTTTTTGAGCAGAAATAAGAAAAATAATATATACCCCTGTAAACCCCAGTTTTACAATATAAAAAGTAGGGTTTAAGGGGGCCAAAATTATATAGGCATGTTTTCGTGATGTGTAAAATTTCAGTTAGTCTCCCATTTCTGAAATGGATCCAAAATGAAATAATTTTTTATCGTATCTCTGAATTAATGTTGGAAACATCGATCCATCATCGAGACTACCTAAAATTTTACAGGCTATCAGGTGCCACATTTTATGATTATATTAATACCATATGTCAATTTATTAAACCTTTCTTGGATAAAAAAAAATGTCTATTTTTGAGGAATATGGAGCCTTTAAACATAGTTGTAAATGACAGAGCTGACTTTGATGTCGTAAGAAAGTCAAACAGAGGGATATGGTATATGCCATTAAAACGCCTTTCCGTAGGTTAGTGTGGACGAAATATGAAAGCTATATCTTAAATGCTGAATCCCTTAGGTTGATGTGGGCGAAATATGAAAGCTATATAATACATACTTCAGCTGTCATGTACATTTTTCAAATCTTAATCACAGCTGTAAATGACAAAGTAAACTGAGGAAAAGGGTGTGTATTACTGAAAGGTCTTCCCCTAAGATTTGTGTGGGCCAAATATTAAAGGGATATCTTGAATACTTCAGCAGTTACAAACACCTTTCAAAACTTACGCAGACCTCCAACGTGGGTTAAAATGACAACGTATGACCTGACCTTGACCTAGGCAAAAGGTCAAACTGAGAAAGGGTGTGTGCTTTTGCAAGGGCTTACCTTAAGGTTGGTATGGGCTAAATATTAAAGCGGTATTTTGAATACTTTAGCAGTTATGTACACTTTTCAAAACTTAAACGCAAAACTTAAACATGTGTGTAAATGTCAAAGTAAGAACTGACCTTGACCTACAGGATCTAACTTGGGGATGGAGGTGTATGCTGTTGAAAGGTCTTACCCTAAGGTAGATGTAGACCAAATATGATCACAGTATCTTAGATAATTAAAAAAAAAAACTATGAAAACCTTTGAAAACTAAAACATTGTGCTAACGCGGACACCAACGCGGACGTGGACAGACGCCGACGCCAACGACTGGGTGACAACATAAGCTCTACAGGGTCATAGTACCGGCGAGCTAAAAAACATTAGAAGATGAAAATTTCGTCTGTTTATTCCAAATATCTCTTGCTGAGATGGTATCTTGATTTTGATTCTTACTTATTGCCGTCTTTTTCAGCAACGAATCGGAAGTAATCTTCCCAGTCGTGAGCTCCTGGGTCTCTCGCAAGCCATTTCTGAACTGCATCTATATTCTTCTGTGAGAAATCAGAGATATAGACTTCGTCAAACCATTTTGCAGCTGGAATTACTGTATGAATTGTTGGTCCGCTTCCAATGTCAATGATACGCTTACCTTTCACTTGCCCTGCAAAAATGTAAAATTAATGCACTTCGAGTTTAAAAAAAATAGGAACTATGAAGCGAGAGATTTGCAAATCCGATCTAAAAACGGGTGCATTAGCACGAGAGAAACGAGTGCATTAACATGAGTTTGTTTATAGGAGTTGCAATTCTCGAGGGAAATACGTCCAGTATTTTAAACGTAAGGTGTATTATAATTTCAAAGTTTATTTCAAAATATGCAAGCTCCTAAGGAACATGTTATTAAGAAAGTATGAAATGAACAAATTAATGAGAAAACAAATTAGAAAATGAAAACAACAAGAGAAGGAAATATAGAATATGCATTCTACAATGTCTGGCCAAAGCTGCAAACTTAGTTTAATGCAGAGTTCACCAATGCTACTTAACCGGCACAGATTTGCGCACTTTACTACCTGCTACTTATGAGAATATACAGTTGACTCTCACTATCTCGACCTCGCTTATCTCGAATAACCGCTAATCTCGAAGTGAATCTGGTTCCTGCCTATACATGAACATCTAACAACAGGTAAAAAATATTTTAGAAAAGAGGAGAAATTGCTCCTAAGGAGCAATGTCTCCTCTTTTCCACAATATTTTCAATATTTCTCTAACTTCAAGAATCTAATTACTCGTATATATTTGTTAAATGTGGTTAATCGAATTATTTTTTCCTCAATTCTGCATATCTAATATGTCGAGGTACGGATATCTCGAAGTATTTCAGAGAGTCCCTTGAAATTCGATATAACGAGAGTCGACTGTATAGCATATTCAGATATGTTTCAGCTTTATCTTAACATGAAATAAAATTATTATAATACGAGAATCACTCCATCAATACCGGTGTACAACCCAGCGGGCACATGACGTTTATACAACGTCAGCTCAACGTCGATGCAACGTCATGACGTTGCATCGACGTTGAGGCGACGTTGTATTAACGTCATGTGCCCGCTGGGAAGTAACTTTGAATGGAACCAGGAGCCATGCCACATGAGTTAACTGGCGCAAAGGGAAACAACTGCTACAAATCAAATATGTATTTGTGTCGTGGTGATTGATCTGTAGTAATCCATTCCATTAATGAGCAATGTGCAATCACTGATAACACAAATCAGATGGTGCAGAATGCAGTATCTAATCAGGGTCTTCACAGCCTGCATTTAAAAATACATATCCACGGGAAGCCCAGGACCTAAATGAATCAAGTAATAACAAAAATATGGGCCAGCGCATGGCAAAACGTAAAAACAAAGACGTGCGACCATAGAAGACTCAGATCAGCCTGCGCATCCGCGCAGTCTGACCAGTCTTAGCTGATCGCATGTGCTTTCTTCAGCCTCCAGGCTATCCAAAGAAGGATATAAAAAAGCCCTAGCCACACTGGGTGGATGTAGAGGCTGATCTGTGTCTTTCTTGGTCTCATAGGTCTTGTTACAGGTTTTGTGTGACAACAGTGGATCATAATACATAATACTAAAGGCTACATGTTGGAAACGTAGAGATTAACTTTTCTCAGACCTTAAGATGGCAGCCTTAAATACAGAAGTTGCAACCTGCAAACACACATCTTTATTTTCATTGCACATCAACCAATCAAATTCATTGTTGTTAATTAAATGTAATGTTTGAACCCTATCTTGATTATACATTGGACACACTGGTAAAAGTGTTTTTAACCCTCAACTTATCCAAGATTACGAAACTGACAAAGCCTCTCTTCGTCATGAATGTTCAGAATACTGTACCGCCTTACAGTACGTCTATCTTTTCAACTACAGCAAAAACATGTGTAAGACAGCCACCTTTGAAATTGACCTTAGTGGTTGATGTGGAAAGGTGGTTGTCTTATAAAGGTACATGTCATGTAATTTTGCTAGCAAAATTACATGACATGTACCTTTATAAGGCACACAACTTTTTCCACATCAACCACTATTTAAAGTCAGTCTCGAAGGTGGCTCTCTTACACAGGTTTTACTGTATGTGTCCACTGTTCTGTAATTATTTGTTTCTCATCTCTCCTTCTTTTGGTGCCTCGGGAGGCTGTGCTTCGTGTCTGTGGCATTTCCTTGGTATCATTCCTTATACGTTCTGACTGCTTATTCAATAAATTAAATTCAATTTAATTAACCATTTTAGGAACCGAACAAAATCTCGCGGACAAGTAAAGTCATATTAACTCTGAAGTACTGGGTAAGCAAAAGCATTTTCCGCCTCTGTAGAACACTTCGTAGGCAAACTTATAAATACTGGAAGTTTAAACTCGGAGAGGCATTGTAGTCAATATTTATCATCTTTTGTACATGTAGGTCACGGACTGTTAAAATTTACAGAGCATCGATTTGGTTCAGTACAATGAATATAGTTCCACATGAAATAGTTCCAACATTTCTGCCAGTTTCTTAACCCATTGCAGACTAAATGAACTCTCCCATACTATATATTGGAAGATTCTAATTTCGATTTTAGGTATGTCAGGCTATGTAATTTTCTGATATTCCAAGAGGAAAATGTTTGAACTATTTGCAAACAGTGGAGACCCTGATCAGACGCCGAATTCTGCGGCGTCTGATCTGGGTCTGCACTGTTCGCCAATTACCCTTTTAGGGGTTTTCATACTACAATGGGTTAATTGTTCTTTGCCTGCTTAGGTGTCTGAATTAGTCTAAATGTATAATTCAGACAATTCTGCAGTTCCTGTAGATACAGTCAAACTTCAATGGCTCGGTCATCTTTGGGACCGTAGAAATTTGTTCGAGATATGGGTAGTTTGAGCCACTGAGGGTTATAAATTTAGGGAAATATTTTCAATTTTCTATGCAATAAATGTATATTGAGTGTACTCATTAGAATCGCCTCGATGAGGCTATTCTAATGAGTACACACAACATACAATTTCATGACAGAATAAGAAAATTTTCCTAATTATTTGTTTTCTTGAGCAATCGGAAGAATTTCGTAGAGACTCAAAAACGAGTTCGAGTAAGCCATTGTAAACGAGCCATCAGTGTTCGAGCTAGTGAGGTTTGACTATAAGCAAAATTATGTATTTTGGGTGGTTGCTTTGAATACGAAAGTAGAAATTCATCGGGGGTGGGGAGGGGGGTCAAAATTTATCCATACACCTGTCGTGACCTCTTACAAGATTTGTGTCAGTATCTTCGAAGAGGCGTACGTTCATTGCTTGTAACATGACCTACCATTCTGTTGCTTGTTGTGAAGATCTAAGAGGGACAGCGTTCGGCAGGTACCATTTAATGACCATTCGAACTTATAACTTGGCTGAAGAATATTTGCAAAACTGTATAAAATATATTAGGGAAAATTATTGGTAGTCTGAAGCCTGTATAGTCAGAGGCAAAAGAAAGTACAATACACGTTTTGAATATCCATATTTTTAACTATGACGCAAGGTTTCACCCTGGAAAAAATTCAGACATATCCCATTTTCAATACGAAAACACGCCTATTCAAATATATTGAAAATTTCACCTAAAAACTCTGATATTTTTCATATTTCTGCTCAAAACATAGATTGTGGGTACTCGTTAGAACCGCCTCGGCGAGGCGGTTCTAACGAGTACAACAATCTATATTTTGAGCAGAAATAAGAAAAATAATGTATACCCCTGTAAACCCCAGTTTTATTATCTAAAAGTGGGGTTTAAGGGGGTCTAAACTATATAGGCGTGTTTTCGTGATGTCAAAGAACTATGTTTGCGGTGTCGAATGGAGGATGATTGCACTCTGTAAGTTTGGAACTGAATTTACGGCAGTGGCAAACTCTCAGAAATCTTTCAAACTTAAGTACCTTCTTGTAATGTTGTGGTGTTGTATGCAATTTCACTTCTAATATTTGATGCTATTTAAAGACACAATGTAATATAGTAATTAAACAGTCCAATCTGATAAAAACTGTTTACGTAAATAACAAAAAATGCTTTATTTACCTTAATAAATGGCAGTTAAAATTTATGTCATCTGGTAGCTCAGTTCAATAGCCAGAAAACTAAACCAAATCGAAAATGATAAATATGACTGCATAATTATAATGTTTATACTATTGTACATGTTGGTATGACATAGAAAACAAGCGAGCTGGCTCGTCTGAAATGACATGTATCACACACGCGACCAGCCAAGTTCAGGCAAGCATATCCATCCGTGCCGACTCGCCAGAGCCTTGGCTGTTCACTCACACGATATAGGAATAAAGTCGAAATTTCAGACACCTGGCACTTTCAGTTGCTTGAGCACGTGTGATTTCACGATCACGAAAAGATATAATGTCCATTTTGTCATGATACGGATGAAATGTAATCGTAATATAGTCCGTATTTTGAAGCAGCTGAAACAAAGATTTAGAAGCTGATTATTTTGTTTTGTTACGTACGTTACCTCGTGTCAGACTTTTTGTAATGTCGCAAACAATATTTACCTTGTATATATATATATATATATATATATATATATATATATATATATATATATATATATATATATATATATATATATATATATATGTATATATATACAGGTGGAACCAGAAAAATATGCAAATCAAAATGCCTATGATGGATTTAAAAGCAATTCTGTTATTAAAACAGATACTTGTCTTTGTCTTTGTTGTTTGTTTGTTTGTTTTGAGGTTTTACGGCCCAGGTGACCAAATGGGTCATGTCGAGCGCGGTCAGTTTACCTAACCACACGTTTACTGGGCAGGCTTAGTCCTCTAAGCGGTCAACCAGTATTGTGCACATTATTTCGCCAGAAACTGACAACTGCCCTTCTTGAATCAACGGAAGGGAGAGAATGACTGTAGAAAATATTTCATGATCAATCTCCACGAAAGAATGTTGCCGACTTCGGCGGGGGTTATATTCTGTTAATCAAATTAACACCCAACTTTGATGTTTAAATTGGGTGTCAATTTGATTGGCAGAATATAACAGCCAAACTAAAGCAAATTCGATTATATCTGAAAGAACATTAAAAAGCTATAAACTTACACTGAATTTTAAATGCTGTCCAGGGGGAGGCTTAAAATCTAATGATGTAGAGTAATTTTGCATTTTTTTTTTTTTTTTTTTTTTTTTTTTTTTTTGAGGAAATCTTTATTTGGTAACGTCTGTTACATTCTAGGAGACAGAGGTTTGCCATCCCATTACGAAAACACGCCTATATAGTTTTGACCCCCTTAAACCCCACTTTTATACAGTAAAACTGGGGTTTACAGGGGTATACATTAATTTTTTTATTTCTGCTCAAAATCATAGATTGTGGTACTCGTTAGAACCGCCTCGTCGAGGCGGCTCTAACGAGTACCCACAATCTATGTTTTGAGCAGAAATATAAAAAATATCAGAATTTTTTATCTGAAAGTTTTCATGTTTTGGTGGTAAAATTCTCAGTATATTTTAATAGGCGTGTTTCCGTACTGCAGACATTGTCTGTTTCAGCTGACATACTGAGCTTTCCGACCATATGCACAGTTATTAAATTTGAGTAAGATAAATGCTTCCTCCGAGATCACAAACTTTGGCTCTTCTTTCATTGAATTTAGTGGGGGAAACGCAAACAACAGACTGTTACACAGATAGGCCACCAGGTACAAGGTGCGAAAAACTTTTTTACACAGTGAGTGTGCCCTTTAAGAAAGAATATGTCTGCGAAACTCCCTAATTGTGGAAGTGATCGCTATCTGGCCAGGAGTCCTATACGAAATAATTGTCTGTGTCAACTATGAATAAGAACAAAGAATACTTTTGCTGCAATATTAATTGATTTTTGTTTTTTTATTATTTTTGCAACGAATCCAGAGAAATTTTCAAACAATTTAAAGCAATATACACTTTGACAATTTACAAGGGTGACTACTTTATATTGACCTTTTTGGCTCGCACAACCTTTCTGGGCTAATTCAGCAGACGGTAAATTGAAGATAGCTTTGTTTTTTCAAGAAAAGTGGATTAGTTATTTCATGCAATTTGTCTCCATTGGCTATCGCGCATTGTTCCTCGTTGATTGCGTAAGAAAAGAGGAAGGGATATAAATGCATGCTATGTACATAGCAAATTTTTTTATCCAACGACTCTTTTCCGATTCCCTTGCGCCGGACGGAATCTACATGTACCTATCTATCTCTCTATTCACATTTTTAACGCTACCAGGCAACTGAGTCACATAGAGGCAGCGCCGAAATCTACCTGGAAGTTATACACTGCATTGGTTCCCTGTTTCCTCGCGCCCCGTTAGCGGATTCCAGGTTGTTTTATCCTGATTTATGCAGACAGAATCGCTGCTGCATCATCGCAAAAAAAAACGTACGTAAATCACCCGGTGACGCACCTGAAACTCCAGTATTATGCATTAAAAATATATGATGCTTCTACAATGTCGATTAACAGTTATGAAAACGGTTTGTAGTATATCGATCCTACTCACCTTCCTTGTAAATTTTGTGTAACGACGAGAGATAAGAACTGACAAATGGTTCTTTCAGGCGTGAAGATGAAAAATATCCTTTCAGGTAAACGCCTGGATCAAACAGGTTGTGATAGTCTGTACCACCTCGAAGAACAAGAGAATCCATTTCTTTTGAAAAATGAAATACCTTTCAAGGTTGAATTTATTTCACACATTGATTACGGAGATGGCAGATCTAGCTGTGGGGCAAAACGACAAGAAGTACGAGGGTTGAGCGCAAGACTGTAGTAACTCAAACATATTTTTTAAACCCTTGTTTAGGGGCAACTTTGACCCCTTTGTAAACAATGTAAATTTAGGTGTCATTGCTCATACGAGCAATGGCACCTAATTTCCATTGTTTACAGAAAGAAATGCTGTAATCTACATAACGCCTTCATGGTGAGGAGATTAAGTATTGGGAAAAACAACCCTCTATCTTGCTAACCCTCGAGTATCTTTAACCCATTTATGCCAAGTAGACTCTTCTACTTTAAAAGTTTGTACCAGTCCATTATCAATAATAGGGGTGTCTGGTTAGTTTTCATTATTACCACATTTTGTAGAAATGCCTGTAATAAATGAAAACAGTGTAGAGCCTGATCAGACGCCGCGTTCTGCGGCGTCTGATCAGGGTCTTCACTGTTTGTTAGTGTCCCTTTTATGGGACGCTAGGCATTGATTGGTTAAAAAGGACAGCTGCCGATAGCACTAGACTTCTTTTCTGGAAGGGATTCAATTTTGTCGCCTATTTTTTTTTTTTACGCTATTCCATTGGTCAAAATAAGAAGAGCGTCGAAATACGGCAAATTATATTGGACTTCCTTCAATAAATTAACTTACGGCTTTTTCCGAAGTTTAACAGAAACAAAAAACAAAAAAACACTGGGTGTTTGCTTGGTTCCAGTAAAGAGGTTTTCTACAACTGAAATGTAGTTTACGTTTAACAGGTCCCGACGTCATCAAAGAAATTAACAGTCAGGTAAATACAGGTTATACGCCTGTTTTCTATTTGTTTTGCAGATGTAGATAAACAAATTGATAAAATTATACCGTTGTTGTTTGTATTGACCTTGTATTGTGATAGATAATGCTGAGCGAAGGCTAAAAAGAAGTAGAAAAAAGAAAAAAAAAAAAGAAAAGCTGGCACCCAAGATCTGAACAAACATTTTCAAGCCGGGTCCAAGCAGAAAAGCAGACAACCAGTTAAGAAAGAAAAGACTATTTTGTACATTAATCGTGTCTCAGTTTAAAATACTTAGATAAGGGTACAAGATAAAAGAAAAATCTTATTTAGCCTTTCGGCGCATGTGTCGGTAAAGTATTTTAGACATCAGAACCAAAGAAAAACTGATGTGTTCGCAGTAAGATACATTAGATACATAAAATGGGGTGGGGTTGATACTGATAAGATTGGTGATGATCATAATTGTGAAGAAAACTATTTCTTATTTTTTCTTTTTATCAAAACACCTTAGAAACGATTTCAAGTACGGTTATTAATACAGATGAACCTCAGTAGCTCGAACACCGATGGCTCGTTTACCATGGTTAATTCGAGCATGTTTTTGAGTCCCTACGAAATTCCTCCGATAGCTCAAGAAAACAAATATTTAGGGACATTTTTTTTATTATTTTATCATGGAATTGTATGTTGTGTGTACTCATTAGAATCGCCTCACCGAGGCGATTCTAATGAGTACACTCAACATACAATCATTGTGTAGAAAATCGAAAGGATTTCCCTGAATTATCGTTAATTGCTTTCTGACCTGGCGCTATGATTAACCCTCAGTGGCTCGGACTACCCATATCTCGAATAAATTTCTATGGTCCCAAAGATGTTCGAGCCATTGAAGTTCGACTATACCAATTAGGCCCAAAACATTGAAACAACGTCGATTTAACGTTCATTTAACGTCAAAGACATTGATTAAACGTTGAATCGACGTTGTTTCAACGTTGTGTTGCCGCTAGGATACTTTCTGTTTGTATAACGATTGAATCCTTGATGAAAATCATGGACAAACTTTAACTATGAGTTGAGTCTCTGCATGACAAAAGCAATTTGACATGTGCCCGCAGCGAATATCAGATCAGCCACTGGTATTCATCAAGACGGACCAGGCGAGTCTTCGCTGTCCGCATGAAAAAGCTTGAGTATTAAGCTACCCACTGAGCGCACAGCAAAGACTTTTATTAGGCTGGGAGGATGCCCAGACGATCTGAGCCTTTGTGTGATGCACATACCAAATTGTTGGGTTTGTTATACTTTGTTTGTGTTGAGGTTTTACGGCCCAGTCAACCCAATGGGGTCATGTCGAGCGCGGTCAGTTTACCTAACCACACGTTTACAGGGCAGGCTCAGTCCTCCAAGCGGTTAATCAGTATTGAGCACATTCTTTCGCCAGAAACTGACAACTACCCTTCTTGAATCAGCAGAAGGGACAGAATGACCGTTGAAAATATCACATGACCAATCTCCACGAAAGAATGTTACCGACCTCGGTGGGGATTGAACTCATGACCTCCTGGTCTCCAGTCGGACGGGGCGCATCCAACTGAACCACCGTGGCCGGCGTATGCGGCAGCTCATTTATTGTTCTACGTGACTATGACATAGTGTTTTACGAACGCAGTTTTTGGGTCGATTGTTTACAATTGAGCAATGGCATTCGTAGACCAAATCTTTCCTTCAGGTTCTTGTCCGCGTGATAACCATTGACTAATGAAATCAAATCGCGCGTTTGTACGACATCTAGGTAACGGTTATTTAGAGCCGCCCTATCCTTGTTGCTATGACATAGTGTAGAGTAAAGAGGGTTATCTGTAAACATGGGCAAACATTGCAGAACCAGATCAGATGTTGCAGAACGCGGCTTCTGATCATGACCTGTACTATTTGCTTCAATCACAGGAAGTTAAGGATTAAATGAGACAGTCCTAGGTCCCAGTTCAGGACCATTTTCCCAGCCTTCACTCAAAAATTTTCGACCCACCAGTCCTGTCAGTATCTTGATTAGGTTTTGCTGCGTGTCAGGTCACGGTGATTTTGATGGATTGGTAAAGTAATTTTAACCCTTGTCCTGCTGAGCCCGGATATACCCTGCCTTTGCAAACCGTGTAGATCCAGATCAGTTGGCTTCTTCAGAAGCCAACTGATCTGGATCTGCACTGTTTGCAATTAAATATGCAAATTTATTGCAGCTATCCAGATCAAATAATCTGATTGGCTGAAAGTTAGAAATGGGCATGGCCTCTTAATTTATTCTGCAGAACAAGGGTTAACAAGAGGGTTGAAATTCAGGCCTTTCAGAATCGAGTTACCAGGATAGTCAGCGTATCATAAAAGATACAAGTGCAAGGAAAGCCAATGTTGTTGGGCACAGTCTACGAATCTGACTTTGTAAATGTAAAAAAAAAAAAATCCACTATGATGGCTAGTATGATTACAAATAGTAAAGCAAAACAGAATCAACTAAAGGAGGCACAATAGAAAAAGAAGAAAAATGTATGCTTGGTTCGGGGATCGAACCCGCGACTCTCCACTCAGGCAGAGAATCTCAATTTTGTGTGCTCCCTTGCCGAGCTCAAGATTATTAGCTCGTGATTGATAAAATACCTACATATCTAGAAACCTTACCTTATATGCCTTCAGCAAATAAGCGCCGCTTTCATGATTGTTCATTGCAGTTAATCAAGCGAGACTATGGTGTAATGGTTTACCACAATGTATTGTCATTCGGAAATCGATGATTACCGAATTGAGTTCACGGAATATGCTAATGTCTCACAGGTGAAGTACGTTCTGTTTTGTATTGAGCTTTCGTTTTCTGGTATATATATGCGATATACAAGGGTTGCATTTAAAAATTCACTTCTCACTTTGTGGATAGAGCCATGCACGAACGTATCTTTGAGCATATGTGGACAGCGAAGACCCAGCTCAGATAGCGCATCTGGGACAATCTAATGAGTAACTCAACATACCATTACTTTATAGAAGACCGAAAAGGCATCCTTAAATGATCACTATTTGCTTCCTGACCTGACGTTATGATTAACCCTCACTGGCTCGAACTACCAATGTCTAGAACAGATTTCTTTTCACCAAAAGATATTCGACCAGTTGATAATGGCGTTTTACGTCTCCTTCAACACTACGTCATATCGATGCAATAAGAGGGTGATAATGAAAGGTTTTGGGCAATTAAGCAGCCATGAACTTTATTCCGCCATCATTATGTCTCTCACCGTTGTGATTCGAGCCTCGCTCGGGTGACATGTAGGAAACCCGTTCTGCTTACGGAAGGTCAGGTGCTTTTTTTCCCCGGGTTCTCTGGTTTACGCTCACTTTTGATGAACTCCGGTTTACGCTCACTTTTGATGAACGATCGGCTCGACATAAGTGAAATATTCTTGAAAGGGCCGTAAAACCCCGATCAAAAAAAAAATCGTCTAGTGGAGCTAGATGTCTGATTATCTTCGTTGTCTGGTCAATTTGCTTCATGTCTGCGAGCAGGCAGTTGCTCCTTGGGCTTTTGCTGGTCGCATATACCATAAGTACCATTATCTCGTGCACCGCTCCATTTTAATCATTGTTTTAAATTACTTGTTGTATGTATTTGCATGTATGTAGTTTTGTTGAGGGCCCCAAGGAAGATTGGTGAAACCAATTGGGCTACCCTCGTAAAATAAAGAATTTACTTACTTACTTACTTACTTACTAGTAGCCGGATTTGAACCCGGGACCTCGTATTCTCTTTCGGGAGTGCTAACTACTCGGCCACCTGGACGCTTCTCGAGCCATTGAAGTTCGACAGTATATATCACTACAGAATCATTGGTAGTTGTAGATCGATGGCGATATGTATTTTGATCAGTATGTCGCTAAGTAGCCTGGCTCCAGTCGTTTTTGTTTTATATCTATTTCTCTCTTTCTCTACATTTTTTTTTTCATCATGATTCTCTTTAATCCAAGTTACCTATGGCTGAACAAAAACTTTCTTTCTAGCCAAGGATATGAAGTAAACAAAAATTCTACAAGCTATACAAGTGCTGTGTCCCCTCAAAAAAAAAAAAAAAAAAAAAAAAAAAAAAAAAAGAAGAAGAAAAAGAAAGAAAAGAAAAATAAAGAAAGGGTCTGGGGCCAGACTTGTCGCTAAGGTGTACTTATATAATGAACCAGCGTATGACAAAACCAACAAAATGGCATGTGCGCCCAACGAAGACTCAGATCAGACTGGGCATCCGCCCAGTCTGATCAGTCTTCGCTGTCCGCATGAAGAAAGATTGGGTCCTTTGCTACCAACTGAGCGCGCAACGAAGACTCTGATTAGACTGGGCAGATGCCCAGGCTGATCTGAGTCTTCGCTGGGCGCACATGCCATTTTGTTAGTTTTGTCATGCGCTGGGTTATATATTATTCATTCTTTTGCTAGGCAGTATTCTGTCGTATTATTGATCATTCCTTGCAGCAGGCCGGTACAGCGCGAGATTTGACAGATCATAAAGGATCTTACATTACACCGGTTTGGCAGAAGCATCGGATTGCCAGCCTCAATGGCTTAGTCGGATGCGCGTCTGATTGATGAACGAACAGCAGGTAGCGAGTTCGATCCCTGCCGGCCCGGCTTCTTTCGTGGAGATTGATAATGAAATGATTTCTACGGTCATTCTCTCCCTTCCGCTGATTCAGGAAGGGCTATTGTCAGTTTTGGGCGAAAGAATGTGCACAAGTACTGGTTAACCGCTTAGAGGACTAGAAAAAAAAAAAGAAAACGTAGTTAGGTAAATTTACCGCGCTCGGTATGATCTTAATGGGTCGACTCAACTCAATCAACTCAACCAGGAGCATCGATCAGGAGGAATTTTGTCTCCGTAGTGGTCTCGTTGTTCAGCATACAGAAGTCTCTCCCGGAACTGGGCCCTACAGTTAATTCGCCCGGTGTCCTGCATTAACATGAGTCCTGTATATGATGCTAGTAAAGAACGTACGGACACTAAAAATTTCTCCCCCCTGAACAAAGATCGAACCTGAGACCTCTGGCACCAGAGGCCAGCTTACTGGCTGCTGCTACCTGCAAAATTCCATGGATTTACAATAGGAAAGTGGTTAAATTTCTCCAACAGAATCATACTTAAAAGTAATGTTCTTTGACATTTCTATATTATATATTTAAGATCATCCACTGTCTTAGAATATGTCAAGGGTGTGTGTGTGTGTGTGTGTGTGGGGGGGGGGGGGGAAGGGGGCGGTTAGGGAAAGGGGAATATAGTTTTTATATAGTTTTTGTCTTTTCTGGGCGCACGCGCGTGTGCTAACATTTTTTCCGTCGAACGTTTCTCTGGAACTGCTGCACCTGAGCACAAATGTTGGGTATGACTCGTTGTAATGTGGGAAAGACATCAGGTCTGCTCATGCGTCTTTTTTGCATCACGAAAACACGCCTATATAATTTTGACCCCCTTAAACCCAACTTTTATATAGTAAAACTGGGGTTTACAGGGGTATACATTATTTTTCTTATTTCTGCTCAACAACATAGATTGTGGGTACCCGTTAGAACTGCCTCACCGAGGCAGTTCTAATGAGTACCCACAATCTATGTTTTGAGCAGATATATGAAAAATTACAGATTTTTTTATTTGAAAATTTTCAGTTTTTGGAGGTGAAATTTTCCTTTTGTTTGAATAGGCCTGTTTTCGTAGTGGTTTTGCATTTATTTATCCAGTGTTTTTTTTTTTTTTTTTTTTTTTTTTTGTTTTTATTTTTTGGTTTCTTTTTTTTTTTTGTTTCTTCCGTATCATTTTTAGTAGTTGTCATGGTATTAATGGAAACTAGTGGCATGCTATCTGCAGATACCCAATGGCTGCTCTACGCACGTTTGTGAGTCAGCCCCGTTTATGTACATATATATTGATCTATTGCTCTATACATACATTGTTTTGATGTACATGTCTTAACCCTTGTCCTGCTGAACCCGGATATACATGTACCCTGCCTTTGCCAGCAGTGTAGATCCAGATCAGTTGGAAGCCACTCTTTGCCATTAAGTATGTAAATTTATGTCAACTATCTGGATCAAGTAATCTGATTGGCTGCAAATTAGAAATGGGCGTGGCATCTTAATTTATTCTAGGGTTAAAATGCACGAATAGAAAGTTTATTCCAGACAGTTAAGGAAACTGGATAATTATACTGGGTAAATTTTCAGGCCGCCGTTTGTTCTACAATAGTGACAATGTTTGTTACTTCGTTTTGGCTGATTTACACCTTTGTCCCTTCTGAAAAGATGTCTTCACCAAAAGGAAATCAAAGCGCTAGCAGCACTGATGGGTAGATTGTCTCTGAATATAGGCTGGTCCTGAACGGTGACTAAAGACTGTTTTATTTGAACCTTTAAGGTGACGCATCGCCTAATTTCAGTATATTTCAATTTAAAGATATTGTTGTGACGACCCTAATATTGAAAACCGCATTAAAAATTCCTGTTGGTTCAAAAGTTACATGCATTCAAAGTCGAAGTACATTGTGTTGCTACATGTTTTTGTGGCTCACTAAAAAGCTATCCCACAATGCACTATTTCATGATGTCAATGGTTTATTTTAAACTTTACTTGGACATTTAAATATAATTTTATTGCATGCTGCTTATGTTAATAAAATAGTACATATTCTATTACTATTGAATACTTAGACTAACGAATACCCACAATCTATTGTTTTGAGCAAAATATGAAAAATACTGTATACCCCTTTAAACCCCAGTTTTACTATATAAAAGTGGGGTTTACAGGGGTCAAAAATATATAGGCGTGTTTTCGTGATGATTGGCAATTAACAACAAGACCCGTTTCACTAGATGCGGGCTCATGACTCTTCTTTTCTGTTCTTTTACTTTGCTTTTGCTCACTTACTGTACAACGTTCCAGTTTTTCCACCGTCGAGGTACTTTAAAGCGGGTATAGCACTCGTGATGATCTATTGATCCATGGATCTATATTTAAATAGGATTTTGTGTTGTTTGACAATTTCGAAATAACTTGAATCATGTGTTATTAGTTTGTGTATTGGCGATTTACGCTTATCATCTGGTGAAGGAAAGGAAATCTCACGTAGACCTATTGCTATACATATACGAAAGTAAGTATAAGAATTTGAATTTTATACATACCTCCAATGACATATCGATTGTTGCCACTGTACGTGTTGGGTGAGGCTTGACTGTATCTAAGTATTTGAGCTTCAAAGTGAAAAAAATGTACCTTCTGAAATGTGCGGCCTGGCCCAGCGGATAAGAAACGTTGCATCCCCGGCTATCCAAAAGGCGTCCAGTGAAGATGCTGGTCAGGCTGCGCGAATGCGCAGGCTAATCTGATTCTTCGCTTGGCGAACGTCTGAAAGTACGTTTTCTTACCTCGCGGCTAATTTGCAATTGCCACGGTTTTCTTGTTTCTTGTTTACGAAAACATGCCTATTCAAATATACTGAAAATTTTACCACCAAAAAGTGAGAATTTTCAGATAAAAATTCTGATATTTTCATGTTTCTGCTCAAAACAGATTGTGGGTACTCGTTAGAAACGCCTCGACGAGGCGGTTCTAACGAGTACCCACAATCTATGTTTTGAGCAGATATAAAAAAATAATGTATACCCCTGTAAACCCCAGTTTTACTATATAAAAATGGGGTTTAAGGGGGTCAGAATTATATAGGTATGTTTTCGTGATGTTGAGTGCATTTTAGGAAACACTTCATTCGTAATTGGGTGGAGTCGATGTTACTAGGATCATCTGCATGAAATGTCAAAGACTGCTTTGAGGAAAATGAAAAAAAAAATATATATATATATATTTCCAATGTCGTCTGCTGTAAGTTTTACTCTGCATGCCGCAAAGCATATTGATCTATTCTGCTTTCGACATCTCCCAGAGTCTTTTTTTAGCGTAGATCTAATACATTACTCAGAAAAAAAAAATTGAAAAAAAAAAAATCTATATACAGTCGACTCTCGTTGTCTCGACTTCGTTTATCTCAAATAACCGCTTATCTCGAAATGAAAATCTGGTCCCTGTTGAAACATGAAAATCTAACAACAGGTAAGAAAATATTGTGGAAAAGAGGAAAAATTGCTCCTAAGGAGCAATTTCTCCTCCTTTCCACAATATTTTCAATATATCTTTAACTTCAAGAGTCCAATTACATATACATTTGTTAAATGTGGTTGTTCGATTTATTTTTTCCGCAATTCTACAAATCTGATTCACCGAGGTACGGGTATCTCGAAGTATTTTAGAGAGTCCCTTGGACATCGAGATAACGAGAGTCGACTGTGTATGTATAATAAATTTTGCCTGCTTTTATTTATGATCAGCAGCTCAAACGTTTAAGCTTTCAACATCGGATCCTGTCTAGACCAATTTAGCAGACTACAAATTCGTGATATTTTTCTTATTTTGCAGAGAAAATAGGTTTTGGCATTTCATACAAATTGTCTCCTCAGGAAACAATTTGCATGAAAAGCCTATTTCCTGGGAAGACTAAGAATACTATTTTAAAAACGTCGTTTACCATAACACCAGATCAGAGGGTGTCAGGTAAATATTTTTCCTTATTTCTCCGCGAAAACTTACGTCTTTGGTACTTATTAGAAGCGCCTCAGCGACGTGATTTTAATGAGTACCCAAAGCATATGGTTTCATGGAGAAACAAGAAAAATATTAATGCTGTTTGGTTGAAAAATGCCTTATCTGGAGCTATTGTCTACTGACGTTTGGGTCGATCATTTACAATGGAGCCATAGTATTCAAACGCCAAAAAAGTAGTTGTCCTCGTGATTAGCTTTGACCAATATAATCAAACTGCGTGTTAGACGAATCAGTCAATCAATCAGTCAGAGGTTTAACGTAGCCGGGCAACAGAGTCACATAGGGGCTACGCAAGAAAAATCTGGATTAGTTTTACTGGACGACTGGGTTGGCTTGAAACGGGCCTATTGTCATTATTCATAACTAGGTCACCTCGCCCAGACACCGTGCGTGTGAATAGTCGTCCAGTCCGTCCGTTTCAGAATTTAGACTGTCGGCCAAAAAGGTTGAGCTTTCAATCTCGTACCTAATGCGTGTCAATTTCGACTGAACAATGCATTTCGGTACTCAGTTTGAATCGTGAATAGGATTCTTTCGCTAGCCACATGTCGGTCGTCGCCGGAAAAGATGCAAGGTGGATGTCCTCACCAAGGTCCGCGTCATTCAGTGGTACCATGCGAACAAGTGGTATCTTCCGTGTTCTGTCGTCGCACACGTTGAAGATCATGTTATGCCATGGTCTATATCTTTTTCCTCCTCAAACTTCTCGATGGCGTCGTACCATTCTTCAATGTAGACTTTGCACGTTGGGCCCTTCATGTACATGTAGACAAATCTATGATGTCTGCGGTGAAATATAAAGTAGATGGGCAGATCTGGTGGTCTCCTCGTTGGGTCGGTTCTTTCTCTGCGCCTTGAAGATAAACGAGGTGAAGTCTGTGAAGCTGCACGCACGACCTCCTTGCAGATCATACTTCTCGTGGAGTTGGTACCAGTCTGGGTCTTTGATTGTGAAGTAGCGGTATTCCCAGCAAACACACAACGTCGTTACAACGTCGCTGCAACGTCACGACGTTGCAGCGACGTTGTAACGACGTTGTTGTGACATTGTGTGTTTACTGGGTTCCCTCGGCGGTTCAGTTTTGCCTCTGTCAGATGTCGAAATCCTACTCTTCTTTTTCGGCGGACTGCCTGGAGTGGGAGGCTGTGTGGTTGGTCTAATGATGATCGGTGCTGGCTCTATGATGGCTACCTGCTGCGTGCGGTCGCGTGTGATGGTGGATCTTGTAGTGTCTGGTAGAGTCTGTGATGGTTTTGGAGGCGTCTCCTTCTCCACACAGGGCGTTGGTCGGCGAACTGTCGTCGGTCGTTGATCAGGCGGTCGTTTAGCAGCTGTGGGTTGGCGAGACCACTCGCCAGCAGGGGTGTAGGCCGCCTCCTGCTTTCGGACCCTTCTTGTCGGAGCGTTAGTTGGTTGATTTCCGGAAAGTCACTTCAATCTTCACGTGATCTTTCCCGTCCGCCCTTCTCTATAATGGGGACCCGCCGAATATGTACAGTCTCAAAGCGTTGAGACCTACTGTCGGCAGCAAATCAATCTTAGTTGTTGGTTAGTTGGTTGTTCAGACGATGCGGACACTTTGGAGATCGAAGGTCGAATCCGAAAGATTTTTTAACGTAGCCGGGCAACAGAGTCACATGTTAGACGAAATCCAGGTAATGGTTAACTATAGCCGCACTAATTTTTTGTTTGCTGTGTTGTCAGAGTGCTGTTGATAGAGAGTTATCTGCAAAACCTGGACTGGAACATTTGGGACATAGGCACACAGTGCAGACCCAGATCAAACGCCGCAGAATGCGGCGTTTTGATCAGGGTATGCACTGTTTGCGTAAATAACGGGAAGTTAAAGAGATAAAAATTTGACGAGTAGGGGTCATACTCATTAGTCTTATCTTTGATAATTTCTGGGTGCAATAAAACCTGGTATTCTGTCAATGGAAGATAAACAGCTAGAGGCTCAATAGGGGTATATCGGTAATATCGGGGAATTTAGTACTGACTTATGACAGACTGAACGACTATTTATATGCACCGGTGCTTGTGTCTGGGCGAGGTGACCTAGTTATGAATTATAACTAGACACCGTTTCAAGCCAACACAGTAGTCCAGTAAAACTAATCCAGATTTATCTGGCGCTGCCTCTATGTGACTCAGTTGCCTGGCAGCGTTAAAAATCTGAAAACTGAAAACTGAACTACTGACTTATTTATCTGTTCCAGGCAATATCGTATAAGCCGGCGCACAGAAATTGTCCTACAAATTTATTGCCTGTGCGCTGAGCGGAGAGTCACATCAATCTGCACATCTGATTAGAGGATTAGGCAGACTATGGATTGCAGACGGGCCAAGTCTTTACTAAGCACATTTGTTTTTCTTTTTTTTTATTTTGTAGGATGTGCTCTGTATTATACCCGACATTATTAAACCCGAGTCTACAGTATTTCACCGATAAATAAATAATAACCCGAGTCAACAGTATTTCACTGAATGAATAAATGAATAAATACATAATTAAAAAAAAATAATAAACAAAAAAAGTAAAAAGTCAAAACATAAATATATAGACAAACAATAAATAAATGCACAGAAACAAATAAAATAAAAACTATCTAATTAATAAACAAATCAAAATAAACAAAAAAATAAATAAATAATAAAATAAATAAAAAATAAAAAGATGCTTTAAAGAAAGAAGAAACAAATTAATACTTCAATAAACAATTCCAATCTACCCTCCAAATAAATTGTTTATTTTTCATTTATTTATTTTTTTTATTTATTTGTTTTTACTATTGTTTTTTTTTTTTTTTTTTTTATTTTATTTATTTTTATTTTTTTTTTTTTTTTTTTCAAAATATTTGGTATTCCTAAAAGATATTAATAACCCTTTAGAAGGCCACTAAAGACATAAATAAAAATAGATAAAAAAAAAAAAATAGATAAATACTCTAATATTGAAAGAAACAATTTAAAAAAAAAAAGTTTCTTTTACTTTTCTTCTTTTTTAAAATATTTGTCATCCTCCAAAATACCCTTCAGAAGGCAACTTAAATACATGAAAAAAAAAATATCAACTATGAAAGAAATAAATCTATAAAAAAAAAAAGGATATTCCAATCTAACCTCCAAACTTATCAATTTTCCAAACTATGTTTTATTCCTTCAGAATATTTATTACCCTTTAGAAGACTCCTGAATAAACAAACAAAATAATTATAATTATAATAAATTAAATTAAATTAATATTCTAAGTATGAAAGAAATTGGAAAAAAAATCAAATCTGCTTTCCAAATAAGTCAAATTTTCAAGCTATCTGTTATATCCCCTTTTAAATATTGAATACCCTTCAGGAGGCCTCTCTTCTACCCCCCGCTGGTAATTTATAATCACCTCTTTAGGACATGTCTTTGATCTACTTGGCATAGCGCCTAAGTAGGTGCAATAATATAATTAATGAGTGCTACCACTTTTGGCCTCATTTTGCCTGTGTGTTTAAGGGTTAAAAGAAACAGTTTTACGTCCCAGTTCAGGACCATTTTCCCAGCCTACACGGAGAGACAACTGACCCACCAGTGTTTTGATTTTTATCAGCATGCTGAGGGTTATACTGTTATTGTTGCAAATTACATAAATGTACAACACTTATAGTCGACTCTCGTTATCTCGAATTCCCAGGGACTCACTGAAACACTTCGAGATATCCGTACCTCGACATATCAGAGTTGAGAGAGTGAGGAAAACAATAAATTGAACAACCACATTTTACAAATGAATATGTAATTTGACTTCTGAAGTTAGAAATATATATGTATAAAATAATGTAGAAAAGAGGAGAAATTGCTCCTTAGGAGCAATTTCTCCTCTTTTGCATATTATTATATTACCTGTTGTCATAGTTTCATATTAAAACAGGGACCAGATTTTCACTTCGAGATAAGCAGTAATTCGAAATAAGTGAGTTCGAGATAACGAGGTTCGACTGTATTTCCATTCTTTCTCATATCTGTGTGCTACATGTACCTCCAGTCGGGATGTAAACTACAACACGCAACTTTCAGAAAATTATGCCACCAAAAAAATAATGTCAAATACAAATTACAAGTATCGGTCATTGCAATACAGTTATAATCTAAATATAATGCCTAACAAGTTTAATATGCAATATGCACTGCATCACGAAAACAAACCTATATAATTTTGACCCCCTTAAACCCCACTTTTATGTAGTAAAACTTGGGTTTACAGGGGTATACATTATTTTTCTTATTTCTGCTCAAAACATAGATTGTGGGTACTTGTTAGAACCGCCTCGCCGCGGCGGTTCTAACGAGTACCCACAATCTATGTTTTGAGCAGGAATATGAAAAATATCAGAATTTTTTATCTGAAAATTTTCCCTTTTTTCGTTGTAAAATTGTCCACATATTTGAATAGGCATTTTTTTCGTAATGGGCTACTTTGAAGAGCTTTAAATGAGCAAATCATATCGAAAGAACGGAAGTATGGGTAGGCATACATGCCTATAAAAATCACCTTAAATTTGGGGATGTGGAATTCGTGGATCTGATTTTTATTTGCGTTTATCTTGTTGTTCTGCTAGATTTCATGAACATTTTGTAAAACTATGTCAAACAAAAATCATGCAAAATATTTTGCTAGCACAGCTGCTCAATCTTGGGAGCATGGAGATATAGGTTTCCAGGATATCGCTTTCTCTTTCCAGGGTACATATACATGTAGCCAGATTTGCATAGGGAAAAGATTGAAGAGAAGACAACCAAGATGGCGGTACTCGGACAGCCACAGAGAAGTATGAATTTAAAAAGGGCGGAGTCTTGTGCCACTATAACCCAAGATAGCATGACAACGTTAATTGCCCAACGTTTGCATTGAGTTGTATCGTTGGCAGATGGTTATCCGTTGGCTGTCCAATGCTGACCCAACGTTAGGGCAACCATGATATCAATCCAATTAATTATAGTGAAATAATGTCAAAGTTGGCATAATAATGGGCCAACTTTATGCAAAATACTTGAAATAATCAGTTTTATTTGAAGCGGTGTAAGGTTGGCACAACATTGGCTCAACGTTTCCAAAAACATGTAAACCATGCACTCCTAAGTATAATGTTGGGCCAACGTTTGGCCAACGTCAGCAATTTGTTTATTGCTGATTCTGCTAAAGTGACAAAAATGTTGCCAAAGTGTGATTTCATATATCAACCGGTATGCATAATTTTGATTAAGTTGGTATTGCGGCCCAATAACTAAGGCTGTAAATCCAAAGAGTTAAACGTTGGATCAACGTTGTGCCAACGCTGGCCCAACACACCCCGAATAATAAGAATACATAGAAGATCTTATATGAGAGCTCATGTACTACTGATTTTATTAAAACAGTTATAGAAAAGGATAAGATATATATATTTGTATCATAAAACAAATCCTTTCATCACGAAAACATACCTATATACTTTTGACCCCCTTAAACCCCACTTTTATATAGTAAAACTGGGGTTTACAGGGGTATACATTATTTATCTTATTTCTGGTCAAAACATAGATTGTGGGTATTCGTTAGAACCGCCTCATCGAGGCGGTTCTAACGAGTACCCACAATCTATGTTTTGAGCAGAAATATGAAAAATATCAGATTTTTTTATCTGAAAATTTCATTTTTTGGTAGCGAAATTTTCAATATATTTGAATAGGCGTGTTTTCGTAATGATCGAGCAAATGCATGTCAGTTTATACAAGATACCAATTTAATTAGCATATAAATGTACCATAAAGCACAAACACCGCAGGAAGTAATCTTTATTTCTGGCTTCCTGGTCCAGCGCCGTGGTGACCAATAAAACGTTATAATAATTAGTAATCAATTACCTTGGAGTAATCTTGTTCATTACTGTTACCATCCAGATGTGATTTAAAGAAGAATTAAGATTTTTAAATAAGAGAGTATAATCATATTATATATTCGTTTCTAATTTAGGCAAAAATAATGAACTGCATGCGGCAGATATAAAAGTCTCTTATCAGACTGTGCAGTTGTGCAGGCTGATCTGAGTCTTTTTTGGATGCACATGTGATATTGTAGGTTTTGCTGCGCTCTGGCCCAGTTGTGATTTTGACATTTTCACAGCACAAACATTTTTTCATTAGAGTAATGGGTCCAAAACACGCTCGCGGAAAACAGTGCAGACCCCGATCATACTCATCACAAAATATTCAGGAGTGAAAAACAAACTTATGTCAGTTTATGAAAAAACTTTTTTTTTTATTGTAAAACCACCGCTTTTCAGTGAAATAAATGTACTGTTTAATAGTCATAAAATTATAGTACTGTGCTGTAAGAATGTCAAATTCACTGGCAAGTGAGCCAGAGCACATATAGTACTGTGCTGTAAAAATATGTCAAACACAAGTGAGCCAGAGCACGTATAATACTGTGCTGTAAGAATGTCAAACACAAGTGAGCCCGAGCACATATAGTACTGTGCTGTAAAATATGTCAAAGTCACAAGTGAGCCAGAGAACATATAGTACTGAGCTGTAAAAATATGTCAAACACAAGTGAGCCAGAGCACGTATAATACTGTGCTGTAAAATATGTCAAAGTCACAAGTGAGCCAGAGCACATATAGTACTGTGTTGTAAAATATGTCAAAGTCACAAGTGAGCCAGAGCACATATAGTACTGTGCTGTAAAATATGTCAAAGTCAAAGTGAACCAGAGCACATACAGTACTTTGCTGTAAAATATGTCAAAGTCACAAGTGAGCCAGAGCACATACAGTACTGTGCTGTAAAATATGTCAAAGCCACAAGTGAGCCAGAGCACATATAGTACTGTGCTGTAAAATATGTCAAAGTCACAAGTGAGCCAGAGCACATATAGTACTGTGCTGTAAAATATGTCAAAGTCACAAGTGAGCCAGAGCACAGCAAAACCTACAATGTCACATGTGCACCCAGCTAAGACTCAGATCTGCATGACCGCACAGTCCACCTCATGCTATTCATATTTGCTGCCTAGATTAGAAACGAATATATAATACATAATCATACTCACATGTTGATTTGCTGTCGGAACAGCCCCTTTTCAGTGGCAAGAAACTGGTTGGCATCATATATAATTTCAACTTTTGCCCAGCATTAAATGTCTACGTTGGGCCAACGAAATGGACAACCAAGTCAACCATTATTCAACATTGGCCCAACGTTAGCATGCCGTCTGGGAAAACGCCTATCGCAAGTACCACATAAGTACCCTTAAAGTACGCCTGTTCAAATATATTGAAAATTTCACCACCAACAACTAAAAGCTTTCAGATAAAAATTCTGATAGTTTTCAAATTTCTGACAGAGATTGTGGGTACTCGCCGAGGCGGTTCTAACGAGTACCACATTTAATGTTTTTGAGCAGAAATAAGAAAACTAAAGTATACTATATAAAAGTTGGGTTTAAGGGGTCAAAATTATATAGGCATGTTTTTTTAATTTAATGTGTTGACCAAGATTGCCACCATGCTCATTTATGGTAAACACACATTTTTAGTATGTTTAGTTGATTTCCATGAAATGATGCAATACATACTGAATGGTCATTTCCCATATTACACTGTTCTAATTATGACAAGTCCACCAACCAATCACCACTCAGGCTGCATTTAGTAGGGGACAGTTCAGGCTGAAAGGAACAAAACTGGAAGTTTTACTGATCTCAAAATGTTTTAATGCCGACGAACCTGTATTGATTTTGTTGTTATGTTGACTCGTGTTTTCAAATTGTCTGTAGATACAAACGGAACGTAAACTCCAGTTTTTTATTTTTATATTTATATTTTTTTTCTGGAATCTTGGAAAATCGAGTTCCGCTTAAGCCGATGCAAGGTGACAACTAAAACGAAGGCATACGAAGACTCGCTGAAACCGAGATAACGACTTTTGTTTCGTTATTTGTGCTTACTCCAAGGGTACATGTTGTGGTTTTTAATAGCAGTTTTAAAAGGCAAGCTTCCATAAAAGGCGAAAATCAGCATGTAAGTTATGATTGTTGATATTTATCTAGGAAAGTGCAGGTGATCCGGCGTATGATAAAATGTCATTTATTGGCATTATGAAAACACGTCTATTCAAATATACTGAAAAAAATATACTGAAAATTTTCAGATAAAAAATTCTGATATTTTTCATATTTCTGCTCAAAACATAGATTGTGGGTGCTCGATAGAACCGCCTCGATGAGGCGGTTCTAACGAGTACCCACAATCTATGTTTTTGAGCAGAAATACGAAAAATAATGTATACCCCTGTAAACCCCAGTTTTACTATATAAAAGTGGGGTTTAAGGGGGTCAAAATTATATAGGCATGTTTTCGTGATGAAGTGATGAAGTGATTTCAGTGAACGCAGAAAGTTGACATTGGTTTAACAAACACAATTTCGTTACAGTGGAGATGATGGCCCCTGGGCAAGTAGTCATGGGTCTGCCACCAGCATTGAACTACCTAGCGTCAGTGGACCAGCTGATAGTTAAACAGAAGAAGGAACTTCTTGAAGGTAAAGTTAGTTTTGTAGTTAAATAGAAGAAGGAAAGTTTTGAAGGTAAAGTTAGTTTTGTCTGTTGATTGTGCGTTTGGGATTTGGAAAAATAGTACATAAGATCACACCGAGTCGATTTGTTTCTTACGTTATATAATTTTATCTTGCAGTGAGTCTTTTACAAGTCTAGGAGTTAGCTAAAACAGCATTTGTAGGATGACAAAACAGTAAAATGTGCTGATAATGATTGTATAGGATAGCCAAGTGTTATTTCCCGGAGCACAGTATTCGCTATATACAATATTCCATGTACGCTCAGCCATTACTAAAACACGCCTATTCAAATATACTGAACATTTTAACCACCAAAAAATGAAAAAAATTCAGGTAAAAATTCGGATATTCCTCACACTTCTGGTCAAAACATAGATTGTGGGTATTCATCGAGGCGGTTCTAACGAGTACCCGCAATCTATGTTTCTGGACAGAAATAAGAAAAATAATGTATACCGATGTAAACCCCAGTTTTACTATATAAAAGTGGGGTTTAAGGGGGTCAATATTATATAGGCATGTTTTCGTGATGGAAAACTTAGATCAGCCTGCGCCATCGCGCAGGCTGATCTGAGTCTTCGCAGTCTACCTAAAGACGCTTTGGACCCTCGGCTACCCACAGAGTGCTTTGCGAAGACTGATCAGACTGCGCGGATGCGCAGCCTGATCCGAGTCTTCGCTGGGCGCACATGCAGTTTTGTAGGAAATGCTTTCTCCCGGCTGAAATGATAGTATATAGTTTTAGCTGTTTGGGGAACAGTCCAAATTTATGTCTCAGTGAAAATGAAAGTCCAGACCACCACCGCAACTGCACGTGCTGGTCAAGATATTGCTGTTTATGTCTGTTCAGATTCTGTGCGAGGAATCGGACAATAAAGCCTTTAAGCAAACTAGATCACTGGACTGATTTAACACTTTACTGAGGACCCATAAGTGGACCGAACATACACTTGTAATTTGTAGCGGTAGTAGTATTTACCCATTGTAGTCGGGTGACCCGTAAAAGGGTAATTGGCAAACAGTGGAGACCCAGATCAGACGCCGCAGAACGCGGCGTCTGATCAGGGTCTCCACTGTTTGCAAATAGTTTAGCCATTTTTCTCTTAGGAATGTGTAAATCTCATAGCCGGACGTACCCAATATTGAAATTGCACTCTTCCAATTTCTAGTGTGGGAGAGTCTATTCAGTATACAATGGGTTTAGGTCAGACTTCGCGCGAGTAATCTAGTTTAACTTCGACCCATTTGAACGAGTTTCAGGAGCGAATGATTCAATAAGAGATTCCGTTGTGGAAATCCAAGTTGACAGTGTCGTAGAAACAATGGGATTTTAAAACTTCTCCTCGGGTTCCATCGCCTTTCCCCATTATACTGATATAGGGAAGGCAGCTATTGATAAATGAGCCGAAACTTTAGAAAATATTGATTGAGTTGGGATTTTCCGGCCCAGTCGACTCATTAGGGTCATGTCGAGCGCGGTCAGTTTACTTTATATATAGGGGTCGACGTTCTGACCGAGATATTCCGAAATGAGGAGTGAAAATATTTAATAACATAGTCGTGATATTTTTCACATGCGAAGAAATATCGATATTTTTATTTTTTCATTTGTGAAAATATATTTTGTTTTCATTTCGGCTATACATTGGTTTCGCCGCTTTCAATAAAGCAAATGATTACATTAACTCTTTCACTGCCACAGGCGATAATAATAGGCTTTTGCAAACAACATAGATCCAGATGAGACGCTCTTTCAACTTTACGAATGAACTTCTTTCCAAACGATAGTTTGTTAAAATGAAAAAACGCAAATTTCGTCCGAAATTTGGCACCGAAACGCTGGTAACACTTATAGGCATCTGTATAGCTATGTTTGTTTGTTTGTGTTGAGGTTTTACGGCCCAGTCAACCCAATGGGGTCATGTCGAGCGCGGTCAGTTTACCTAGCCACACGTTTACTGGGCAGGCTTAGTCCTCTAAGCGGTTAACCAGTATTGTGCACATTCTTTCGCCAGAAACTGACAACTGCCCTTCTTGAATCAGCGGAAGGGAGAGAATGACCGCAGAAAATATTTCATGATCAGTCTCCACGAAAGAATGTTGCCGACCTCGGCGGGGGTTGAACCCGCGACCTCCTGGTCTCCAGTCGGACGGCGCATCCAACTGAGCCACCGAGGCCGTGTATAGCTATGTATAACAAAACCTGCAATGTCACTGTGATTGCATACGCTAAAAGGCATAAAGAGCGGCCTAAGTTGTTATGCTCCAGAGCTTATTCAGCCGAGTAAATTACTTTATATAGAAATACACATAGCGTGAAATAATAATTTAAAGAACACAAATATGTGTAAACATGTGTAGACCTTAGCACTTTGGGTAAAACTTTCAGCAGACGACATTTTAGGCATAGCTCTTGATAAGATGTTTTTTGTTGTTGTTTTTTTTTCAGTCCAAAAGTATTGATATTTTTCTTATTTCTCTACGAAAACATATGTCGTGGTGCTCATTAGAAGTGACTCTGCGAGGCGCTTCTAATGAGTACCCACAACGTATGTTTTTGTGGAGAAATAAGAAACATATTTACCTAATACCCCTCGGGGGGTGGGGGTGGGGTGGGATAACTTGGGGATAATTGTGGTACGGGTGTACCAGCCAGAATTTCGAAACCTACCCAGTTCATATACCTGGCCTTTGAAAAATTGGACCCATCCATATACTTGATCGTCCAAAATGCTGACCTATTTATATACTGCCCTTTGATTTTCTATACCCATTTATTGCTGGTAGTAGACAGATATCGCAGTCAATTCACTGAATACCAAGAGAACAAGCAGCCTCAAAAAGTCTATGTGCGAAAAAACATACGCATATACCGGGATGTCAGAAAAGTGAGGCCTTTCACATACGAATCAAGAAAAATGGGGTCAGTCGTAAACTTTTTGTTGAAAAAGGGGGGCTAATCATATATCTGGCAGCGCTGAAAAAGGAGGCCATTCGGCATGCACATCCGTACTATGCCATATACAGGAAGTTACCCACTACCCCACCCCCACCCCCGCCCCGAGTAATACTCACTCTTATCTAGCCCTATGTTTAGGACTGCATCTTGTTCTCATTATGAAGACATACCTATATAATTTTGACCCCCTTAAACCCCACTTTTATATAGCAAAACTGGGGTTTACAGGGGTATGCATTATTTTTAGCTCACCTGAGCTCTGCTCAGGATGAGCTATTGTGATCACTTTTCGTCCGTCGTCCGTCCGTCCGTCCGTCCGTCCGTGCGTCCGTCCGTCCGTCCGTCCGTTAACATTTTCAAACGACTTCTCCTCTGAAGCCGCTGAGCCAATTTTGCTCAAATTTCATATGGAGCCTCCTTAGGGTGGGGGAACGAAAGATTGCTAAAATGGTCGCGGTCCGTCGACTAAGATGGCCGCCATGCCCATATATGGTAAAAACCTTTAAAAATCTTCTTCTCCATAACCGAGGATGCCTTGGGGCTGAATCTTTGCATGAATCATCGGGGACGGGAGGTCAACCAAAGTTGCTAAAAGAATTGTCGTACGTTGACGTTTGACCTTTTTACGGCAAGGTCAAGTTCGCTTCCCTATGCATTTATATGAGCTCTATACATTTGAATGGGAAAATTGTTAAGAGTCTCAAACGACTTCTCCTCTGAAGCCTCTGAGCTAATTTTGTTCAAATTTCATATGGAGCCACCTTAGGGTGGGGAAACAAAAGATTGCTAAAATTGTCGCGGTCCGTTGACCAAGATGGCCGCCATGCCCATATATGGTAAAAACCTTTAAAAATCTTCTTCTCCATACCGAGGATGCCTTGGGGCTGAATCTTTGCACGAATCATCGGGGACAAGAGGTCAACCAAAGTTGCTAAAAGAATTATCGTACGTTGACGTTTGATCTTTTTACGGCAAGGTCAAGTTCGCTTCCCTATGAGCTCTATACATTTGAATGGGAAAATTGTTAAGAGTTTCAAACGACTTCTCCTCTGAAGCCTCTGAGCTAATTTTGTTCAAATTTCATATGGAGCCACCTTAGGGTGGGGAAACAAAAGATTGCTAAAATTGTCATGGTCCGTTGACCAAGATGGCCGCCATGCCCATATATGGTAAAAACCTTTAAAAATCTTCTTCTCCATAACCGAGGATGCCTTGGGGCTGAATCTTTGCATGAATCATCGGGGACAAGAGGTCAACCAAAGGTGCTAAAAGAATTGTCGTATGTTGACGTTTGACCTTTTTACGGCAAGGTCAAGTTCGCTTCCCTTTGCATTTGTATGAGCTCTATACATTTGAATGGGACAATTGTTAAGAGTTTCAAACGACTTATCCTCTAAAGCCTCTGAGCTAATTTTGTTCAAATTTCATATGGAGCCACCTTAGTGTGGGGAAACAAAAGATTGCTAAAATTGTCGCGGTCCGTTGACCAAGATGGCCGCCATGCCCATATATGGTAAAACCTTTAAAAATCTTCTTCTCCAGAACCGAGAATGCCTTGGGGCTGAATCTTTGCACAAATCATCGGGAAGGAGAGGTCTACCAAAGTTGCCAAAAGAATTGTCGTACGTTGACATTTGACCTATTTACGGCAGGATCAAGTTTGCTTCCCTATGCATTTGTATGAGCCCCATACATTTGAATAGGAAAATTGTTGAGAATTTTAAATTTCTTCTTCTCTGAAGCCACTGAGCCAAATTTGCTCAAATTTCATATTGTGCCTTCTTAAGTCAGGGGAACGAAAGATTGCTAAAATGGTCGCGGTAGGTCGACCAAGATGGCCACCATGCCCATATATGGTAAGACCCTTTAAAAATCTTCTTCTTCAGAACTGAGGATGCCTTGGGGCTAAATCTGTGCACAAATCATCAGGGACAGGAGATCTACCAAAATTGCTGAAAAGATTATCGTACGTTGACATTTGACCTTTTTACGGCAAGGTCAAGTTTGCTTCCCTATGCATTTGTATGAGCCCCATAACATTTATATGGGAAAATTGTTGAGAATTTGACGAGCCACTGAGCCAAATTTGCTCAGATTTTTAGCTCACCTGAGCATGAAGTGCGCATGGTGAGCTATTGTGGTCAGTCAATGTCCGTCGTCCATCATGGGTCATGCGGCGTGAACAATTGCTTTAAAGGCCTACTCTTCCTACACCCCAGGGCCAATTGACTCGATACTTGGTAGGAAGCATCAGGGTGAAATGTAGATAAAAAAATAGCTAAAATCGTTCCGATCGGAAATCCAAGATGGCCGCCATGGCCGCCATCTTGAAAATCTTTTTCGCTTCTTCTCCTGAACCGAAAGGCCAATTGACTCCAAACTTGCTAGGAAGCATCAGGGTGACTTGTAGATCAAATATAGCTAAAATCGTGTCGGTCCAAATTACAAGATGGCCACCATGGCAGCCATCTTGAAAATCTATTTTTCGCTTCTACTCCGAAACCCAAAAGCCAGTTGACTCCAAACTGGTTAGGAAGCATTGGGGTGACTTATAAATCAAAAATAGCTAAAATTGTGCTGATTAGAAATCCAAGATGGCCACCATGGCAGCCATCTTGAAAAGCTATTTTTCGCTTCTTCTCCTGAACCGAAAGGCCAATTGACTCCAAACTTGCTAGGAAGCATCGGGATGACTTGTACATAAAAAATAGCTCAAATCGTGCCAACTGGAAATCCAAGATGGCCTCCATGACAGCCATCTTGAAAATCTATTTTTCGCTTCTTCTCTTAAACCTAAAAGTCAATTGACTTGAAACTTAGTAGGAAGCATCAGGGTGACTTGTAGATCAGAAAATAGCTATAATCATTCCGATCGGAAATCCAAGATGGCAGCCATCTTGAAAATCTATTTTTTGCTTCTTCTACTGCACCGAAATGCCAGTTCACTCAAAAGTTGGTAGGAGGCATTGGGGGTGACTTATTTTACTTGTAACGTTTTGAAAATTTCAGCATTTTAACCTTGTAAGCAAGATATTTCAAAAACTGTTTAAGCCATTGCCTTGTCATAAGAGTATTGGAAAAATGTTGCATGCCATCTGCATATCTGCAGTGGCGGTTTCACTCAGGTGAGCGAGTTGTGGCCCGTGGGCCTCTTGTTCTTATTTCTGCTCAAAAACTAAGATTGTGGGTACTCGTTAGAACCGCCTCGGAGAGGCGGTTCTAACGAGAACCCACAATCTATGTTTTGAGCAGAAATATGAAAAATATTAGAATTTTTATCTGAAAACTTTAAGTCAATATTTTTGAATAGGCGTGTTTTCGTAATCTTAACCGAACATGGCATATTTGACCTAGGCGTTTGTCTGCATTGTAATAATCAAGTGGAAGGACGATATTAACATTTAGGCACATAGGGGTTGTTAAGGAGGAGTAAATTTGATAATTCTGGGATATTTTTATTCTTATTTCTCTATGAAAACAAGGAGGCCGAGGCACGTCAAATGAGTACTTGCAAGGTATGTTTTTATGGAGGACTGGATAAAATTATACCAGAAATAGACATATCAAACACTCATCGTTAACAATTCCTCTGCTTGTATAAGGATTATTATAATAATGCTTATCCATTGTGGTAAAAAAGCACTTGAAAAGCAAAATAGGGTTCATCCTACCAAGTCTATTTTTGTACTGTACTAAAGAGATCTGGGCCCAGTTGTTCAAAACTAACGATGTCGTTAAAACTTTGATAATCAAATATGGCATATATGCTATATTTCTGGCTGAAAAAAAAGCTACTCACATTTTTTTTTTCAGCAAAAATGCCTGTAAATTAGATATTGAACTTAAGAGAACAGTTAACTTTTTTGACCACTCATCACGAAAACATACCTATATAATTTTGACCCCTTTAAACCCCATTTTTATATAGTAAAACTGGGGTTTACAGGGGTATACATTATTTTTCTTATTTCTACTCAAAAACTTAGATTTCGGGTACTCGTTAGAACCGCCTCGCCGAGGCGGTTCTAACGAGTACCCACAATCTATATTTTGAGCAGAAATATGAAAACTATCAGAAATTTTTATCTGAAAACTTCCAGTTTTTAGTGTTGAAATTTTTAATATATTTGAATAGGTGTGTTTTCGTAATGTACGAGCTCGTTAAAGACACATTTTTTTCCTTCTTTGGCTAGACCCCTCCCTCCCTCCCCCCCCCCACCCCCCCGCCCCTTCATGATCACCCCCAATATACAATCCTGATAACAGAGCGCACATCAAAGGCTTATCTTATCTAAGTGATTATGAAGCCATTATAAGGATGTTAAGTCTCCTTAGGTGGGGCCCTATAAGGGTTAATTCATGTTATTGAGCAATATTCAATATGTTACATTAGAACTAAATAAAATCATTTGCAAATTTTGCATTTAATTTGTTGATTTGTATTGTATCACTTTATTTATTTACTTTTTTTATTTTTTAATAGTTTTTTTTTTCCAAAATACAAAAGTGTTATTTTTTCTTGCATTGTGAAAAAATACAAATAAACTGAAATAGAAATATAAAACAGAAAGTTTATTTATTTATTTATTTATTTATTTATTTATTTATTCATTTTCTAAAGTAAATAAGAACACTGCGCAATTATTCCATAGCTGCCTAAAACTAACTATTTTAGCTTCAATCAAATTGAATCTGCAAATATTTTGTCTTGAGACAAGTTATGAGAGTGCACTAGGAAAGAAGAACAATGGAATACGAAATAATATTTATTCATGAAAGTAAAACATAATGGAATTATTAGAAAGTTTTCTTCAAGAGCCTATGTTTTTTTTGTTTTTGTTTTTTTTTTTCAAAAAAGTTTTGATATTTTTCTTATTGTTCCATGTCAGAAAGTTTTTAGACAATTTAGAATGTGTATTTTATGCTATAAAGCTTCTCTTTTTTAAATAAATAAATAAATACTATCTATCTTACTAATTTTCTGTATTTGATCCAAAGAAACAGATAAAGAGGGCATTTGATGATAAATTAGCATATAGGCATAAATGTCTGTATTTCTCCATAAAACATGTTGTGGGTATTCATTAGAACTGCCTGGGAGAGGCAATGCTAATGAATAACAAAATATTTTTTTTATTGAATATACAGAAAAATAATCATCAAATTATCACCAAATTACCCACCTTATCTGTTTCTCTGTCTTCATCATAAACTTTGCTGATATCAATTCTAATTTCCCCTTATCAGGCCCCTACCTGTAAGGGGGGTCAAAGTCACCAAGAATTTCTTATCTGAATCTCCTTATGGTCATTAGCGTGTTAGGCAGTCCAAAATGTGTCTTTAAGCTAACGATGCTTTGAACAGCTGGGCCCTGATTTTGCTATTTTGTTTGATCCTTTAGACCCTTATTTAATAATATTAACCCTTAAAGCGCCAGTCACAACAACTGTCGTCTGCTTTGTCATCTATCTGCTTGTGATTTTAAAAGTCATTTTTGCAAACAAAGGAGCAGTCTGATCTGGGTCCACACTGTTTGCCTGTATGCAAAAATAGGTTTGAAAAGTTTGCAAGAATATTCAGCAGACGACATAAACAGACGACATTTTCAGATGGAAGTTTTCTTCGCGTTTTAAGGGTTAATCTGAGTCCACACTGTTTGCAAAAATGACTTTTAACATCACAAGCAGATGACAAAGCAGACGACAATTGTTGTGACTGGCAGTTTAAGGGTTAAACTATTTTCTTTTTTATCCACTGTGTCATTTAGCCATGCCGCCACGCTTATAACTATAGCGCGAGGTCACAACTCTGTGCATCGGGACTAGTATGAACAGATAGGCTGCCAGTCGTATTCGTATTATAGAAATTGTGCAGCTGACGAACAATCAAGAACCTGATCGAACTAAGCAGATGCGCAGATACACGGACTGACCTTGTTTTTCGTTGTACAGTGAACCCTCAATACAACGACAGCATTTGTTCTCATAGATGTTTCCATTAAAATGAATTTTCTGTTGAACAGAATACTTAATGAACAGATTGATATGTAAGAAAGGTCTTGTTGTGTACTTACTTTCTCATAGAACATATGTTTTGGATATTTGTTAGAATCGCCTCACTGAGGCGATTCTAGCAAATATCCGAAACAAATGTTTCTTTAAAGTATTACGAGGGTGAGTCAATAAGTAACCAGCCTATCCCATTTCCGATGGACCGAGACGGTCACGATTTTCATGCTTTGTTTCAATATATGTTTTATACATGGGTACAAAATTGCACACGTATCGAGTCATGCTTTAATAAGCTATTGAATGTCAAACATGGCAAGTGATGCAAAGGCATGCTTTTCATCTAAAGTTGAGTACCGTGCTGTAATTCGGTACTTGTATTTAAAAGGTAAAACAGGCAAGGAAATACACGGCGAGTTAGCCGATGTTTATGGGTCTTCTGCCCATCTTATGCTCAGGTTAAATTCTAGGTAGGGGAATTCAAACGCGGTAGAACGTCTTTAGAAGCCAGGTCTGGACGCCCACTGGATGCCACCGACGAAGAAATGTGTAAGGAAGTTCGGGATCTGGTATACTCTGATAGGCAAATTCAGGTGGAAGAAATAGCGCAGGCATTAGGCATTTCACATGGTAGTGTTTCAACAATCTTACATGATCGTTTAGGTATGCGCAAACTAACAGCCCGTTGGGTCCCAAATCCCTTAGCGACGAGCAAATGGCACCCAGAGCATCGGTATGCAGCGCCTTGTTGAAGCGTTTTAGGTCAAAAGATGATTTTCTTTTGCGTCTGGTGACTGTAGAGGAGACTTGGGTTCATTATTATGAGCCAGAGAATAAAGCTCAGTCCTCAGTGGGTAGGGCCTGGGTCCCCGAGGCCAAGAAGTTCAAGACGCAACCATCTGCTGGCAAGGTGATGGCCACAGTATTTTGGGACGCAAAAGGCGTTATTATGTTGGACATTTTACCCAAGAAAAGTACAATAACTGGAGTGTACTACGCAAACTTGTTAGACCAGCTGAGAACCGCCATCCGTGAAAAACGCCGAGGTAAACTCTCTAAAAGTGTTTTGCTGCAACAGGACAACGCGAGAGTCCACACTTGCAAAGTTGCAATGGATACTGTAGAGCGAAACGGGTATGAATTAATACCACATCCTGCCTATTCGTCTGACCTAGCTCCTAGCGACTTCTTCCTATTCCCAAACTTGAAAAAGGATATCCGTGGACTTCATTTCCGGTCTGATGAAGAAGTCGTGATGGCAGTTGAGGAGTGGGTCAATGGAAAGGACCCTGACTTTTTCAGTTCTGGGCTGATGGGACTTGAACACAGTTGGTCTAAGTGCATCACACTAGAGGGCAATTACATCGAAAAAGAAGAGGTGGATCTCAACCGGAAATAAGTTAGGCTGGTTACTTATTGATTCACCCTCGTAAATACAATATTCATGCATAATTTGAGACTAATTGTTATTTCTTAAGCGAAGGTTTCGTGACAGACAAATTGTCATTATAACGAATTTTGTCGTTGTATCGAATGTCGGTATAAAGAGGCTTGTCTGTACACAGATGCAATAAGGATTTGAGCCGCAGTATGAGGAAACGTACCTTCTGACATTCGTGCCCAACGAAGACTCTAAAAAATCCCGTCCGCGCAGTCTAATCAGAGTCTTCATTGTCCGCTTGAAGAAACTATGTATCCTTGACTATCCAAAGTGCGCCCCGTGAAGATTCTGATCAGACTGTGCAACTGCGCAGGCTGATATGAATCTTCGTTGGGCACAAATATCCGAAGGTACATTTCCTGATTCCGGCCTCGGTGGCTTAGTTGTATGCGAGCCCGACAGGTGATCAGGAGGTTGCGGGTTCGACCCCCGCCGGGTCGGCAACATTGGTCATGAAATATTTTCTACAGTCATTCTCTCCCTTCCGCTGATTCAAGACCGCCAGTTGTCAGTTTTATGTCCAAAGAATGTGCACAATACTGGTTAACGGTTTAAAGGACTAAGCCTGCCCAGTAAACGTGTGGTTATGTAAACTGACCGCGCTCGACATGACCCCCTTGGGTTGACTGGGCCGTAAAACCTCAAAATAAACAAACAAATATTTCCTGACGTTGCAGTTCATTTTATTCCCATTCTTGTTTCAGTTCTCACTGGGTTCGAAACCGCCAACAAGTATGAGGTGTACAACAGTATGAAACAACAGGTTTTCTTTGTGGGTGAAGGTAAGATTCATACTCAAATCAGAACTTATTATAATAATAAATTTCATTTTTGTGGATAATATCGATGAGTAAAATCCGGCGAATTCACTCATAAGCTTAATAAAGCCCAAAGATCAGGGCCCAGTTGTTCAAAACTAACGAATTCGTTAGTTAACATATTGTTAAACTTTGATCATTAAATATGGCATATATGCTAATATTTTTGCTGAAAAAAAAATGCGAGTAGCTTTTCACATTTTTATCAGCAAAAATACCTGCGAATTAGATATTGTACTTACTAGAACAGTTAGCATTTTTACCACAAACGAGCTCGTTAAGCTAACGATGTTTTGAACAACTGGGCCCAGGGCTTTATTTTAAGTTTGTGAGGGATTCGCTGGCGTTCACACATCAATAAAATCCAATAAAATAAAATGAGTTTCTTATAATTCCAGCTAGTTCATATATTACATCAAATATACGCGAGAAATAGCTCATTTTAGAAATTTGTGCAAAGAAAATAGTTCCGAGATTCCTACTCATTAGATTTATCGAAGCATAAATCCCGTTTTCAAATTACTTTCAGCCAGTCATCTTGCGCTAAATAAGTGTGCGTCTGATGAGTTGGAATTATATACAGTCGACTTTCATTAACTCGAAGTCTAAGGGACTCTCTGAAATACTTCTAGATGTCCGTACCTTGACATATCAGATTTGCAGAATTGAGGAAACAATAAATCGAACAACCACATTTCACAAATGAATATGTATTTTCTTGTGAAGTTAGAGATATATTGAAAGTAACGATATTTTGTGACCTGTTGTTAGATTTCCATGTTAAAGCAGGGACCAGATTTTCTACTTGAGATTAGCGGTTATTCGTGATAAGCGAAGTCGAGATTACGTTAGTCATAATATGGTTAGTTATTAGAAGGTATTACATGTTCAGTTCATGTAACCTTAAATAATTTAGCAATTCAAATATTACATGTCATAGTCTGATAGACAGGCTGGAGAAAACAGAGAGGTACAGATCAGACGCAGACGGCGGCAACTGATCAGGTCTTCACTGTTTGCTACTCAGCCATCAGACTTTTGACCCACCAACAGGGAGCCCAACAGATTTGTTCAAATTTTAATACATTACGAAAACACGCCTTTTTAAATATATTGAAAATTTCACCACCAAATACTGAAAGTTTTCAGATAAAAATTCTGATATTTTTCATATTTCTGCTCAAAACATAGATTGTGGGTACTCGTTAGAACCGCCTCACCGAGGCGGTTCTAATGAGTACCCACAATCTATGTTTTTGAGCAGAAATAAGAAAAATAATGTATACCCCTGTAAACCCCAGTTTTACTATATAAAAGTGGGGTTTAAGGGGGTCAAAATTATATACAGTATAACCTCAATGGCTCGAACACGGATGGCTCGTTTACCATGGATGATTCGAACTCGTTTTTCAGTCCCTACAAAATTCTTACAATAGCTCAAGAAAACAAATATTTAGATATTTTTTCCTGATTTTATCATGGAATTGTATGTTGAGTGTATTCATTAGAATCGCCTCGTCGAGGCGATTCTAATGAGTACACGCAACATACAATCATTGTGTTGAAAATCGAAAATATTCCCTAAATTATCGCTATTTGTTTCCTGAACTAGTGCCATGATTAACGCACAGTGGCTCGAACTACCCATGTCTCGAACGAATTTCCATGGTCCCAAAGATGTTCGAGCCATTGAGGTTCGACTGTAGGTATGTTTTCGTGATGACAAGTATGGTCTGAATATTTTGGACTATAAGAATCTATCATGGGTGTAAGGGGTAGAAAGAAACATCCGTCCCGAGAGTAACTGGCTTGCCGAGTGATGTCAGACTGTGATCCCGAGGGACAGATGTTTCTGTCTGCCCCTCACACCCATGACAGATTCTTTTTCTTGCACACCTTTCATATCTGAAATATGGATTTGATAATGCGGTCACTTCGATTGCCGACGTCCGCAATATTGTGATGACGTCATTACGTTCAGTGACGTCAGCCTTAACGATGACATACACTGGCGTCCTATACAACTAGTGTATATCAAACACATTAAAATTCTCGATTTTTATCTTTACCGGTGTCTGTGAGATAAGGTGTAATTTGTGGAAATCCTTACCCGGTATGCAAGAAAAGTATGACAAACTGCCATTAGACATTGATTGTTATTTCAGAATCAGACACATGCGAGAGAATGTGTTGTGCGCCTGCGCGAGCTTTGCAGTTGCATGTCCTTGACAATGCGTCCCAGGTAAGCCTTAACACTGCTTCTGTGTTATGTTCAGCTTTAATCTGCAGTTCAAATTGAAATATTTTTATTTTTAATTTTTGTTTGTTTGTTTGTTTTTGCCCCTTGCGACGACAGGCAGATGCCATAAGTTGTGTAATCAACTCCTATTGCACATTCAAGGGATCATTTTCGAACATTTAACATTTACCATTCTATGGGCAAATTCAGAAGATGACAATCGAATGTCAAACCTCTTTTCTGGGAAAAATAAGAAAAAAATATTACAATATGTCGTCCGCTGAAGATTGTACTCAGAGTGCTACATGTATCGTTAAATACATGTTTTTATCACACAGACCATATGCGTGCATTGTGTTGATATTCAGAAATGTTTTGACAGGGTTATAGCTTTTCTAACGAGTCATTGTCCGAAAACTCTTATTTGGTGTATGAGTTTTCGTGTTATGAATTCTGACTTACTGATGTTTTACTGATGCAAATAATGTATGCACGTGTTAAAATTTGTAAAACATTATTATTGCATAAAAAGCAGTGTCGCACGTTATGAACAGCCGTGCATTAACCGGCGAAAAGCTGTGTATTAACAAGGCAATTCACGCGCTGTTAATGCACGGCCACGCAACTTTCAGTATGCTCGTACCGGGGCCGCAGATTTGCTGTCGTTACAAGACGTGTACTGCCCGGCCCTAGAACGGCCCTAGAACGAGCATAGTACGTGGAAATTGCGTTCGCGAGACATCGGTGAAAAGGCGTAACACAAAAGTCCACAGAATAACGCGAAATGTAGCAAATGTTTTCAGTTTTTATGCAATAATAGCGATCGAACATGTTTTTTCAATGCATTAACATTCGCCAGATCCCTTGGGGGTGTTGAAAACCGAGGCCTCTGGCCTCGGTTTTCAACACCTCCCTCGGGACCTGGCGATTGTTAATGCATGAAAAACCATGTTTGATCCCTATACTGGAAGCGTCCGGATTACCGAGTAGTTAACGCTCCCGACTTTGGAACACGAGGTCTCGGATTCGAATCCCACTAGAGGCTGATTGCAGCTTATGGTTACATGTATAAGGCATTTCATTGCGCAAATCCTTTCATTATCACCCTGTCATCGTCTCGATATGACTTAATTAATTTTGAAAGGGACGTAAAACACCAATCATCATGTTACACAGTACTGGGGATAGCTAGTATGAAGTTTATATTCGTAAGTAACATGAGAAAATGAACCTTCTAAATTGTGCTCTCAACGAAGACTCAAATCAGTCTGCGCACCCACGCATTCTGATCAGAGTCTTCGTTGTCCGCATTAAGAAAGTTGGCATCCTTAGCTATCCAAAACGCGCCCAGTGATGATTCTAAATCTTCGCTGGGCGCACATGTCGAAGGTACGTTTTCTGACGATGAGGTCCGTATTTTCAAATCGGTAATACAAATCACAAGTGTTTAGTTTTTGTAGAGGATTTTGTTTCGTTTCACCAGGGATCTTCTTTGGAATGGGCCCGACCTGTTTAGTGAGCAAACTATCAGTGATAGAATGAATCTACTGTCCTTTCGATATCACTCGGAAAGACGTTTTTTGCTTGGCGTTTTATTTTAAATGAAAACGTTTTGTTCTGATTGATCATATCTTACCAGAAACCATTCATCACGAAAACATGCCTATATAATTTTGACCCCATTAAACCCCACTTTTATATAGTAAAACTGGGGTTTACAGGGGTATACATTATTTTTCTTATTAGTGCTCAAAAACATAGATTGTGGGTACTCGTTAGAACGAAAACATGCCTATATAATTTTATATACTTTTATATAGTAAAACTGGGGTTTACAGGAGTATACATTATTTTTCTTATTTCTGATCGAAACATAGATTGTGGGTACTTGTTAGAACCGCCTCGCCGAGGCGGTTCTAACGAGTATCCACAATCTATGTTTTGAGCCGCAGAAACATGAAAAATATAAGAATTTTTTTATCTGAAAATTTTCATTTTTTGGTGATAAAATTTTCAGTTTATTTGAATAGGCGTGTTTTCGTAATGTGTCTTTTCTGTTTCTGTGTTTGGTTCTCAAATATATAATTAAATTAAATTTATGGTCAGAAATTGGACTGACCTATGCAATTTCTATGGTAAAGTGATTTTTTTTTTAATTTTTGTATAAGAAAATATTTTTATTTTATTTTCCTTTGCGAAATTTGAATTATTAATGTTTCACAACAATATTGTGAAAGTTTCAGTAAAATTGAACAAGCAAAACTTGTTGCAAATCTGCCTACCTGCTACTTACCCTACAGATTTCTGCATAATGTGCATACATTTTTACTATGGGGAAAAAGTAACTAATAGTTTATTTTTTTAAACACAAAGACTAGAACAAAACTTTTTGTGCAAAGGTAGTTACGAAACATGGTTTTGCATTAAATTATGATAAAAAAAAAATTGCAAATTCACTTCTGTGTAAAGCGCCATGCAAAAAAAAAAAAACACAAAAAAAAAACAAAACAAAAAAAAAAACGCGACTTTCTGAAAGATGTCGAAAGCACAGTAATTTCATTTTTGGCAGGGCCCCTATCATAAGCCATCAAAATTTGTTGTTAATTTATTTCTTGCTTGGTCATTAAGGATTCTTAGGTCATCCCCTTTTTCCCAAGGGCCCATCAAACTTTCTATTGCACAGAATTTTGAAAAAAAAAAAAAAAAAAGAAGAACATAGAAATGTGTAAATCAGGGGTAGTCAATGTAATGGGCCCATACTAATTTTGGGCCAGGAATATCCCTGTTTCATTACGAAAACATGCCTATTCAAACATACTGCAAATTTTATCACCAAAAAATAAAAATTTTCAGATAAAAAATTCTGATATTTTTCACGTTTCTGCTCAAAACATAGATTGTGGGTACTCGTTAGAACCGCCTCGACGAGGCGGTTCTAACGAGTACCCACAATCTATGTTTCGATCAGAAATAAATAATGTATACTCCTGTAAACCCCAGTTTTACTATATAAAAGTATATAAAATTATATAGGCATGCTTTCGTGATGTCACCTCAAGTGTATTTGTTTCTCTAGGAAGTAATGCGAATCACAAGAGAGTTCAGCTTTTGTAAGGGATGTTGTTGGTGCGCGGATGGTTCTTGCGGTTTTCGTATGGATGTTGAGGCACCAGTAGGAAACCATATTGGATACATTAGACAGAGGTGAGTTGATCATAAGGAAGGTACATAGACTGGCTCCAGTCTCCAGTGACTAAATAGTAATCTCATTTTCCTGTTTGATAATCCACCAATTTAAAAATAAAATGAAAAAAAAATATGATGACTATAAAGGCTGGTCACTATAGAGTGACCAGCCTTTATAGTCTAGGCATTACTTTGGTTTTATTTTAGTGGATTATTAAACAGATTATAAGAAAAAAATATTTAGTCACTGGAGACTGGAGCCAGTCTAAGGAGGTTAACAATCACATTTGGGTTGTTTTTCGATAAAAGCACTATCAGCACGGTTGGATCGATTGTCTCTGAATGTGAGTTGGGAAAATGGTCTTGGACGAGGACATAAAATAGATTCATTTAACCCTTGACTGTAAATTAAGCAAACAGTGCATACCCTGATCAGACGCCGCGTTATGCGGCATCTGATCTGGGTCTGCACTGTTTGCCAGTGTCCTAAATGACCCAGTACAAGTTTTACAGACAACCCTCTATCAACAGCACTCTGACATCACAGCGACAAGAATCGCGCGGATATAAATAACCGTTACCTGGATTTCGTCTAATGTGCGGTTTGATTACATTGAACAATGATAAAATCACGTGGACAACTACCTTAAGGACATTTTGGCGTTTGTATACTATGGCTCGATTGAAAACAATCGATCCAAAACAATTTTGTCCCTTCTGAACGGTTATTGATATTCATGTGGACAACTACCTTAAGGACATTTTGGCGTTTGTCCACTATGGTTCGATTGTACACAATCGACCCAAAAACTATTTTGCATCTTGTGAACGGTTATTGTAACTAGAAAGTTTCTTTTTGTTTTTTTGTTTGCGAGTTACCGCAAATGTCTCGCTTAACTGACCGCAGCCTAGATAAACAAAAGATTTGGAAATAAAAATAATAATATGAACTGCAGCGGCAGAATAACTATCTACAGACATGTGCGCCCAGAAAAGATTCAGATCAGCCTGCGCATTTGGATAGCCAATTATGCAAAGTTTCCTCATGCGGACAACGCAAACTCTGATCAGACTGTGCATTTGCGTTGTCACATGAAGAAACATATTTGCATGGCGTTGTGGCTCATGTAATTTGATAATTCTTTAACTCTTTCAGAACATCAAAATGTTCGCCACATTACTCTATCCATGACAAGGGAGATCAACATATATACACAATCTGGGGACCATGTTGTGTCTGCCAAGACGTTTGCTGTCCAGAAGACGTCGACTTTCCGGTAAGAGGACCAGAAGGTTGGGTCACATGGGGTCACATGTAGACTGGCTCCAGTCTCTAGTGACAAAATATTTTTTTTCTTATAATCTAGTCAATAATCCACTAAAAAAAAACAAAACAAAGTAATATCATGACTATTAAGGCTAGTCACTAGTGACCAGCCTTTATAGTCATGATATTACTTTGGTTTTATTTTAGTGGATATTTAAAACAGACTATAAGAAAAATATTTTGTCACTAGAGACTGGAGCCAGTCTAGGTCACATGCTGCTGTGAAGCATCTTGGTGGCCGAGTGGTTAGCGCTCCCGGCTTAGAATCACGAGGTACAGATTTCGAACCCCACTGAAGGCGGAATTTAGCTCATGTCTGTACAACACTTTATTGCATAGAGTCTTTTATTATCACAATTTCATCGTCTCGACATGACTTAAATAGAGTTGAAAGGATTGTAAAACACCAAATCATCATCATTATATATCGCTGTATCTTGCAGTTTTGTAATGTGTCCTATATCGCTGTCCTAATGATCGATTAAAATTGTTCATCAGTCACTTTTTCCTCTTGTGATTGATAAACCGACGAAAGAATATTTTATAGTAGACTAATTGGAAAATTCTGTTAAAGGAACATGGTTTTTCTCGCTTTGTATTTTAATAGGTAAGATGTAAAACATGAAATACTAAGCTGTCTGTTTTTAATCATTTTAGATTTCAGGGGATCTTATTTCTCTATGAAAACATAAGCTGTGGATTCTCATTAGAAGCGCCATACTGAGATACTTCTAATGAGTACCACAACATATGTTTTCTTGAAAAAATGACTTAACTATTTTGCTGGTACCCCTCTTATCTGGAGCTATGAATAAATTAAAATAAGAATAAATTTATTTTCTATAAGCTAACTTTAAATCGATGATCAGTCGGTTTTTCCACAAACTGTTGATGATTATGAAAACATTGACAGAGTGCCAACAGTACACGATCGCTTGTTGTCCTCGCCTTTTCAGAAAAAGAAGAGCGAGGGGACATTCATTACGAAAACACGCTTATTCAAATATATTGAAAATTTCACCACCCAATCTAAAAGATTTCAGAGAAAAACTGATATTTTTTTCATATTTCTGCACAAAACATAAATTGTGGGTACACGTTAGAACCGCCTCGCCGAGGCGGTTCTAACGAATACTCACAATCTATGTTTTTGAGCAGAAATAAGGAAAATAATGACTACCTCCGTAAACCCCAGTTTTACCATATAAAAGTGAGGTTTAAGGGGGTCAAAACTATATACATTACGAAAACATACCTATATAATTTTGACCCCCTTAAACCCCACTTTTATATAGTAAAACTGGGGTTTACAGGAGTATACATTATTTTTCTTATTTCTGCTCAAAAATATAGATTGTGGGTACTCGTTAGAACCGCCTTCTCGAGGCGGTTCTAACGAGTACCCACAATCTATGTTTTGAGCAGAAATATGAAAAATATCAGAGTTTTTTGTCTGAAAATTTTCAGTTTTTGGAGGTAAAATTTTCAATATATTTGAATAGGCGTGTTTTCTTAATGGGCGAGTTTTCGTGATGGTTCCATGTTTCGTGGTGCGCGGTTCTGCACACTCAACAGTATGTACATGTTCCTTGTGTCTGCAATGCCTTCTACAGCTTTATGCCGATTTTAACTATACAGACGTGAAGATATGCATGAGATTTGGATATACCGTATTCGACCTAATTACCGCACATACTCCTATTAGCGCACAGTCAAGCAATTTCGTAGTCTTTAGATTACAGCCAGTGTACTTTTTGTCTACTTCTTTATAAAGACATATCTTGTGTGTACTCATTTGAATTGCATCGACAAGTCGATGCAATTCAAATGAGTACCCACAATATATGCCTCCATGAAGAAAATCAAGAAAGAAAGTCGCATAATCATCGTCAAATGTCCTTTTCTGATCTTTTTTATAATGTAGCCTAAGTAGGTCGATGCATGTTTTAACACAACTAAGTGTTCCAAGTAATTTTGAAAAACCTAAGCGCACAGTGCGGTTATTAGGTCGAATACGGTAATCCTTAGCTTATTTTCTACATGCCTTTTTTCGCGTTTTGAAGTAGGTTTATTTTAGGCTCAGATGCTATCAACGTGAGTATCAACGTATATATACATGTACCTAGTGGGAACCTTGTGTACGCAACTCCTCCTACAGTTTTATGGCGATCATTTTGTGAAACTGTAAAGGTGTTTTAAAGGCTCAATATTCCTCAAAAATAGACATTTTATTATCCAAGAAAGGTTTGATAAATTAACCCTTAAAGCGTCAGTCACAACTATTGTCGTCTGCTTGTGGTTTTTAAAAGTCATTTTTGCAAACAGCGTGGACCCAGAGCAGTCTGATCAGGGTCCACACTGTTTGCCTGTATGCAAAAATATTTTTTTTTTAAAAGTCTGCAAGATATTCAACAGACGACATAAACAGACGACATTTTCATATGCAGTTATTCTTGGCGCTTTAAGGGTTACTATATGGTATCAATACAGTCATTAAATATGATACCTGACAGTCTGTAAAATTTCAAGGAAAATGGAGCCTTTGAGCATGGCTCAAAGATGTGGGTACGAATATATGTATCAAGTCAGTTCGTATTTAGGTTAATTCGCTCTCATTTCGGCATCACGAAAACACGCCTATATAGTTTTGACCCCCTTAAACCCCTCTTTTATATAGTAAAACTGGGGTTTGCAGGGGTATAAATTATTTTTCTTATTTCTGTTCAAAACATAGATTGTGGGTACTCGTTAGAACCGCCTCGCCGAGGCGGTTCTAACGAATACCAACAATCTATGTTTTGAGAAGAAATATAAAAAATATCAGTTTTTTATCTGAAAATTTTCAGTTTTTTTTGGAGATGAAATTTTCTATATATTTGAATAGGCGTGTTTTCGTAATGGGTCAGCTCGTACTCATTTTTCGGTCAATTTAGGCTCAGATACTATTAAAGTGAAGAGGCAGTGGAAACAATGTCCACAACTCCTACAGGTTTATGCCCATATTGCTGAAACTGTACATGTGTATATCGCATGGTCCTAAGATGTGCATGTGATTTGGATATAATCCCAGATTAAATGTTTTTACTTTTTTCGCGTTTTGACCTTAATCATGTTTCTGTGGTCATGATACTAGCTGCCGTGTGTATAGGTGGTGGGTACCTTGTATCCACAACTCCTCTTACAGTTTTACGCCGATCTTTTTTTAATCTGCGCAGGTGTTTCGTCATGATCTGAAGATATGCATTTGATGTGGCTATAATCCTCAGATTACTATTGTATAACTTTTTTTCCGCATTTTGAACTTAATCATTATTCAGGGTCAAAACGAATGGGAACAGATTCGCTGAAAGACAGGGGAACAAATCCACTGAATTTGCTTGTTTGAAACACTGTTTTCGGTGAACTGGCTGAACAAGTTTGAGTCACTTGTAAGGTTTGATAACAGAAAAATTAGAATTTTTGTTACCATAACGAAAACACGCTTATTCAAATATATTCACAATTTTACCACAAAAAAAATGAAAATTTTCAGAAAAAAAAATCTGATATTTTTTTCACATTTCTGCGTAAAACATAGATTGTGGGTACTCGTTAGAACCGCCTCACCGAGGCGGTTCTAACGAGTACCCACAATCTATGTTTTTGAGCAGAAGTAAGAAAAATAATGTATACCCCTGTAAACCCCAGTTTTACTGTATAAAAGTGGGGTTTAAAGGGGTCAAAATTATATAGGCATGTTTTCATGATGATTGTTTTTGCAGATAACGAGCCCAGATTTGCAAAAGCGAGTTGGCTGTGTGGCTAAGCAGTGGCGTGGTTGTTGCGCTGAGAATTGGACCGATGCAGATACTTTTAGTGTAACATGTGAGCGTTCAATTTATTTCTTTTATTCCTTTACATACATAAGTGCCTGGTTTTCTGTCCATACGTCCATTGGTCACTCCGTCCACGTCCACACCCACATTGACTTGTCATATATTAGCTTCTGTACCTGTGAGTGACATCAAACTTCATGAGACATACCACACACACCGCCTAGCTAATCAGTCACCTCCCACAAAAGTCGGTCACTGTGATCTACTTTTATAGATATTATTTAACAGTTAAGTTTCGAGGTTTGCCTCACAGCTTAATTGGCTTCTTTAACCCCAGTCTTGCTGAACCCGGATATGGCCTACCTTTGCAAACAGTGGAGACCCAGATCAATTGGCTTTATCCTTGGTTTCTGAAGAAGCCAACTGATCTGGAATTGCACTGTTTGCCATTAGATATCTTAATTTGTATCAAATACCAGGATCAAGTAATCTGATTGGCTGAAAACGAGCAGTGGGCGTGGCATCTTAATTTATTCAGCATAGAAAGGGTTAAGAGTGAGTGAGGTCAAACGCCATCCGCGTAGGGACACCATTTCCCCCAAAAATTGTTTTATTTATTGTAAACTTTTTTGTCGGAATTTTACTTAATATTGTTAGACTTCTGTGATATCTGATCTCATGTGGCCTGCCTAACCCAATACTAAGTGTAGATACAAGTTGAATTTAACTCAAAGCATACAGGGAAAATATCACCAGTGATGACATTATGAAATATTCTATTTTTTTTTTTTTTTTTTTTTACTGAAAATAGGATTTAACATTTCATACAAACTGTCTCTTAAGGAGACAGTTTGCATGAAATGTCAAATCCTATTTTCTGGAAAAAAGTAAGAAAAGAATATAATCATTTGTCGTCTACTGCATTTGCTCACACAGTGATTAAGGTTAAAAAAGAAGGAATTAATCCAGGTTGTGCCAGGTAGAGTTTTGTCATGCTCTTTAAGCACATGTCTAGATAAGAGAGGGTATACGGTAAATATTTTCTTATTTCTCCACGAAAACATATGTTGTGGGTACTTATTAGAAGCGCCTCGCCGAGGCGCTTCTAATGAGTACCCACAACATATGTTTTTGTGGAGAAATAAGAAAATATCAATACTTTTTGGTTGAAAAAAAAAGCGTTTTATCTAAAGCTATGTTAATTAAAGTATATGCCTCGGTGGCTCAGTTGGATGCGCCGTCCGACTGGAGACCAGGAGGTCGCGGGTTCAACCCCCGCCGAGGTCGGCAACATTCTTTCGTGGAGATTGATCATGAAATATTTTCTACGGTCATTCTCTCCCTTCCGCTGACTCAAGAAGGGCAGTTGTCAGTTTCTGGCGAAAGAATGTGCACAATACTGGTTAACCGCGTAGAGGACTAAGCCTGCCCAGTAAACGTGTGGTTAGGTAAACTGACCGCGCTCGACATGACCCCATTGGGTTGACTGGGCCGTCACAAACAAAATAAAGTATACATTCTGTTCTAATGAATGAACTAAATTTGGAAGTTTCATAATGATAGAAAAATGGACTTAATTGTTTGGTAACATTAACATTTAAAGCGTCGGCAGTCACAACTGCAGCAGACGACAAGCTAAACTAAGTCTTGACATTTCATGGGAATCATCTGCTAACCAACTGTTTAGTAATATTAACCCTTTAAGCGCCAAACACTACTGCAGCAGACGACATTTTTTATTTTATTTTTTTATTTGTCAGAGTAAATTAGTAATTCTCGGCAAAGAATTTACGTGAAATGACAGGACTTGTTTTCCCAGAAAAAAAAATAATGTCTGCTACAAATTTTGTTTGGCATTTTAAGGGTTAATAGACTTGATTGTAAATTCTTGCCCTGAGCTGGTTCGTTTTTATTGGTTCATTGAATCGTCTGCCGATCTTTGACCTTTCCTGTACACTTCATTCCAGTTCCAATGGATTTGCCAATTGAATTGAAGTGCCTGATGTTTGGAGCCTGTTTCATGGTGGTACGTATTGCCCCACTGTCTGTATCTGTCTCTGTCTGTCTGTTTATCTATCTCTGTCACTGTGTCTTTTCCTCACTCTCTCACACGCTCTCTCTCTCTCTCTCTCTCTCTCTCTCTCTCTCTCTCTCTCTCTCTCTCTCTCTCAGACTGTGTGTGTGTGTGTCTCTCTCTCTCTCTCTCTCACTCTCTCTCTCTCTCTCTCTCATTCAGATGTGTTACATGTATTTATATGGTGGCGGTGGGGCATGTAATTGGGATGGGGTGGCGGGGGAGGGGGTGGGGCTGGGAGAAGCGAAAGGGTTACAGACAGCTACACAAGTCTCAAGTAAGCTGAAAACTATGTTTTTTACGCATTCCAAACTAAATACTTGCATAATGAAAGAGAACGAAAAACATCTTACTCCTTTCAAATGGAACATTTTGTCAACACTGGATGTACTTCACAAATAAAAATGAAATGGTTGAAATATCAGATAGCTTAAATAGTATGTTTGGGATGATAAATTTCTAAAATTCTAAAACTCTTATTTAATTTACTGTGTTTATCCTGGGTATTCCGAGACAAACCTGAACAAACAGTGTAGACCCAGATCAGATGCCGCAAAATGCGGCGTCTGATCCGGGTTTACACTGTTTGCTAGGTATCAAGCAAACGTTTGGCACACCATTAGGTATTGGTATGGACATGTTCAGTACGGTAGGGAGTTTAGATGTCCGAAGGTCTTGGGTAAATATGGTATTTGATTTCCATACGCTGCAAATCTTTCAGCTGGTGATCAGGAGGTCGCGGGTTCGATCCCGGCCGGGTCCGACAACATTTTTTCGTGAAGATTGATCATGAATTATTTTCTACGGTCATTCTCTGCCTTCCGCTGAATCAAGAAAGGGCAGTTGTCAGTTTCTGGCAAAAGAATGCGTATTTATACTGGTTAAACGTTTAAAGGACTAAGCCTGCCCAGGAACAGTGTGGTTAGATAAGCTGCTGCTCTCGACAATACCCTTATGGGTTGGTAGGCCGTAAAACCGCAATACTAACAACCTAAGCACTGACAGCAGTGGTGGGTCGATTGTGTCTGAGCGAAGGCTGGAAAAATGGTCCGGAATGAGGACTTATTTCATTTAACCCTTAAATTCCAGTATTTTAAGCAAACAGTGCAGATCCCGATCAGAAGCCGCGACAGAAAACGTACCTTCGGACAAGTGCGCCCAGCGAAGATTCAGATCAGCCTGCACATTCGCGCAGTCTGATCAGAATCTTCACTGGGCGCATTTTGGATAGCCAAGATGGTAAAGTTACTCCATGCGGACGGTGAAGACTCAGATCAGACTGCGCGAATGCGCAGGCTGATCTGAGACTTCGTTGGGCGCACTGGTCAGTAGGTACGATTTCTCACGTTACGGTTCATAATACCATTTGTTTGCAGGATTATCTGAACTTCGAGAATCAGGGAGGCGGCGGAGGAGGTGCTTAAAGCCTAATATACTGCAAAAGAATCAGCAGACGACACTCGAGTGACTTTGAAATTCTAAATTTTTGACTGAAGATATGGTTTTACATTTCACGCAAACTTGGACACTTCAGATTCTAAATGTAAAATAACAGGTCAAGTTGTCTGGACTGGAGTAACTAGTTTCAGCCCATCAAACCGCATCGGTGACCCTTATAAATTTTCTAAACTCAAGGATTGAAATGAAAAATAGTAATAATAGTAATAATTAAAATAACGATTATAATAATAATGATAATAATGATAAATTACCACCAATTTGTCGTCCGCTTGCACAGAGCATGCTAAAGTTCAGATCTTGCTCAGTGGCAGGAGACATAATAAAAGTATATTTTCATAATAAAGGGTCAGTTTTATTCACCTTTAAACCCTTATAGCACCAGTCTCAACAGCACCAGACGGTATTTTGAATTTTTATTTATTGCTTTTCAAAGAAAATAAGTTTTGATGTTTCATGTTAATCATCAAGTAGACGATTCACATGAAATGACAAGATTTTCTCTGAAAAATTAAAAATGAAAAAAAAAAAACAAAAAAAAAAAAAAAACATTAGAATGCCGTCTGCAACAAAAGACTTTTGCATGGCTTTATAAGGGTCAAAGATTTGCACCACCAAAAATAAGAGGGCTGTCCGATGCTTTTTATTAGCACTCTGGATAAAATTTTCAGAAGATGACATTTTGAATTTTTTTTTTCTTAACTTTCTAAGGTAACATGATTTGACATTCCATGCAAATTATCTCCACAAGAGACGGTTTTCATGAAATGTCAGACAATGTTTACTGGAAAAATAAAAATATCATCAATTTGTCATCTGCTGAATTTGCCTGAAGAGTGGTAAAGGTTAAACAAATACATGTATATTTCTTATTTCTTTACCAAAAGCATTAGCATATGATGCGTACATCAAAACCCTGAGAGAACCTATGCAATAGGCGAAAGGTGATGACCAGTATCCTGTATGTGATATACAAACAGTGAATGCCCTTATCAGCCTGCGTGTCCTTGCAATCTCATCAGGGCATTCTCTATTAATAGATAGATTCTTATTTATTCTAACCAAATGACTGTACATTACGTAAACATGCCTATTCAAATATATAGAAAATTTCACCTCCAAAACCTAGAAATTTTCAGATAAAAAACTCTGATATTTCACATTTCTGCTCAAAACATAGATTGTGGGTACTCGTTAGAACCGCCTCGGCGAGGCGGTTCTAACGAGTACCCATAATCTATGTTTTGCGAGGCGGTTCTAACGAGTACCCACAATCTATGTTTTCCAGCAAAAATAAGAAAAATACTGTATACCCCTGTAAACCCCAGTTTTACTACATATATAGGCATGTTTATGTGATGATGTGGGCATCTGCGGATCTGACCCAAATGCGCATGTTAATTTGGAACATTGTTGCCAGCACATTGTGTAATGTTCCGTCTTACACTGCATGTCTTATGATTTCTGCATTTACCCTGGTCCTGCTGAACCCGGACAAATGCCATACCTTTGCAAACAGTGTACATCCAGATCAGTTGGCTTCTTCATGTGAATTTGTATCAACAATCTGGATCAAGTAATCTGATTGACTGAAAATTAGAAATGGGCGTTGCATCTTGATTTAGTCAGCAGGACAAGGGTTAAGGAAACCGAATAGAGCTGGTTGAATTTTCAATATTTCTGCCAAGAGAGACAACTTTGTTTGTTTGTTTGTGTTGAGGTTTTACGACCCAGTCAACCCAATGGGGTCATGTCGAGCGAGGTCAATTTACCTAACCACACGTTTACTGGGCAGGCTTAGTCCTCTAAGCGGTTAATCAGTATTGTGCACACTCTTTCGCCAGAAACTGGAGACAACTTTGATAGTAAATAAAAACTTTCTGTAAGGGTAACAACATTTAGTATACTACAGCTTATCTTAGATGAGACCCTCAAAACTTTCATTTTACTGCACACCGAGTCCCTTCTGAAAAGGGGACTACTCTATAGCTCCCTCAGGGAGCAAATTCTTTCCTTATAGAGAAGTCCCCTTTTCAGAAGGGACCAAAAAGAATCAGTTTTCTCTCCTGAATGTGTACCTGTTTTCTGAAATCAGAATCAATACTAGAAGGCGGTTCCAATGAATATGCACAGAATACAACATATATAGTTCTATGTAAAAGCAAAATACATAAACATACATGTATATATTTTTTCTCAACAAAAAGCATAATACTTTTATCATGACCTAGAGTTAAATATTCTAAAATATTGAACAATATTAATTTAACTCGCTGATGCCTAGCATCCCACAAAATGGACATTGGCAAACAGTGTAGACGCAGATCAGGCGCCGCAGAAGACATGTCTAATCAGGGTCTACACTGGTTGCATTTCCAATGGAAAAATACAGAGATTTCTTTAAGACAATAGAGTTACTAAGTTTGCAAAAGGGGGCAGTTAAATCGCGTGGCTCCTTTTGCAAATTTGGTCTTCCTGGCTTTGCTTTATTAGCTAGAAGAGATAAAGAAATTTGTATACTGAAAGGAAAAAGAAACGCAGGGTAAATTTTATTCGTAAATTTCATTCAAGTTTGAAAAAGTTTGTTACATATTTTACTATGATTACAAAACGGTACATGTATGGAACAAAAGTGCCAAATTTCATTGGTTTGTGATCAACAAGTCTCGAGTTATTGAAGTTCATTGGTAGCTACCCCCCAAATCTTGAAATCAAAATCAAACTGAAAATCAATATCGGGTGTGCCCCCTCTTGCTGCCGTTGCTGCCCTAATTCTCCTTTGGATAGAGTTAACCAAAGCATTGACAGTTCGCATCGGTATGTTATTCCATTCATCGATCAACGCATTCCTTAGTTGTGAGAGAGTTGCGGGGGGATTTCGGCGCTTCCTAACCCTTCTGTCCAGCTCATCCCACATGTGCTCTATTGGGGTCAAATCTGGACTGTACGGTGGCCATGCTAGTGGTGCGATGTTATTGTTTGCCAGGAAATCCTGACAAAATCGGGCAACATGTGGTCGGGCATTGTCCTGCTGCAGAATCAGATTACGTTGTTGCACAAGCGGGACTGCAACAGGACGCAAGATCTCATCCCTATACCTTACTGCGGTCATATTGCCCGCAACAATAATCAACTGTGATTTTATCCCGTGAGCAATGCCTCCCCAGACCATAACGGAGCCACCCCCAAACCGATCCCGTTCGACAACACAGGCGTCGGCAAAGCGTTCTCCGCGACATCGGTACACACGACGTCGACCATCTGCGCGATAGAGAGTGAACCTAGACTCGTCCGTAAAAAGAACTCGTCTCCACTGCCTCATCGGAAATAGCCTGGGCGCATGCGCCGTCAACCACGCCATACGACGCAACATACGTGCCTGGGTCAGAGGCAGACCAACGTATGGACGACGAGCTCGAAGACCAATCTCACGCAATCGACTTCCAACAGTCTTCGGAGAAATTTGTCGATTATAGTCGGCAGCAAGAGGGGGGCACACCCGATATTGATTTTCAGTTTGATTTTGATTTCAAGATTTGGGGGGGGGGGGGGTAGCTACCAATGAACTTCAATAACTCGAGACTTGTTGATCACAAACCAATGAAATTTGGAACTTTTGTTCCATACATGTACCGTTTTGTAATCATAGTAAAATATTTAACAAACTTTTTCAAACTTGAATGAAATTTAGGAATAAAATTTACCCTGCGTTTCTTTTTCCTTTCAGTATATTTATTTATCTCTTCTGGCCAATATATCTGCTATTCGAATTTTTAGAATATTTACCGATTTTATTTACTGTGGCTACTAATAGCTACTATATATATATTAAGCTTGTCTGTTATTTTATTTTATATATAATTGTTTTAATATTGTTTGTTTATATTTATGTATTTATATATTTTATGAAATAGAATACTATAGGGTTATTGTGCTGATATTGGTGAATATTGTCCAGAGTTGGGATATCGAAGGACACGAGCTTGCGAGTGTTCGTAGATATCCAAATGATGGACAATATTCACATATATCAGCGCAATAACCCTTTTATTATATAGCTATAAATAGTTTTGCTCGATTAAATGCTTTATAGACAAAATTCTGTGAAAATTCTTTGTCTGACAGCATTTTTAACAACAGTGCGAAATTGATATTACAAAAGCGAGATAATTTTTGCACCTGTATGATATCATATGATATAACGGTAACGTTCGAAGGCTTCCGAATAAGCATGCAATATCAAGTAAGCGTGCCGATATCGTTTGATATCAGCACACTTGCTCCTCTGCTTTTATCGCATATTTTAATCATTCAATATTTATAGCTGTATAATATAAACTATTACCACACCATGAAGTGGACTTATGGCCAGCGTCACGAAAGCATACCTATATAATTGTGACCCCCGCCACTTTTATATAGTAGAACTGTGGTTTACAGGGGTATACATTATTTTTTTTTATTTCTGCTCAAAAACATATACAGTGGGTACACGTTAGAACCGTCTCGAAGAGGCGATTCTAACGAGTACCCACAATCTATGTTTTGAGCAGAAATACGAAAAATATCTGATTTTTTTTTTTTTTTTGGTGGTAAAATTTTCAGTATATTTGAATAGGCATGTTTTCTTAATGGATATCAGCACGCTTACTCCCCTGCTTTTATCGCGTAGTTTAATCATTCAATATTTATAGCTATATAATATAAACTATTACCACACCATGAAATGTACATGTGGCCAAGTGGTGGGGGGTCAAAATTATATAGGCGTGTTTACGTGATGGGATACTGTTGCAGGCATAAGTCTGCTCATGACTGCCATGCTTCAAAATAATTCAAACACCAGGGAAGCAAAACCTTGGCTGCAAAATTGTCCTTTGGAAATGTGTGACAAACTCTCCAGGTAGGTTTACTCGTTCACATTAATGCTAAGCTTGCTGGTTAAAAATAATTTGAAATATTTTTTTTTTTTTCTAATTTTTCCCTGAAAATAGGCTAAGACTTTTCATGGAAATTAGGAGACAATTTGCATGAAATATCTGAGCACATTTCTGAAAAAAAAAAATTGCATGAAATACCAAAGCTTATTTTCTGGGAAAAATAAGAAAAATATCATCTATGTGCTGCCTGCTGATTTTGGCTCATACAGTGGTTAAGTTGTAATGTAAAGGTTCTGGTGAATTTTTTTATAGAGTTTTAAAGAACTGTATATTTTTAAGATAGTTTGGAAACTGTGTTGACATGATCTGATGTATGACATTTTGTCTATAGATTTATTCTTCGTCGTGTTTGTGTGTTAAATGTCTGGTAACTCTTCTCTTGCTGAACATGACATGCCCTGTCTTAGCAAACAGTGTAGATCCAGATCAGTTGGCTTCTGAAGAAGCCAACTGATCTGGTTCTGCACTGTTTGTCATTAAATATGTGAATTTCTATCAAAAATCTGGATCAAGTAATCTGATTGGCTGGAAATTAGAAGTGGGCGTGGCATCTTAATTTATTCAGCATGACAAGAGTTAAGCAACTGTCCAACCTTATTGTCTGCGGAGGCTCAGCAAACATGAATTACCTGCATGCGACAGGACAATCATCTTTTTTTTTTATATTTTATTGTCTTTCTCTCCATGCACTTAAATGCTAAACTGGTGCAATCTTGCAAATTATTGCTATAGTCAGTCTATACACTTTCAAGGAAGGTAACTCTTGTCCAAATTGATTTTGTCACAATCTGAAAAGTGGGGTACTCCAAAAGGAAAGAAGTTGCCCTCATTGGGGGCAAAGTCTTTCATTTTAGAGTAGACCCTTTTCAGGTGAGAGACAAAACAGTTTGACAGTTACCTCCCCTGTAAGTGTATCCATCTGCTTTAAATGTTCAAATAGTAGTATATGTTGTGCAGTCGAACCTCCATAACTCGAACATCTTTAGGACCATGTACATTTGTTCGAGACATGGGTAGTTCGTGTCACTGAGGGTTAATTATAAAACCAGGTCAGGAGGCATAATGGTTATAATTTAGGGACTTCTTTTCGGTCTTCTACACAATAATGGTATGTATAGTGTTCTCATTAGAATCGCCTCGATGAGGCGATTCTAATGAGTACACAAAACATACAAATTATGATAAAATAAGAAAATTTCTGTAAAGTATCTATAATTATTTGCTTTCTTTGGCTATCAAGAGTATTTCCTACGGACTCAAAAAAGAGTTCGAATTAGCCATGGTTAACGAGTCATCGGCGTTCGAGTCATTGAGGTTATACTGTATTTTATGTTGTTTTATAGTTTGTTTCCTCATACTAAAATTGGTGATTCTTATATTCAGTTTTAACAATACAAATATATAACAAATAAAATCTATAAAGGTTGACCTTGATAACAAAGAACACATAAAAGAAGGAAGAAGATCAGAGTCTCGGTTTTATTAAGACTCTTCACATGGAGGGGGTGGTCGGGTGGTGCGAAGGTGTCGTGTATCTTACGTCACCGGGCGTCCAACTATTGGCTTAAAGTTGGGCAAGGCCTGCTATCCTTGTAGCAGGTAAGGCTAGAGGGTTAATGTTTTTATTTCTTCTGTTTCTTCACTTTCATTCCTGTTCCTCTTTCTTCCCTGTTCCTCTCTTTCATCTCTTCTACTACCTCTTCTATCTCTTTTCTCCCTTTCTCTGGGAGACGACACAAAATGACCCACAAGGGTTGACGTGTCGTTAAACCCCAACACAATCAGTCAAGCTTCACAGGGCACCAGAGTAGTTTACAGAGATGCATATGCCCTCCTAGCATCTGCTAAAGCAGACCTCTTTTGAAAATGATTGCAATTAGCTTTGAACCCATTTTAGTCTGGAGACCTCCTAAAGGGTAATTTGCAAACAGTGCAGACCCTGATCAGATGCCACAGAATGCGAAGTCTGATCAAGATCTTCACTGTTAGTAAATAGTTTAGCCATTTATATTTATTTAGCATAATTTAAATCACATAGCCCGACCTACCTAGAATTGAAATTAAACTCCTCCAATATTTAGTGTGTAAGTGTACGTGGGTGAGGGGAGTGCGGGGAGGGGGGGAGGGATAAAATAGTTTATTTAGTCTAAAACGGGTTTAAAAAGAACATTTTGTGAATATCACTAATTTGAAACTGATAAATACTCATGATTTCTTTTTATGGTTTGTTTTTTTCTCTTTATACATGTACTTCAGTGTTCAAAGACATTACGAAAACATGCCTATTCACATATATTGAAAATTTTACAACCAAAAAGAGGAAAATTTTCAGATAAAAATTCTGATATTTTTCATATTTCTGCTCAAAAACATAGATTATGGGTACTCGTTAGAACCGCCTCGGCGAGGCGGTTCTAACGAGTACCCACAATCTATGTTTTTGAGCAGAAATAAGAAAACTAATGTATACCCCTGTAAACCCCAGTTTTACTATATAAAAGTGGGGTTGAAGGGGGTCAAAATTATATAGGCGTGTTTTCGTGGTTTGTTTTTTCTCTTTATACATGTACTTCAGTGTTCAAAAAAGAAGCGAACACTGACCTATGTCAGATAGAAACATAATTTTGTCCCCAACTTAAGAAAGTTGAGAAAGCGTATTGTTTCAAAGTTTGCATTGTTCGTCTGTTTGTTTGTTATACCATTCGTCATACTTTATCTTGCGTACACAATCTATCAGAAAGTATTTGAGCTTAGGCTTCAATGTATAGCAGATTTATTACGGCTGAGGAGTATATCTCCTAATTAACACATTTATACCTACCGTCCCATAATAAGGGACACTGCCAAACAGTGTACACCCAGATCAGATGCCGCAGAACGCGGCGTTCTATACTGTTTGTTACTGATCCAGCAATTTTAGGCACGTTCTTAGGTAGTAAAATGACCTGGTTGAAATTATATAAGTATAAAGTAAAAAGTAAGGCGTTCGAATATTTTAGAGAAAATACGGTAATTTTGAGTTAGAGTGGATCCGCACCTGAGACTTGTTCAAATCATTACGAAAACACGCCAATTCAAATATATTGAAAATTTCACGACAAAAAAAAAAAATGAAAATTTTCGGATAAAATTTCTCATATTTTTCATATTTCTGCTCAAAACATAGATTGTGGGTACTCGTTAGAATCGCCTCGGCGAGGCGGTTCTATCGCGTACCCAGTTCTAACGAGTACCCACAATCTATCTTTTTGAGCAGAAATAAGAAAAATGTATACCCCTGTAAACCCCAGTTTTACTATAGAAAAGTGGGGTTTAAGGGGGTCAAAATTATGCAGGTATGTTTTCGTGATGATATTTAGTTTAAATACTGTAAATTGCAATGCATTTACATTACACCAGTGTACTCTGTTGACGAACTTCAATAGTTTGAAGATTTTTGGCACCATGGAATTTTGTTCTAGACGTTGCTACTTCGAGCCACTGAAGGATAATCTTATAGGCAGCTGGGGATGATTTTGGGATGTATTTACGATCTTCCATGAAATAATGGCATTGTGAGTGTACGCATTAGAATCGACTCGATGGGGCGAATTTGATGAGCACACATATAAAATAAGAAAATTACCAAAAATATCCCTGAATGTTTATTTTCTTGAGCTAACCGAAGAATTTCCTAGGGATTCGAAAACGAGTTAGAATCAGCAACGGAAAACGCGCCATGGAAGTTCGAGTTATTGAAGTTTTACTGTTATATGTTATCGGTTATATGTATGTGCTCAAGAATTTATGCAAATTTCTATAATTGAGGCTCGACGGGACAAAAGTACTCTTATGCCTTATCATCACGAAAACATACCTGTATAATGTTAACCCCCTTAAACTCCACTTTTATATAGTAAAACTGGGGTTTACGGGGTATACATTATTTTTCTTATTTCTGCTCAAAAACATAGATTGTGGGTACTCGTTAGAACCGCCTCGATGAGGCGGTTCTAACGAGTACCTACAATCTATGTATTGAACAGAAATTTGAAAAATATCAGGATTCTTATCTGAAACTATCAGGTTTTGGTGGTAAACATATCAATATATTTGAATAGGCGTGTTTTCGTAGTGCTAACAATGAAGCCCTGCTCAGTACATATAGGTCACACAGTCTGATCAAGACATCAGCTTAATTTAAGGTATTTATTTTCATGATCAGTCTGTGGGAATGCACAGGCTGATATGTGCCTACTATGCATTTTATAAGGACTCTTCCCTCGCTGTGTCTTAATTAACCCTTTTATGCCTATTGTCCTATAAAATGGACCTTAGCAAACAATATAGACCCAGATCAGACGTCACAGAACGCGGTGTCTGATCAGGGTCTACATTGCTTGCATTAAGTACAGGAGGTTCTATAATGGGTGATAATACCTACAACAAACCAGACACCCTTTAGTTTAGAAATGAACCTGTCCAAAGACAGAGATAGAAGAGTCCACTAGGAATTAATGGGTAAATCGTGTTTTTAATTTTTTATCTTGTATTCTGTTATTGGTTTGAATAAATCTTTTTTCATTGCATTATTGGTAGTATTATTTTTGCCATCCCATTGTTCTAATATACTGAAATTTTTACCCATAAAAAACGGAAATTTACAGATTAAAAATTCTGATATATCTCCTATTTCTGTTCAAAACATTGATTGTGGGTACACGTTAGAATCGCCTCGGCGAGGCGGTTCTAACGAATAACCACAATCTGTGTTTTTGAGCAGAAATAAGAAAAATAATGTATACCCATGTAAACCCCAGTTTTACTATATGAAAGTGGGTTTAAGGGAATCGAAATGTTTTCGTGATTCAGCAAGGTGACACACCCATATTGATGTCGCCATAGCCCAAAATGCTAAGAGTTAAAAACTCGTTCACTTGCTACAGTTCTATGGTCCCAAATAATAACAATAAAATGTATTTCTTACAAGACGATAACAGCAGTCCTGGTTTTGGTGTCAGTCAGATCAAGGTTTAAGTGTGATGTGATGGCCACTTGAGTCCGCAACAGATCCTGGGCTATTCACGTCCTCTTCACCACTTTGTAAACACTTAACATTGTAACATCTCAAAAGCTCCTCCAAAAACTCCCACAGAAACTTTAATTGTCTGGAATTCTCCTCTAGGTTCCTCCTGACAATGAAGTCTTTCTTACATTCATCACGAAAACCTGCCAATATATAATCTTGACCCCAGTAGTATTATTTTAGTCCCACCAATATTCCTGACTTTCATTACGAAAACACGCCTGTTCAAATATATTGAAAATTTTACCATAAAAAAAATGAAAGTTTTCAGATAAAAATTCTGATATTTTTCATATTTATGCTCAAAACATAGATTGTGGGTACTCGTTAGAACCGCCTAGCCGGTACTCGTTAGAATCGCCTAGCCGGTTCTAACGAGTGACCCACAATCCATGTTTTTGAGCGGAAATAAGAAAAATAACGTATACCCCTGTAAACCCTAGTTTTGCTATATAAAAGTGGGGGTTAAGGGGGTCAAACCTATATAGGCGTGTTTTCGTGATGTCTGACTTAACGGTGCGCAATACTGAACCGACGTTCAAATTGACTTATTATCAGGTTCATTATAAAGTTTGGTTCCTTACTATTATTTACCAAAGACATGTGCAGTTAAACGGTAAAAAAAATAAATAAATAAAAATAAAAAATAAAAAAAATAAAAAATAAAAAATAAAAATAAAGCCAGTGAGTCGGCTGTTGAACAGATTCTGCTGATGTGTTTCAAGCATGTGTCACTATATAATAAACAAACTGCTTACTTACACAACATCACGAAAACATGCCTATATAATTTTGACCCCCTTAAACCCCACTTTTATATAGTAAAACTGGGGTTTACAGGGATATACATTATTTTCTTATTTCTGCTCAAAAACATAGATTGTGGGTACTCGTTAGAACCGCCTCATCGAGGCGGTTCTAACGAGTACCCACAATCTATGTTTAAAGCAGAAATATGAAAAATATCAGAATTTTTTATCTGAAATTTTTTATTTTTGGTTTGTAAAATTTTCAATATATTTGAATAGGCGTGTTTTCGTAATGATAAGAGGAGATTGTGTATACTTTAAGGCGATGCAATTCTTTCAAAAATACTCCGTATCCTTTCTGAAAAGGGGTCTATCATAAAAGGAAAGAATTTGCTCCGCTTGGGAGCAAATTCTTTTCTTTTAGAGTAGACCTCTTTGCAGGAAGGGTTTGATGTGCAGTAACGAAAACAGGAAGCCACAAAACTTGTCTCCCTTGTAAAATGGAGAAGAATCAAACGAGTATCCAGTTACCGTAATGGTAATATGATGATATTTCAACAGTAAATACATTAGCCTGAATGCACAGCGGAGACTCGCAGCTCGGATGAAAATTTGCACTGAAATACGCTTTACGTCGAGTGGACTGTTCTACCACAACTCTTTGGACCGGTCTATTCCCAACCGCAGGGTGTCTGTTTACTTTTTATTATTACAATGTTTTATAGAAATTCATGTAGTTAATGCAAACGATGTAGACTCTGATCATACGCCTCCTGCGCTCTCTGATCTGGGTCTGCTCAGTATGCCAATTACCCTTTAGGAATTCCCAGACTAAAATGGGTCTACTAAATCCGCACAACTACGTTTCCGGGTGAGCATCGTGATAACGTCCAGGGTATGTGTTAGCGCCCACACTCGGCTGGAATACAATAAACATGATTAAGGAATATGAATCAATTTTAATATAGCATTGTCATGTATACCCTAAATATTTGGACACTTGCTTCTTTTTTTATTATTGTTATTATTATCATTATTTAGCTCTTTCCAATACGTGTCCAGAAGTCTACCCAATGTTTTCTAAAACTGCTCGATAAGAGGACCCTTTCGGCGTCTGGTCTGGGTTTATATACGGTTTGATCAGACCTGTCTGTTCTACATGTTCTTAGAGCTATTATGGTATGTTAACGCTATGTCACGAGGTATGTAGTCATTAAGGTGTTCAAATACAATTATTAGCATTTTGAAATACCCTAGTTTGCTGTCGACATACCTGTTTACAGTAAACGTCTAAAAGTGTTGCGCGCTTTGAAAGTTCTTAACCCAATTTTGTCTGGAGGCTCTCAAAAGGGTAACTTGCAAACAATGCAGACCCAGATCAGACGCTGCAGAACGCGGCGTCTGATAAGGGTCTACACTGTTTGTACAGACTACAGATTTTTTATCAAACATATTAACCTTTCTCTTGCTGAACACGACGTGCCCTGTCTTAGCAAACAGTGTAGATCCAGATCAGTTGGCTTCTGAAGAAGCCAGCTGATCTGGATCTGCACTGTTTGTCATTATGTATGTGAATTTCTATCAAAAACCTGGATCAAGTAATCTGACTGGCTGGAAATTAGAAGTGGGCGTGGCATCTTAATTTATTCAGCATGACAAGGGTTAATAATGGAAAACTAACCAGACACCCAGTTTTTGAAATAGACCGGTCTAAAGAGTTGTGGAAGAATAGTCTACAAAACGTAAATGGGTTAAAATGATGGTCAAAGACGCGACAGCAAGGGTATTTCAATCATTAGAGGACCAGGCTGTGTGTTGTGGCACATCGGAATTCCGTCCTAAACAGAATTTGATCCAAATGACCGACAGATTAACTGGGCCCGGTTTCACAATCATACCTTAATTTAAGGTATACCTTGGAACATGTACTCGAGTTCTGAGGTGTGCCTTTACTCAGGAGTTCATTAAAAGTTTAACTACAAGGTTACTTAAAGAACTTCTTTGCGAAATGCCTTGTCTTCGAAATGTTTTACGCTCGGTTTTACGAACATGTACATCCGAATGATCACGTACTTTGTGCTTGATACAAGCGGCAGTTTATATTCCCGCGGTCTGTCAAACAGGACAAAATTTCTCGTTTTGTATGGTTATATACAGGCAGTCTAACTTTAATGACTCGAACATCTTTGTGAACATATTATTTTGTTCGAGACATGGGTAGTTCGAACCACTGAGGGTTAATCATAGCGCCAGGTCAGGAGGCAAATGGGAATAATTTAGGAGTGACTTAACGATCTTCTATAAAATGATGGTATAATGAGTGCTCATTAGAATCGTCTCGATGATATGATTCTTATGAGAACACACAGCGTACATATTCGTAAGAAAATTTCCCTGAAATATCCCTAAATGTTTTTTCTTGGGCTATCGGAAAATCGGAAAAAATCCTAGGGACTCAAACACGAGTTCGAATCAGCCACGGTGAACGGGCCATCGGTTTTCGAGTCATTATGTTTTGTACTTTAACCAAGTGTTGTCTGGAGACCCCTAAAATGGAAGTTGGCAAACAGTGCAGGTCCAGATCAGACGCCGCAGAACGCGGTGTCTGATCAGGGTCTCCACTGTTTGAAAATAGTTCAACTATCTAAATTATATAGCTTAAATACCTAAAATTGAAATTAGAAGACATGTATTCCAGTATATAATGTGGGGGATTCCATTCAGTATACAATTGGTTAAAACTAGATATAGAAAAATCTATATGAGCTGCAAGATGAAAAGAGGAACGGACCGCAAAAGGCCATATCAACATGTGCACCCTGGAGCCTGATCGGGGTCTTTGCTGTCCGCTAACCCATTTGTTAGCTACAGCGACGGACATGCTGTAGAAATACCACGCAGAAATAATCGCCAATCTGGGGCCTTGATATTCGCACATGAAAAGGGCCTTGTCATGCGAAAACGTACCTTCGGGCATATGCGAACAGGGAATGCCCAGATCAGCCTGCACATCTGCGCAGTCTGATCAGGGCCTTCACTGTCCGCTTATAGAATTATTGGGTATTAGAACCTAACGAAGTATAGCAAAGTTCCTGGTCAGACAATATATCTCCGCTAGCTGATATAGATCTTTACTGTTTGGATTTACCACGAATACGTTTTTTCTCATCGCGGCTCAAATATACCTGTATCAATATTTGATTACGCTGTTTGAAGGCAAGACAGACAGCTGTTCCCTTGTATGACGAAGGTTTTTCTTTATTATTTCAATTGATCTTGTACTTTTTATTCATTTTAACAGCCTGATGAAATAAATTGGACAGTCGTTCATTTTTTTCAGGGCTTTCGTTGTCCGCACACTGTGTAAAATCTCAAGCCCTATATATAAAAGACGCTGGTTAACCCCATTTTGAGACCGAATAAACTCCCCCGCACTACAAACATATGTATTGGAAGAGTCCAATTTCAGTTTTAGGTATGTCACGTTATGTGATTTTATTCCTTGAGAAAATGGCGAAACTATTTGCAAATAGTGGAGACCTTGATCAGACGCCGCGTTTTGCGGGTCTGGGTCTGCACTGTTTTTTTTTTTTTGTTTTTTTTTTTTTTTTAAACTTTTTTTTTAAACTTTTATTTATTTATAATCAGCACACTTCATGAACAAATATGTTACAAATTATCATTTTTATACAAATTATAGAAATATCAATTCTGTTTCTCAATATCTTAATGATACAAACTCATATTTCAATCATTGTTATTGACATAGAAACAAAAAAGCAAAAAAAACAAGAGGATGTCTGGTACTAGTACTTTTGATAGCAGTTTTTGTATCATTTCAACCTTAGAGTACCACATGTTGGAAAGAAGTTATTAAACGCATTTGTGTATGCTCCATTGCAGTTTAATTTCTTAACTAGGTATAGTATAGGGTATTTTGTCCTTTTTATCAAGTAAATAAGCGTTTTTCACAAAACTGTCAGTTTAGCCGTGATGCAAAAATAAAATATCAACGAATTTTTGGTTCCTGCACGGTGTTTCCTCAATTTCGCATACACAGCCGTCTAGTGTAGCTAGGTTTTAGGTTCTTAATCTTGGGTCTGCATTGTTTGCCAATTACCCCTGTAGGGGTTTTCCGACTAATTGGTTAAACTGAGTGTCCGTAGGTATAGGAGATTACTGGCCTTCTCTGTTCACAGTATTCATGTCGAGCATCAAAACCTTAATTTTCATTCATGGACATGTATACATTACGAAAACACGCCTATTCAAATATATTAAAAATTTTATCTCCAAAAAAAACTGAAAATTTTCAGATAAAAAATCGCCGATATTTTCCATATATCTGCTCAAAACATAGATTGTGGGTACCCGTTAGAATCGCCTCGACGAGGCGGTTCTAACGAGTACCCACAATCATTGTTTTGAGCAGACATTACGAAAACATGCCTATTTCAAATATACAGAAAATTTCATCTCCAAACACTGAATTTTTTCAGATAAAAACTATGATATTTTTCTGTTTCTGCTCAAAACATAGGTTGTGGGTCATCGTTAGAACCGCCTCGGCGAGGCGGTTCTAACGGGTACCCACAATCTATGTGTTTGAGCAGAAATAAGAAAAATACTGTATACCCCTGTAACCCCAGTTTTACTATATAAAAGGGGGGTTTTAGGGGGTCAGAATTATATAGGTATGTTTTCGTGATGAATAAGAAAAATAATGTATACCCCTGTAAACCCCAGTTTTACTATATAAAAGTGGGGTTTAAGGGGGTCAAAATTATATCGGCGTGTTTACGTGATGAACTACATGTAATTACAATGCATTTACAAATATCACTCGTAAGTTATCATTCCGACAATACAGATCAGGCAAGCGAGGGAGGCAAGACAACACACACCGCTGACATTCTTACTGATTAACAGTCATTCTGACATAATTCATTTTAATTACTGCGGTATAAGGCTTGGTGGGAATTAAACTGTAAACAAGTGGACAAAGATCAATCTATTTTAATCGCTTGTGAAGCATTGAGGTGTTACCGCGGATATAGGTAAATTATACGATACATTGTGTCTGTCGAAGGAGCGTTTCCTGAAGGGACCAACGTTAAGTACTACGGTAGATTTCTTAAAGTTTCGAACACTTTAATCCATTTCATTTTGGTCTAAGTTTTTATTTTTGTGCAGTTTTTTTTTCTTCTTAAAATACTTTGTGAAATTGCAAAAAAATGTAGACCTTGATCAGACTGATCCCTGTATGAGCAACCTCAGCTAACTCTGCGCTGTTTGCATAAGGAATTTTGTCAGACACTTTATAGTGTACGATATTTTAGGACAATTACAGTAGGAAAAAAAAAAAAAAAAAAAAAAAAAAAACGGATTTGGAATAACTAGAATGTGTGTTTATAAAACATTGTGCCTCCGACTATATGATTATATGATTGCCCATACAAAATGCCATAACTTCGGCAATTTTTTTCGGACGTTTCTTCAAAAGCCATTCAGATAATCTACACATCATTCCCAATTAGCATACCAAATTTCAAGTCTTTAGCTCAAACACTTTTAGAGAGGAATATCTTGCTGACAAGATAAACGTGGTAACGAACGGATGGACGGCTGAATAGACGAACTATCCAAAGGCAGTATGCCCCTCAAATTTCTTCGAAGCTGAGGGTATAGTTAAGAACTTCATGATATATATGAAGAGCTCTGATAGTCACAGACCATAGCCTACCAACGTCGGCCAAAAAAATATAAACAATGACGGATATAGGCAAAAATGTAACCTTGCCCGGTGCATCACGGTAACATGTATATATAATTTTGACCCCCTTAAACCCCACTTTTATATAGTAAAACGAGGGTTTACAGGGGTATACATTATTTTTCTTATTTCTGCTCTAAACATAGATTGTGGGTACTCGTTAGAACCGCCTCACCGAGGCGGTTCTAACGAGTACCCACAATCTATGTTTTGAGCAGAAATATGAAAAATATCGGAGATTTTTTATCTGAAAATTTTCAGTTTTTTGGAGATAAAATTTTCAATACATTTGACTAGGCGTGTTTTCGTAATGGATCTGAGGCTTTTAGTTCCCAACAGGTGACCGGACAAGATTATATTTATACCTATAGTAGATACGCAACAAAACAATGATGCTCTCTTCCACATCGAGGGGATAACAATGACAGATATGACATACCAAATATAATAACCAGACCGAAATGCGAACAAAAGCCCCGCAGCGAGCAGTCACAATGCCCCATAAAGAACAAACAAAAGTATTAATCAAAGCACTGACAGAACTGGTGGGGCGATTATCCCTGAGTGTAGGCTTGGAAAATGGTCCTGAAGGGAGACAAGGCTGTTTCTTCCAACCTTTAACTTCCTGTTATTTAAGCTAACAGTTTAGACACTGATCACACGCCGTGTTCTGCGGCGTCGGATTTGGGTCTGCACTGTTTTCCAATCTCGCAAATGTCCCAGTCCAGGTTTTACAGATAACCCTCTATCAACAGCACTCTGACATCGCGGCTATAAATAACCGTTACTTGGATTGTCGTCTTACGCGTGGTTTGATTACATTGGTCATTGATAATCACGTGGACAACTACATTTCGACCGGCCTTTCGGAACGTTTGTATACTATGACTCGATTGTAAACAGTCGATCCAAAAACTACCGGCGAGGCGAGGCGCTTCTAAATAGTACCGCAACGTATGTTTTGACGGAGAAATAAGAAAAACATCAACGATTTTAGGTTAAAAAAACAAAACAAAAAACAACAAAAAAAAAAAACCCCAAAAAAACACGCCTTGTCTGTAGTTATAAAGTCGTCTCCTTGTACGCCGCAGAAATAGTTATTAGGATAATGTGTGTGTGTGACCTAGTCCAACTATTGACCTCACCTGTGCTCAACACAGAGCTTACACAGTGGGCCGCTTATGTAAACAAACGCAAAATCTGAATAATACAGGTTTATTTCATTTACAGTTCGTCTTTCGGAATATTACATAAAGGTAAGTAACATATTCTTTTTAATCAATTTACAGGTAGATCTCGTATATTTAAATTATCAGTGTTGTGATATTAATTCATTTCGCTCAACAATGTTTATATCTACAAGTAGGGCTTTCACACAAACACCACGCCTATCAATACTGAATAATCAAATATAAACTGCTATCTAACCGCCATGTCCTCGTTATGTGACATTTACCCGTTTAAAAAAATGAAAAAAGTAAGCAGAAGCTTTGTCAATATTCGAAGCATTAAAATGCATGATACGTAATAAGATGAAAAGCAAAACAAAAGTGTCCTTTGAAACCATCAGGAAAATATTTTTTTCTCATTTCTCCAGGCGCTTCTAATGATCCTGTAATAGTACCAGCATGAGTTTTTATGGAAAAATAAAAACAAATATCAACTATTTTTTTTGTATAAAAATCAACAATAAAACGACAACACACACACACACACACACACACACACACACACACACACACACACACACACACACACACACACACACACACACACACACACAAACGCGTTACCTAGAGCTACGTACTCGGATCGCGAAAACGAGAAAAATGGGGTAAAGTGCCGTAGTCCGGGGTAATCATTTTTCTGAATAGCTAGCCTTGCCCAAGGCTTAGAAATATACATATTGTGGCTAGTCTATAGACAATATGGTCTGGATTTCTAAAATAAAACCAAAGTAATATCATGACTTTAAAGTCTGGTCACTAGTGACTAGTCACGTACCAAGTGATACGTCCATGAGCAAGACATTTTATCCACATTGTTTAGTACTGATAACTACCCAGGAAGACCTGGACGTAATACCTAGTTGAAGGTGTCGCAGCAAGAACAGATAGATTGATAATGTTCCACTCACCAATGGCCCTTGGAAAGAAGGAGATGTTGTAAACCTCGCTTTTAATGCCTTCCTGGAATAAGGGCTAACTGATGCCTTGTATCGAGGATACATGACGATACGTGTGAAAAACTACAGTTTCATCGCATAATAATTAATTTGTACTGATGTTAACGGACGCTGTACTCATACATACTGACAACAATTAGGCTATTTTGCAGTTCCTTATAAATGCCTCCAGAAACATAAATATGTAATTATTAAACACTGCAATGCTCGATACATATACCTGAAATAACCATTACGAAAACACGCCTATTCAAATATACTGAAAATTTTACCACCAAAAAAATAAAAACTTTCAGATAAAAAATTCTGATATTTTTTATATTTCTGCTCAAAACATATTTTATGGGTACTCGTTAGAACCGCCTCGACGAGGCGGTTCTAACGGGTACCCACAATCTATGTTTTTTAACAGAAATAAGAAAAATAATGCATACCCCTGTAAACCCCAGTTTTACTGTATGAAAGTGGGGTTTAAGGGGGTCAGAATTATATAGGCATGTTTTCGTGATGACTTTCGTGTCGATACTGAGCATGTTGAGTCGATTCTCAGCAGGCACACAACGTTAAAGTGACGTCGTATCAATGTAAATGCGACGTGATCACGTGGCATCGACGGTGATACTACGTCATTTTGATATTGTGTGCCTGCTGGGTTATGTTCTGATCAATGCCTGTCGACTCGGTATGGAGGGCCGGATTGACAGTCGGACGGATCTGAATTAGTAACCTAACGGTGTCACGTTAAACTACATTCATCCACCAAGGTTTGTTAATGGGAGATTGCTCTCTAGACATAAACAGTTTCTCAAATGATACTATCCTTAGAATCTTCAGTAGGAGGGGATAACAGAAGTGTGGTGTTAGATTCCTGGTATACAGGAACTTTTAAGGTTTAGCATTGGTATGGGCAAATTCAGCAAATGAACAAATCGACATTTTTTCTCAGAAAATAGGACTTGACATCTCCCTGAGACATTTTGCAGGAAATGTCAAAATCTATTTTTTGGGAAAAATGAAAAAAAAAAGTATTTCATAGTGTCATCTTCTAAAATTACCCAGCATGCTCAGCGTTAACCCATTTATACCGGGTAAACTCTTCTACCTTAACTTTTTGGACATGTCCATTTCCTATATAAGGGTGTCTGGTAGGCATATGTGCAACCTGGGAACGAGGACAACATCATAGCAACAGATAAGGCGCTTTTTTTCATCCGAAAAATGCTGATATCTTTATTATTTCTCAACAAAAACATATGTTGTGGGTACTCATTAGAAGCGCCTCGGCGAGGCGCTTCTAATGAGTACCCACAACATATGTTTTCGTCGAGAAATAAGAAAAATTTTACGTGGATACCCTCTCTTATCTGTAGCTATGCAGCATATTAAAGATAGGCTTTTATAACGAACTGAAGTCCAACATTGACCAGATACCTGGTGGTGACATTCTGACAGTCAAAGAGAAGAGACTGGAATGCCAAGGTCGGCAGGGACACAAAAACCAACTGGGCTAAAGCTTTTGTACAGTCCTGTAATGAAGAAAGGATCGAGAGAGGGATGAATCTCCTAGAATTTGCCACATACAATAACCCAGAAATGACACATTAGGAGCCGGCCTCGGTGGCTCAGTTGGATGTGCCGTCCGACTGGAGGCCAGGAGGTCGCGGGTTCAACCCCCGCTGAGGTTGGCAACATTCTCTCGCTCCGCTGATTCAAGAAAGGCAGTTGTCATTTTCTGGCGAAAGAATGCGCACAATACTGGTTAACCGCTTAGAGGACTAAGCCTGCCCAGTAAACGTGTGGTTAGGTAAACTGACCGCGCCCGACATGACCCCATTGGGTTGACTGGGCCGTAAAACCTCAACACAAACAAAGACACACTAGGAACTCGGCTGGATATGGCCTTAATTGGTTGACTGGGCCGCATCCGCGCAGTCTGATCAGGACCTTCACTATCCGCTTATAGAACCACTGGATACTGCAAAACATAACCAAGTATAGCAACTGGGGCTGGCTAATCAGGGCTAAAAATAATCGATTATCAGTCCTGCCATTTTGGTCGATAACCGATTAGTAATCAGTGAAGATTTGATCATAATCTTACCTTTCTGGTTTACTGTCTGAGCGCGACTCTTATCATATGTTATACTGTACCGTATGTATTTGGACCGACAGGCCTGAGCAAAAAGTGTAGACCCAGATGAGACGCCGCAGAACGCGGCGTCTTATCAGGGTCCACACTATTTGCAACTCATCCACCTACTTTTAGACACAAGATTGAGTAGTAAATCGTACTTGTTCATATTTTAGAACAGGTATGGTAAACATTTAAGACGTCCTAATCCTTAGAATAAATACGGTACTGTAACCATGGTAACAACCACAGAAATCAAACAATCGATTATTAGCAAATCAGTAACTATAATCATTTTTGCGGAATTTATCGATCGATTAATCGATTATCCGATTAATTGTGCCAGTCTTAATAGCAACGTTCCTGGTTAGATTGTATCTGCGCTGTCTGATCTGGAACCTTACTATTCATATTTACTTCGACGACGTCTTTTCTCGTGTCGCGACTCAATTGAAGCTATTGGGTAGTGTTGACTTAACTGAAATGAACAGAGAGGTACATAAATGTAGAAGGCTAAGAAAGAGGATGAAGCCAGTAAAGGAGAGTGGGATAGAAAGCCATTGTCAAGACATGTAGACCTGTCTGAGCACAAACCGCCAAGGAAAACAAAGAAAAAAATATGGAAAGACTACCGACAAAGCAGAAACAATGCCTCAGTGGTGCAGAAGCCATTCTAGATGGATGGCTGTCTTGATGGTTAGATGGATGGATGGATTGTTCAAATCTTTATAACCACGAGTCTGTTGGGGATCCCATAGTACATATCTCAGATTAGGATCTCTATGCAGTCCTGCGAAAAAAAAAGCTACCATCAGGCGTAAAACTTAGTCACTGGGAGACAGTATTAACATACCAGCAGAACCTTGGATTCTGCTGCTGGTATATAAATACTGTCTCCCCATAGCAACAGATAAGGCGTTTTTTTCATTCGAAAAATGCTGATAACGTTCTTACATGTATTTCTCAATAAAAACATATGTTGTGGTACTCATTAGAAGCGCCTCGGCGAGGCGCTTCTAATGAGTACCCACAACATATGTATTCGTAGAGAAAAAAGAAAAATATTATGTGGATACCCCCTCTTATCTGTAGCTATGGTCTCCCACTGACTAAGTTGGCCACATTAGTTTGCCTAATATAAGGACAATAGGCGAGTAACCTTCTCCTTGGACTCAGTCAGCGGAAAGAAAGAAAACGCAGAGCTGTACCAGACTAATCATCATGCTTTGGTCAGCCATGCAAGATAAGACCAAATAAAAAATGTGTGTTTTAGGTTACATATAATTTTAAAACAGGGAAAATAGTTTTATTTTGTTAAAAGTTTTTATACGAGATTAATAGGAAAACAATATGGCCTAACAGGGAAGCCCGCCAAAAAATAAAAAAATAAAAACTTAAGGGTCAGTGGTGAAACTTTAGCCACAGTTGGGTAACCTGAAACACACACTCTTTTTTTTAGGCTCGAGGGGGAAGGGGGTGGGTAACTTCCTATATATGGCATAGTACGGATGTGCCCCTTTTTCAGCGCTGCTAGGTATTTGATTGGCCCCCTTTTTTCAACAAAAAGTATATGACTGACCCGATTTTTCTTGATTCGTATGTGAAAGGCCCTACTTTTCTGTCATCCCGATATATTCTTTCGCTCAGAGATGTTTGAGGCAGCTTGTTCTCTTGATATTCAATGAAATGACAGCTACAATTGTCTAACTACCAACACTAAATGGGTATAAAAAATCAAAGGGCAGTATATGAATGGGTCAACATTTCGGGTGATATATATGCAAGGCCAGGTATTTTATATGAATAGGGTAGCTTTCAAAATACTGGCTTGCACACCCGCACCACAATTACCCCAAAGTTATCGCTTCCATCCCCCACCCCACTTTCGAGATTTTAGGTCTAAGTCTCCACAGGCGCCAGCCTCTGGTAGAAGAGAATATTTTTGAAGAACAAGCGTGTTCCGAGCATCACGAACACATGCCTATATAATTCTGACCCCCTTAAACCCCACTTTTATATAGTAAAACTGGGGATTACAGGGGTATAAATTAATTTTCTTATTTCTGCTCAAAAACATAGATTGTGGGTACTCGTTAGAACTGCCTCGCCGAGGCAGTTCTAACGAGTACCACAATCTATGTTTTGGGCAGAAATATGAAAAATATCAAAGAGTTTTTTATCTGAAAATTTTCAGTTTTTGGAGGTGAAATTTTCAATATATTTGAATAGGCGTGTTTTCGTAATAGGTTTCAATATCACCATCGTCTCGATATGATTCATAAAATGTTGAAATGGTCGTAAAACACCAAGACATCATCATCATCGCATGGGGAATACTGACATTTCACTGACTGCTTAACGCTTATCATTCTCTGGGCTAATCAGCAGACGACAAATTGATTATATTTTTTTCTTATTTTTACCAGAATACAGGATTTGACATTTCATGCAAATTGTCTTAAATGGATAGCAAAAGGATGAAATATTTCAAATAGTTGGTTAAGGTTAAAGGGGCTGTGTTTATGGCTTTTACCTTGTTTATAGCCGGCCTCGGTTTCTCAGTCGAATGATCGTCCGACTAGTGATCAGGAGGTCGTGGGCTCGATCCCCGCCATGATCTAGCAGCGAAATAATGTGTACTAGTACTGGTCAACCGCTTAGAGGACTAAACCTGCCTAAACGGTGTGGTTCGGTAAACTGACCGCGCTCGACATGACCCTAATTCAGTACCTTAGATAAGCTGTGTTTGGGGTATTTATCCAATTGAAATTCCTGAAAAAAAAAATTCAAATTAAATTTATGGGATAAATACCCAAATCTCGGTGGGGGGGGGGGGGACGGGGGGGGGGAGTGGGGGGGAGGGGGTTCCTATATATGGTATAGTATGGATGTGCGTGCCGAATAGCACCCCTTTTTCAGCACTGCCAGGTATATGATTAGCCCCCTTTTTTCAACAAAAAGTATATGAATGGCCCGATTTTTCTGGATTCCTATGTGAAAGGCCCCATTTTTCCGACATCTTGGTATCAATATGCACATATTTTTCGCTCAGAGATTTTTCGAGGCTGCTTATCCTCTTGGTATTACATGAATTGACTATGATATTTGTGTAGCAACCAGCAAAAAATGGGTACAAAAAATCAAAGGGCAGTATATGAATAGGTCAACATTTTAGATGATCAAGTATATGAATGGGTCTGTTTTTTCAAAGGCCAGGTATATGAAAAGGGTAGGTTTTGAAATACTGTCTCGCACACCCGTACCAAAATTACCCCTAAGTTACCCCCACAAGACCCAAATACTGGTATTTCTTGCACCTATTAACAAAACGGGGTACTCAGAAGAAAAATCAGTCATGAGAACTGGGTGGGTAAAAATAGCCCACAATACCCAATTGTTTAAATCTTATCTAAGGCACTGCTAATGGGTTGACTGGGTGGTAACACGAAAACCTTGTTTTAATCACAACTTCAGCAGACGACATTTTGAGTTTTCAGAAAACATAAGGCTTTATATTTCGTGAGAAACGTTTACTAGCTGACGATTCACATGAAATGTCTTAATTTCTCTGAAAAATAAATATAAAAGTAGAATTTCGTCTGCTACAATTCTCTACTTAGCACTTGAAGGGTTACATGTACATCATAGCTACAGATAAGAGTGGGTATCCACACAATATTTTTCTTACTTCTCCACGAAAACATATGTTGTGGTACTCATTAGAAGCGCCTCGGCGAGGCGCTTCTAATGAGTACCCACAGCATATGTTTTCATGGAGAAATAAGAAAGATATCAGCATTTTTCGGATGAAAAAAGCGCCTTTTCTGTTGCTATGTGTACATATTGAATGTACCTATTTATAGAATACTGCGTATCTTAAAAATCATTCGCTATTGACCTACTTTCAGCATGTTCAGGGTTCATCGGCCGGAAAAAAAGATTTCGGACCCTGAACCGGGAACAGTGAAGACTTGGATCGATTTATCGACCGGAAGAGGTCATTGTAATCTATTTAACGCTTACAGGAAACTAATTATTTTCCCCATAGACCTCTATTGCAATTCCACCCTTTTTGGTGGTTAGGAGTTTATTTCAGGGTATGGCTGGGCTTCCAAATTTTATTTTAACCATTTTCATGCTGAATAAAGTTAGGTCAATGTAGATGTCACACCCACTTCCAATTTTCAGCCAGTCAGATTACTTGATCCAGACTATTGTTACAAATGCACATACCTAATCCCAAACAGTGCAGACCTAAATATATCAGTTGATCTAGATCTACACTGTTTGCAAAGGTTCAGCAGGACGAGGGTTAATTCAAAGACCAGGCTTAACACAGCAAAATGAATAAGGAAAACACCGCTGTCACCACTATACTTTCTGGGAATTTTTCATCACGAAAACACGCCTATATAATTTTGACCCCTTAAACCCCATTTTTATGTAGTAAAACTGGGTTTGCAGGGGTATACATTATTTTTCTAATTTCTGCTCGAGGCGGTTCTAACGAGGACCCACAATCTATGTTTTGAGCAGAAATATGAAAAATATCAGGATTTTTTATCTGAAAATTATGATTTTTTTGGTGGTAAAATTTTCAGTATATTTGAATAGGCATGTTTTCGTAATGTGGAGGCTGAATGTAACTAATCCCCAAGTGCGCCGATCACAACTGCAGTCATTTTAAACTATTTTCATGACAAAATAAGGCTTGACATTTCATTTGCCCAGACGATTCGCATGAAATGTCAAGCTCTGTTTTCTCTGTAATATATTAAAACAAATATTTCAAAATGTTGTCTGCTTTAGTTTTGTTTGACACAATACATATCGTTCGTCTGTCATTACTGACAATGACCATCCTAATCAAATGTGTGATGTGTTATTATTTGTGTGTTCTAAGATGATGGCTGATGAAACCAATCTTAGCTCTAAACTGCCTGTTGCAGATAAAACAAGAGAGGTCTGTTAGCTCTGGCTTTCCGCTGTTTACGTTTCTGCTCGGCTTCGCCTGTGCAGTCTGTTCCCATGCACGGCTCTGTTAGTATGTTGAAATCTTTAAGCGAGGCTTTGAGGGTGTCCTTGTACCGCTTCTTCTGACCATCATGGGAGCGTTTTCCAACTTGTAGTTCTCCATAGAGGATTTTCGTAACATGGCCTGTCCGTCTCAACTGAGTATGCTTGACACGGTATTGATTTGTTGAACCTCAATATAAATTATTCTTATAAAGTTACGCTTTATCATATTTGGTCTGTTCGCTTTTGACTCTATATGTAAAGTGATAAAACTATTTCATTAACGCTTAGCATGCTGGGTAAAACATTCAGCAGACAACGTTTTATATAACATTTTTTTTTTCTAATTTTTTTTCCAGAAAGTAGGTGTTGGCCTTTCATGCACATTGTCTCCACAGGAGACAATGTGCATGAAATGTCAAAGCCTTTTGTCTTGGAAAAATTAGAAACATATTTCAAAATGTCGTCGGCTGAATTTGCCCATAGAAAGGTAAACGATAAATATAGTTCAAGGCTGACGTGTCAGGAGGTATAGCTTATACTCGGTATTTCGTCTTAACAATAATAAAAGTACACTTTTCTTTCGGTACATTGTTATTTTTTGCTAGCTTTTTTGTCACTTGTGTGGCTAACTAGGAGAAAGGAAATATAATTTTAAGCAGGTATGTAGGTGACACCCATAGTTTTCAGGACAGCCGGGTGGCAGGTAAGTCGTGCCTGTTAAAGAGGTGTACATGATATTTTACCATGCACTTCCCTTAAACTGTTATCTGTATACTTTACGAATTTTTGTATTATATTATATATATCATATTATATGTATTAGCGCGTACAATTTTATTCAAAAAATTTCCCTAAATTGTAATGTGGCGTCTATACTGAGAAGTAGGTACCCAGTTAGCATTCTTTATAAATCTATAATGGTTAGTTGAATGGATGAGTGGAGCTAAAATCAGGTTACAAACAACAAGATTTGGTAGACTAACACTATTCTTGGGTGGGTCATTCCACTGACAAATGTAAGTGGATAAAAAGGAGTATTTATAAAAAAACAAAAACAAAAAACAAAAACAACAAAAAAAAACAAAAAAAAACAACAACAACAAAAAAACAAACAAAAAAACACGAGATGTATAGATATGCCTGAGGATCATTGAGTGGCAGTACCTGGAATTGGAATTCAAAAGTTAGATATAATCTTGGAGTAATACTGCCACAACGCCATGTACAATTTTGTTTAACAGGGACCGCCAAACAAAATCCTGGAGCATGGCTGTCACACTGGGCCTATAATCTTGACTGTTGGTGGTCCATCGGGTAGCCCTGCGTTGAACCTTTTCAAGCTGCAGTATCTTTCTTTCGGTGTGAGGATCCCAGATAAAGGCCGCATATTCCAGCTACGGACGAACAAGCGTGTTATAGACAGTCTCTCTGACTTTTTTTGGTTTTAATATTTCTTTGGGCAAATTTGAATGTGCTGTTTTAGCAGTAATTTTGTTAATGTGGGAGTTCCAGGATAGACCATTGGCTGTGTCAACCCAAAAGTACCTTGCACTAGAGATAACCTGCCTCCGAAGTCTTTTCTTCCTTTTTGAAGATTGGGACAGCCTGGGCTTTGCACCAGGAGTTCAGGATCCTTTGAACAGAGATCTCGAAGTTTTCCTTTACAGGTGTGGAGTTGAGAGGTCCTTATTGCGTGACTTAGCTCATATAACTTTCTCAAAGCTTGAGATGTCATCTTATCCAAATAAATGCATAGCATGTGGGTTATCAGGTAGCAAACATAGAAATTTAAACACATTCATTTAGCTCCAACGTCAGAAAAAAGATACCTTCGGGCGTGTGCGCCCAGCGAAGATTCAGATCAGCCTGCGCATTCGCGCAGTCTGATCAGAATCTTCCCTGGGTGCATTTTGTATTGCCGGAGATGTAGGATTTCTTTATGTGGACAACGAAGACTGATTAGACTATGCAGATGCGCAGGCTGATTTTAGTCTTCGTCAGACGCACATATCAGAAGGCATCAGCACTAAAACACGCCTATACAAATATATTGAAAATTTCGCAACCAAAAACTGAAAGTTTTCAGATAAAAAATCTGATATTTTTCACATTTCTGCTTAAAAACATAGATTGTGGGTACTCGTTAGAACCGCCTCGCCGAGGCGGTTCTAACGAGTACCCACAATATATGTTTTGAGCTAAAATAAGAAAAAATAATGTATACTCATGTAAACCCAAGTTTTACTATATGAAAGTGGGATTTAAGGGGGTCAAAATTATATGGGTATATTTTCGTGATGTTGGATTGCCAGAAAATATATTTTCTATGCGGACAACAAAGACGGATTAGACTGTGGGTTGATTTAAGTGTTCGTTAGGCACATATGTCAGAAGGTACGTTTTCTCCCGATGAAGTTCATTTTAGTTCGTTGTCTTTTGATGAATTTTAGCATCAGAAGAGAGTGTTCAGAAAAAAAAAAGATATCTTGGGTTAAATATCCAGTTAGCCAGGATATAAACATCCCCAGCGAGATCAGTCTAACCTGTCTGGCTGTTCAATGGTCGTATGTGAGCGCCATCAATCAGACAAAATAAGGGTAGGCTTGTGATACACACAAAGAAAACCATGCAGTATAACCAAGCACGCAGGCAGTCTGGTCGGTGGTCTTCATAGGTAACGTAGAGTAACCGAATGAAGTGTCCAGATGGCCGAGTGGTTAGCGCTCCTGACTTCGAATCACGAGGTCCAGGGTTCGAATCCCGCTGGAGGCAGAATCCTGCTCGTGACTGTATGGCGCTTCATTGCGCAGAGCCTTTCATTATCGCCCTTCCATTGTCTCGATATTACATAAATAAAATGTCGAAAGGGACTTAAAATGCCAAATCATCATCATGTAAGGGAATGTTAAATAGAGATTATATGGCAATTTTTATATCATACCCCATACATGTATCAACCCGAGACACCCATATCAGCCCAAGGGCCTTTGGTATGGGCTGATATGGCACTTTTCATATCAACCCTCGACCCATATCAGCCCTCGGTCCGGCCGAGGGCTGATATGGGTCGAGCGTTGAGATGGTGTATGATATGAAAATTGCCATATCATAATCTTTTTATCATACATTTTTCTTTCTGAAAAGTTTGCCTATTTGGTATCGTATGCGGAGTAAAAGGCAAGACCGCCGAGTGCTCCGAATATGGTGATATGTTTCTTTTTTTTTTTTTTTTTCTGTTTTTTTTTTTTTTTTTTTTTGCTCGGGCAAAAAAGCTGTATCACCCACGTGATCTGGTGATATGGTTTTTCAACCTGGGCAAAAAAGCCTATCACCCACGTGACCCATTATCACATATTTTGCGCTCCACAAGAGTGATATGTGCTTGAAAGCCATGTTCGTATCACATATGCAAAATGAATATATTTTCTAGTAAATGTATGATAATGGGTTTTAATTCATTCCATTTGATTAAATTAGCGTACTTTGCGTATTCGGAAAGACAAACCTTAGCAACCAGTGTTGCGGCTTCTGATCAGGGTCTATACTGTTTGCCACTCATCCAGCAATTTTATTCACATTCATAGGTAATAAAGCGGACTTGTTGAAGAGAAGAATAAGGTACAAAGTAAAGGGTGTGAATATTTAGGGTAAATACGTTATCCCAAATTTATCAAATTTATCCAAAATTTTACACAAAAATGTTTTTAGTTAATGGAGGGGTGGGGTTGGGGGTGTCAAACGATCCCCACTACCAGTCCCCTCTGATTCAGCCCCTTTCTGATGAGTACCCACAACATGTTTTCGTGGAGAAATAAGAAAACTGTTTATCAGTATACGACACTTACCTGGGGTTATGTGTTATTTGTTTTCATGGGTCATTTTCTTCCAAGATCTTGTTTTATTACTATTTACTTTGTTCCAGGAGCTGAAAACTGACAACCATGGCAGTACATACAGGACAGCCGGCAACACAATGTAAGTTTTTTTTGTTTTGTTTTTTTTTCTAGGTATGTTAAAAGCGGTGCTATCATGTCTTTGGGGCTGCTCTACCGTACTTTCCCTAGGTATTTGGAGACAGTTCTGGGCAAACCATGAGTGAATGTGCATATGCCACATATACATTGTATATGAGTACGTAACGTGCAATGTATACGTACAGTTGTACGCATATGTAACATGTTACGTACTATATGTACAACTATATTCATATGTAACACATGGCAATGTTAATGTGTTATGTACGCATATTTTATATGTGAATTTATTTGAAGCTTTCGTATGATATGTACGAAGCATACATTTGTAACGCATGTTCATGGCATGAAGTAGAGATCACTATAAAACAGTTTTTACTAGAATGGCAACCGTTGGTTGATATATTTCTTATTTCTCCACGAAAACATATGTTGTGGGTACTCGTTAGAAGCGCCTCGATGAGGCGCTTCTAATGAGTACCCACAACCTATGTTTTCATATAGCTACCCCATTTTATCTGGATCTATAATATTATGCCATATTAATTATTTCTATATATTACCATGTTTACCCTATATACTTGTACAATATTTCATCTCAGTGTAAACCGAGATCAAACTGCTTTTAGAAGTGTCTGAACTGATTGCTTTTCAGTCAGGTCTTTTAACCCTTTCTTCCCTGAGATTCTGAAGTGGACTCTTCCATCTTTGAATCTGGTGACAACCATTTTCCATATAGGCGTCTCAGTCAAAAATCAAAATAGAACTGCAGACAGTGTGAATCCTGATGAGATGGCTCATTCTGAGCCGTCTCATCAGGATCTACACTGTTTGCATAGATATCTGCACCGGTGTACAGGGTTGAAAGGATTAACCTTGGTTCTGCTGAACCTGGATATGCCCTGCCTTTGCAAACAGTGTAGCTCCAGATCAGTTGGCTTCTGAAGAAGCCAGCTGATCTGGATCTGCACTGTTCATTATTAAGTATGGGAATTTGTATCAACAACCTGGAACAAGTTATCTGATTTGCTGAAAATAAGAAGTGGGCATGGCATCTTTATTTATTCAGCAAGACAAGGGTTAAGACGCGTCATCAATATTGAAACGGACGGTCAGAGTTTAAAGTGTGTAAAGTAAGGAGTTTTGTTAGAATATTCAGGGTATTTACGGTACCGTTTTATACCGTATGTATTTGGACTCTTTAACCCGTTACCGTATTTGCCTGAAAGTTTGAACATGCCCATTTCACTATTAGTTGATGTGTCTTAAACTGCTGGATGAGTGGCAAACAGTGCAGACCCAGATCAGACGCCGCGTTCTGCGGCGTCTGATCTGGGTCTACACTGTTTGCTCAGGTCTGTCTGTCCAAATACTTTGGGTAGTAGGACGTTTTTTTTTTTATTTTAAAGACGCCCTTTAAAATAGCAATGTCCGGGCGGGCGGGCGTCGGGCGGGCTGGCGTCGGGAGCCGTCCGAGGTTTACCTTTTGGTTAACCTTTTGAAAAATCCGTCCATAATGCCGTTAGGCGTTTTACTGGTTTTTGTATAGAATAGATTTGAATAGAATTATATTTATTGATGCGCGTCCGACGTGATCAGGAGGTCGCGGGTTCGATCCCCGCGGGGTTCGATTTCCGCCGGGTCCGGCAACATTATTGTTGAAATATTTTCTACGGTCATTCTCTTCCTTCCGCTGATTCAAGAAGGACAATTGTCAGTTTCTGGCGAAAGAATGTGCACTTGTGCTGGTTAACTGCTTAGAGGACTAAGCCTGCCCAGGAAAAGTGTGTAGGTAAACTGACCGACTCGACATGACCTTAGGAGTGTTGACATAAAGTGTAAAATTCTGTATTGTTGTATATTTTGTATTGTAGTTGGAATGACCGGAGGAGTGATGGGTGGAGGCCCGGTGGGTATGCACCCAGCACTACAGTACCTGGGTTCAATTGACCAGCTGATTGTCAAACAAAAGAAAGAACTGTTGGAAAGTAAGTACTTAAACCCATTTATGTCATGTGGACTCTTCTACCACAACTCTTTCGACCGGTCTGTTTCCAGTAGTACGGTGTCTGTTAGTTTTTATTATGGCCCCGCTGTTTTAAATGGGTGGCATATAGTATCATCGCTGTCCGCTTGTACGTCCCGTCCGTCTTCCCGTACTTACGAAAATACGAAAAATGGTTTCCGCTCGATATCTTTGGAAAAGATTGGTGTAAAGAATTCATATTTTACACACGAGTATAAAATCATAAAATACAGGTCAGGTTCGATTTAGAGTAAAATCCCACAATCATTAGAGGAATTAGCGCCCTTTTTGAACTTCGAAAAATGATTTCCGTTCTATATCTTTTGTAGAAATTAGTAAATTGGATTCATATTTTCTACACAGGTACATTATCATCAAACATAGGTCAAGTTCGAGTCAGGGTAAAATCCTCCAATTATTATGGGAGTTATTGCTCGTTTCCAACTTTCCTGCCCAGTCCGTATGTACGAAAAATGATTTCCGTTCGCTGTCTTGTGAAAGCTTCATATTTTATACACAGGTGTATTTTCGTTTTTTTTTTGTTTGTTTTTTTTTTGTCAGAAAGGAGAGAATGATATTGCATGCACACTGATTTTAACCCTTGCCTTGCTGAATTGATTAAGATGCCACGCCCACTTATAATATCCAGCCAATCAGATTACTTGATCCGGGTTTTTGATAGAAATTCACATATTTAATGACAAACAGTGCAGATCCAGATCAGTTGGCTTCTTCAGAAGCCAACTGATCTGGATCTACACTGTTTGCTAAGACACTGAGGGCATGTCGTGTTCAGCAAGAGAAGGGTTAAATTCACCTGTAGAACTTGCCAGAGACCATTATCAGAGTGTGCAAATGCGCCGATTGGTGACTGTGTGTCTGTGCCTGTGCGGGGAAGGTTTTTGTACATGTAATATGGCACTATCAATTTATCTTTCAAAAAATAAACAAATCTGAGACAAGTTGTTTAAATAAGAGTCACATGTGAATGACAATATTGTGTCTCCATGCACATTACGAAAACATGCCTATATAATTTTGACCTCCTTAACCCCCATTTTTATATAGTAAAACTGAGGTTTACAGGGGTATTCATTATTTTTCTTATTTTGCTAAAAACGTAGATTCTAGGTACTTGTAAGAACCGCCTCGCCGAGGCGGTTCTATCGAGTAACCACAATCTATTTTTTGAGCAGGAATTTGAAAAATGTCCTTTTTTGGTTGTATAATTTTCAATATATTTGAATAGGCGTGTTTTAGTAATGACATGTATGAGTATATCCATTTTGAATGTGACCTCAGCCATCAGATTGACCGCGCCATGCGAAATATGTCTTTAAGCATATGCGGGCAGTGGAGCACAGGTCAGCCTACTCATCCGTGCAGTCTGACTACCTTCTTCCCTGTCCGCTAACAGAATAGGATAGCTACAGATAAGAGGGGGTATCAAAATAATTTTTTTCTTATTTCTCCACGAAAACACATGTTGTGGGGTACTCATTAGAAGCGCCTCGCCGAGGCGCTTCTAATGAGTACCCACAACATACGTTTTCGTGGAGAAATAAGAAAGATATCAGCATTTTTCGGATGGAAAAAGCGCCCTATCTGTTGCTATGGAATAGATGTATACTGCAGACTGTATGAATGGAAAGCAAAAGCCCGGATGATACTTTCTGCATGTGTATGGTGATCAGAATCTGACTCTTGTTGGCCATGTGTCGAGTGTGCACAAACCTGCGCGTGTCCAGGTGATCTTTCCTGATTTGTTAGAATGGATGCGTTTTGAATATAATGCATGCATCTGCAGACAGTCAGCAATAAGTTTAATACTTAACATGATTAGTAGAAATCTTCAGACGTACCGTGAAGGTTCTGATCGGACTGGACCATTGGCGCTTCTCTGTATCCGCCGGCCTCGGTGGCTTAGTTGGATGCGCCGTCCGACTGGAGACCAGGAGGTCGCGGGTTCAACCCCCGCCGAGGTCGGCAACATTCTTTCGTGGAGATTGATCATTAAATATTTTCTACGGTCATTCTCTCCCTTCCGCTGATTCAAGAAGGGCAGTTGTCAGTTTCTGGCGAAAGAGTGTGCACAATACTGGTTAACCGCTTAGAGGACTAAGCCTGCCCAATAAAAATGTGGTTAGGTAAACTGACCGCGCTCGACATGACCCCATTGGGTTGACTGGGCCGTAAACCCTCAACACAAACAAACAAAACTTCTCAGTATCCACAAGTCACAGTGACGACGTTTCCATGTGACGTTGCGACAACATGAGAACGACGTCGTTTGTTTGTGTTGAGGTTTTACGGCCCATAAACCCAGTGGAGCCATGTGGAGCGCGGTCAGTTTACCTAACCACACTTTTACTGGACAGGCTTGGTCCTCAAAGCGGTTAATCAGCAGATCAGTATTGTACACATTCTTTCGCCAGAAACTTTCAACTCAAGGCTGCCCTTCTTAAATGGCTATGTGTTACTGGCGAAAGTATGTGCATAAGTACTAGTTAACTGCTTAGAGGATTAAGCCTGCCCAGGAAAAAATGAGTTTGAGTAGGTCAATTGATCGGCTCGGCCTTAACGATGTTGACAAGACCGTAAAACTCGAACTCGAACTAAGAAAAACTTCTTTGACTCGAACATCTTAGGGACCATGGAAATTTCTAGACATGGGTAGTTTGATCCACTGAGGGTTAATCATAGCGCTAGGTTAGGAGGAAATTGAGGATAATCTAGGGATGTCTTTTCGCTGTTCTGTAAGATAATGTATGTCGAGTGTACACATTTTCAAGATAAACACCTGATAAAATGGGAAAATTTTCCTAAAGTATTCCTAAATATTTGTTTTCTTAACCCTTCTCTTCCTGAATACAACATACCCTGTCTTAGCAAACAGTGTAGATCAAGAGTTGGCTTCAGAAGAAGCCAACTGATCTGGATCTGCATTGTTTGTCATTAAATTTGTGATTTTCTATCAAAAGTCCGGATCAAGTAATCTGATTGGCTGGAAATTAGAAGTGGACGTGGCATCTTAATTTATTCCGCATGACAAGGGTTAAGTATTTACAGGGAAGAATTTACAGGGTACTCAAAAACGAGTTCGAATCAGCCACGGTAAACGAGCCATTGAAGTTTTACTTTTTTTTTTTTTTTTTTTTTTGCTTGGTGTTTGCTTTAGCGTTTAACCCTTGTCATGCTGAATAAATTAAGATGCCGCGCCCACTTCTAATTTTCAGCCAATCAGATTACGTGATCCTAGTTGTTCATACAAATTCAAATACTTTATGACAAACAGTGCAGGTCCAAATCATTTGGCTTCTTCTAGCCAACTGATCTCGATCTACACTATTTGCAAAGGCAGGGTATTTCCGGGTTCAGCTGGATAAGGGTTAATACTTTAAATACTGCACAAGACAAATATGATTAATTGGGTGGAAAGTGGCTAGACCAGTAGAAATCGGAGACTGTTTTGTGCTGAAAATAGCAATACATACACCAAACTGACTGACTTCAGAGAAAGCAAGTACACAAAATTTTCAGTATTACCCACAAAGTGACAGTCACACCTGCAGCAGACGACATTTTGAAATATTATTATTTTTCGGGGAAAATAGTTGCACCTGCGGCAGACGACGTTTGAAATATTGTTATTTTCGGGGGGGAAATAGTCGCACCTGCAGCAGACGACATATTGAAATATTCTTTGTTTTTTAAAATATTCAGGGAAACTAAGGTTTGGCATTTCATGCGAATCGTCTGTCCAGCAGACGATTCACAAGAAATATCAAGCCTTATTTTCTCTGACATAGAATGAATAACAAAATATGAACTATCATGTACTACAAATTTTGCATTGACACTTTAAGTGATAAATTTATCTTGCATGTATCGCGCCATTCAGTTCGAGTCACGTCTTATGAAAAAGTGCCTTCGGTACATTACCGGACACGGAAGATCCAGATTAGCATGCGCATCTGCGCAGTCTGACCAGGACTTTCGCTGTCAGTTTATTAGGTTGTGAAGGTCGGGCGCGCTGTTTGTGCAGATGAATTGAGACCTTTGCAGTTAGGGTATCAGTGCACCGTGGTCCGCTTTTTACACATGGCGGATCTCTCTATTTTGCGCCACGCTTACAATAGACTGACTCCAGTCTCCAGTGACCATCACGAAAACATACCTATATAATTTTGACCCCCTTAAACCCCACTTTTATATAGTAAAACTGGGGGTTACAGGGGTATACATTATTTTTCTTATTTCTGCTCAAAACATAGATTGTGAGTACTTGTTAGAACCGCCTCCTCGAGGCGGTTCTAACAAGTACCCACAATCTATGTTTTGGGCAGAAATATGAAAAATGTCAGAATTTTTTATCTGAAAATTTTCATTTTTTGGTGGTGAAATTTTCAATATGTTTGAATAGGCGTGTTTTCGTTATGTAAATATTTTTTGTTCATATTCCTGTTTGATAATCCACTAGAATAAAACCAAAAAATAACATGACTATAAAGACTGGTCACTAAAGACTCTAGTGACCAGCCTTTATAGTCTTGACATTACTTTGGTTTTATTTTAGTGGATTATTAATGTTACGACCGAGCACTCCTACCTTCGATTATCTGCCTTGGCAGATTACGCATAACTTCTAAGTATATATTCAATCTCTGACAACTGCGTCAGGGAGTCGACTCTTTGGCTCAGTGGTTAGAGCATTGGATTGTTAACCGGGAGGACCGGGTTCGATTCCCACGAAAGGCGGAATATTTTTTCAGCTATGCTTCATTCCTTTGTTACGACTTTCATGTCGAAAGATTAAAAAAAACTATAAGAAAAAAATTAGTCACTGGAGACTGGAGCCAGTCTACGCACACCAGTCTACGCATACAAAAGATGAAACGAGGCACACATGACGGAGCACACGAATAGGTATCTTTAGGATATACATGTAGTTTGGACAGCAATGTAAAACCTCGTTTGCTTGTTGCCTTTGCTTTTTCTTTGATATAACGACCATTAGTCAGTATTTTAGACAAAATCAGAAAACTGAGAGAGAACGGGAAGCAGAATGGGACTAACTGCAAACACACAGTGTCGTAGAAAGAGTGTTTCAGTGACGTCGAAACGGCGTTGTTACCATGTTTAGTAATTTTTGAAACCTTTTGAAATTGCAACAGGTTCTTATTCTATCTTATTCCAAGCTAATAAAAATGCAACATAAGCTAGAGCAGCATGTGTTCCCATTACGAAAACACGCCTATTCAAATCTAAAAAATTTACCACCAAAAAAATGAAAAAAATAAAATCAGATAAAAATTCTGATACTTTTTCATATATGTGCTCAAAACATAGATTGTGGGTACTTGTTAGAACCGCCTCGGCAAGGCGGTTCTAACAAGTATCCACAATATTTGGTTTAGAGCAGAAATAAGAAAAATAATGTATACTCTTGTAAACCCCAGTTTTACGATATAAAAGTGGGGTTTCAGGGGGTCAACATTATATAGGCTGCCGGCCTCGGTGGCTCAGTTGGATGTGCCGTCCGACTGGAGACCAGGAGGTCGCGGGTTCAACCCCCGCCGAGGTCGGCAACATTCTTTCGTGGAGATTGATCATGAAATATTTTCTACGATCATTCTCTCCCTTCCGCTGATTCAAGAAGGACATTTGTCAGTTTCTGGCGAAAGAATGTACACAATACTGGTTAACCGCTTAGAGAACTAAGCCTGCCCAGTAAACGTGTAGTTAGGTAAACTGACCGCGCTCGACATGACCCCATTGGGTTGACTTGGCCGTAAAACCTCAACACAAGCAAACAAACATTATATAGGCATGTTTTCGTGATGCAAACCCAACCACCCTCCTATATGCTTGGCTTCTGATCGGGGCCTTTGCTGTCTTCTTTCCTGATCATAAGAGATTGAAGAATGTTGACATATAACAATTAAGGCCATTTGAGTTTAACGGCCATCGTTGTTAGAGTAAAATTTTCAGATAAAAAATTCTGATATTTTATTGATTTCTGCTCAAAACATACATTGTGGGTACTCGTTAGAATCGCCTCGGCGAGGCGGTTCTAACGAGTAACCATAATCTATGTTTTTTAGCAGAAATACGGAAAATAATTTATACCCCTGTAAACCCCAGTTTTACTATGTAAAAGTGGGGTTTTGGGGGTCAAAATTATATACACGTAGGAATGTTTTCGTGATGAGTTATTTTATGTTACGCCATCAAATGAAGTACTTTGCTGTATATTTCAGTTCTTACTGGCTTTGAGACATGTAACAGATATGAGGTCTACAACAATATGAACCAGCAGGTGTTTTTCGTGGCTGAAGGTAAGGCTTTATTTTAAAGTTTGCATAGTTCGCTACATAAAAGTGGCATTACTATGTGGAAATACACTTTTTGCTTATTTTAACCCCTTTTAGACTAAATAAACTCCCCCACACTAAATATTGGAAGAGTCGACTTTAAGTTTTAGGTATATCAGGCCCTTTGATTTAAATATTCCTAGAGAAAAACAGTTGGACTATTTGCAAACATTGGAGACCCTGATCAGACGCCGCAGTTTGCGGCGTCTGATCTGGGTCTACACTGTACGCCATTTACCCTTTTTGGGGTCTACAGACTGAAATGGGTAAAATGAAAATGTTTTTTCTTGATTGACCATATCTTATCAGAACCCATATGTCTTTTCTGTTACATATCTTATCAGAATCCATATGTCTTTTCTGTTTCTGTGTTTTGCTCTCAAATATTTACTCTAAAATTAAATTTATGCAAAAATGGTCTGATCTTTGCAATTTCTATGGTAAAGTGCTGTTTCTGATTTTTTTATCTACGACATATTTAGTGATCTTTATTATTTGTTTCATGGTAATACCATAAAAAATCAGAAAATTTAAACAAGAGGGACTTAAAAAATTCAGAAATTTGAACAAGAGGAACTTAGAAAACCTGCCTCAAGTTTACCTGTCCTTCCAGTTTCTGCATGATTTGCAGCCGTTTTGATGTAAAGAAAAATGAATATATTCGATTTTTAAATCATTGACTAGATTAAATGTTTTCTTATTTCTTAAACGTATGTCTGTTACTCACTAAAATTGCCTCACATAGGTAAATATAATGAATATCCACCGCGCATACCATTGAACAATAAGGAAAATACAGTCGACTCTCGTTCTCTCAAAATCCAAGGGACTATGAAATACTTCGAGACATCCGTACCTCGACATATCAGATTTGCAGAATTGAGGGAAAAAAATAATTCGAACAACCACATTTAACAAATATATATGTAACTGGACTCTTGAAGTTAGAGATATATTGAAAATATTGTGGAAAAGAGGAGAAATTGCTCCTTAAGAACAATTTCTCCTCATTTCCACAATATTTTTTTACCTGTTGTAAGATTTTCATGTTTAAGCAGGGACGAGATTTTCACTTCGAGATAAGCGGTTATTCGAGATAAGCGCGGTTGAGATAACGATAGTCAACTGTAGTAATATATTTGGTCTTATCTTGGGATATGATTAGAATGCGGCGTCGGTCAGGCTTTACAGTGTTTCCATAAAAAGCAGAATTTCTCTAAAAAGGGTAATAATAAAAAGTGTCCAGACACCCTTCAACTGGAATATGGACCTGTCCAAAGAGATGAGGTGGAAGAGTCCACTGGGCATAAATGGGTGAAGCATAAGATATACACGGTCTAGAATGTATTAGTTTTGTACAATGACCTCTGAGATGTTATCATAAGCTATATAATGACTTCTGCATACCATTGACCACGGTGTTGTTTGATTAAAAAACAAGACAAATATTCAGACGTAAACGTCTAAGTACCGGCGCAAATTTTGTTCATGTTTACATAGAGATATGGGACAAGGGTATACTAAAGTTTAATGAATTTTCAATGTTACAGGTAAAATCGAACAGCAATGTGATTCTTTAACTTTCACTGCCGAAGGCGATAATAATAGGCTTTTGCAAACAGGATAGATCCAGATGAGACGGCTCATATTAACCGTCTCATCTGGATCTACGCTGTTTGACATTCAGTTTTTCAACTTCACGTATAAACTTCTTTTCATGCGATAATTTGTTAAAAAAAAGAAAAGCAGGCGACAAATGTCATCTGAAAATTGGCACCGAAAGAGTTAATGTTTGCTTTTATTAAGCTTTATGAAATTTCTTGATTGAAATGAAAATAAAATAGTCATTAATCTGCTTATAACACAGTTTATTTTAAGATTTTTTTAATATTTGCCGGGATCGTCACAAACCGACGTCCCGGCAAATAAACGTCCGTAATGAGCTAATCGAATAGTCTACCATATGTAAAAATCCAAAGCTATATTAAGAGACCGGCGCGCGAATAACCGGCGCGATTCGCGCGCCGGTCAAAAAAAAAAAAACAAAAAAAAAAACAGAAAAAAACCCAGTTGTAAGAAATATGGCAGAAAAATTTTAATGTATTTACTAGCAATGCCTTTGGAAATTCTGTTCAATATAATTCTATTCTTATTATTGCTTTCGTTGTTGTTGTTGTAATTATTATTATTATTAACTATTGTTGATGTAGATGTTGCTGTTGTTTCTTATGTTGTTTTTATCGTTGTTTTACATAAGCGTTTCAGTCATTTTTCATTTGTCCCAACAACATTCAGGTTACTATAAATAATGCTTTTCAGCTAATAAGCGTCTACAAATAATTCAATAACCTATGCACAGACTTATCTGCTGAAGCAATTTTCCGCTGGACAATTAAAATAGTAAACTAAGCGTGCAAGCAAGAATTTCGCATCTCATTCAAGATTTCGGACATATATTATAGACTGTATACATGTAACTGCATCTATGACCACGTTGCAAAAACAATCTTTGTCTACATACATGTACCTGTATACTAGTTGCTCAGGCATTTCTATTAAACTATCTAGGTTAAATATAATAATCAGATAAAATATTTGGATATGAGCTGAGCACCATGTAAAAATGTGCCTTCATAACCTATGCGGACAGCGAAGGACCAGACCAGCCTGCGCATCCACACGGTCTGACCTGGGCCTAAGCTGACAGAATTGTTGGATACTATAGAATATATTGATGTATAACGAAGGTCCTTATCAGATTGTGTGGCTTTGCGGGCTGATCAGGATCTACTATTCCCATATTCCCTGAAAACACCTTTTTTCTTAGCCCGGCCCATATGATATGTTCAACTAAGCTGTGTCATGTAAAAAGGTCTTTGGTGTATTGCACCAAAGACCTTTTTACATGCCACGGCTGCATATGGAAACAGGGAATGCCAAAATCAGCCTGCTCATCTGCTCAATCCTATTACGCCCTTTGTGTTTGCCAATATAATTTTCAATATAAAGAAATTTTGTAAGCAAACTGCAAAGGCTCTGATCAGACAGTATGGGTGTGTGCAAGCTGATCTGAGCCAGTAGTCTACCATTTTGCCCCAAAGGCATATTTTCTCAAGGTGTGTCTCACAAATACATACATACATCATATATATATGTTCATACATATCTTAATTTAAATCTCATATGATTTAAACAAGTTATTTACTATAACCTTTAACACTCTCTGGGCGAAAATGAGCAGATGGCAGATGGATGATATTTTTCTTATTTTTCCCAGTAAATGAAATGCAGCAAATGGCAGATGCAGTTTTCTGGGAAAAATAAGAATTAACTATTTCAAAATGTCGTGTGCTGAATTTTTACCCAGCCTGCAAGGTATCAACAAATGAAGTATTTGGGGCCTGCAATGGAAAAAGAGAAGATTTTTATATATTTTCAAACTGACAATCTTTTGAAGTACAGTCAAATCTGTGATAAGCAAGCACCTATTATAGTCTGGAGATCCCTAAAAGGGTAATTGGCAAACAGTACAGACCCAGATCAGACGGTCTCCACTGTTTGCAAATAATTCAACCTTTTTTCGCTAGGAATATCTAAATCACATAGCCTGATATACCTAAAATCAAAATAAGACTCTTCCAATATATAGTGTGGAGGAGTTCATACATTTTACAGTGGGTTAAGGCAGGCGCTTGCTTAATACAATATCAATTTCCTCTTCTTTCCTTTGAATGATCTAAAATAGTGGCATTCATACATGCCATAAGATGTGGACTAAAATCTGTGAGATAAAGCAAAATTTTCAATGAGATTTGACAAAATTCTGTGAGATTTTCTTAAACATCACTTTGGACCTCCCCCAATATAGTCTAAAGTCTTTTTTCATGTAAGAAGCTTGTGAAAACCACAACAGTGTGTGATTTATGTTTATTTCTTCATAAAATCTGTTGTAAAATGGTTTAAATATTCTGTGAGATTTGAATTTTTTATGGGAATTGCCTACCAGATGGGCCAAATTCTGTGAGATTTTATCTCACAGTTTGAGATATGGCATGAATGGCCTTTTAGGACAGGTGATTGCTTAATACAGATGTCCTTTAAGACAGGTTTGACGTTTTTTCTCCTCACTGGAAAACGAAAATCAAGCGACATAATCCAGTCTGCTTGCGTGACTGCTATTCGCCCGGAGTTACCTTGCTTAGTCGATCAACTGATACAGAAGGCCATTGTCATCGCCTGTCAATTATGGATTACATGTTCGGTAGTATTGTCGGAAATACGAGAATTTCTTAAGAAAAAAGAACAATACCACTAATAGAAATGTCAAAAATGGACCAAAAAGTTTTTTATTTGATGTTATTGAAACAAAAGCTTTTTTCCAGCAGGCTTTTCTGCACAAAATGCCACCAGCAAAAATATTCCAAATTGTAATTTAAATAAATTATTTATAAGTTAGAAATTCAAACAGTGAAAAAAATCGTCGTTACCACTATATTTTTAATCATTTGAAGGGTGCCTTTAAAAAACCTGAAAAAGGACCAAAAAGTTTTCGTTTTTAAAAATATGAAAAAAATATCAGCTTATTCCTGAAAAAAATTGGAATCAAAAGCTACCAGCAAAAATATTGTATTATTTTTCATACTTTTAAAAAATGATGTATAATATAGCTTTCCTATATAAGTCTTTACATTTTACTGTAGCGGTTCGCACAGGTAAATCTTGGGCGGCGGTTTTTCAAAGTTGGCTATGCCAGGAAATTGGCTTAGGAGACAATTTGCGTAGAATGTTTTCTGGAGAAAAGAAGAAAAAAAAAACATCAAAATGTGTCTGGCCAGAGAGTGGAAACGGTTAACACACCCCAACTCCTGATAAAAAGTATTTCTTTGAGGCCTAAGAGTATTTACCGTATTAACCCTAATTATTGCATAAAAAGCAGTGTTGCACGTTATTAACAGCCGTGTATTAACCGGCAAAAAGCCGTGTATTAACAAGACAATTCACGCGCTGTTAATGCACGGCTACGCAACTTTCAATATGATCGTACCGGGACCACAGATACGCTGCCGTTACGAGATGTGTACTGCCTGGCCCTAGAACGAGCATAGTACGTGGAAATTGCGTTCGCGAGACATCGGTGAAAAGGCGAAACAAAATAGTGCAAGAAATAACGCGAAATGTAGCAAATGTTTTCAGTTTTTATACAATAATAGCGATCGAACATTAACATTCGCCAGGTCTTTAGGGAGGTGTTGAAAACCGCGACTTCCGGCCACCCTCGGGACCTGACGAATTAATGCATGAAAAAACATGTTTGATCCCTATAGTATTTGGATACCGTATCTACTTACCATACTTATCCCAAAATTTGAAATGGTTCATTCTACTATACTTGTTGATGTGTCTAAAATACACGTATTGCTGTATATATGTCAAACAGTTTAGACCCTGATCAGACGCCGCATTCTGAGGCGTCTGATCTGGGTCTACACTGTTTGCAAATGCCTATCTGTACCAGTATTTAGGGTTCTTAGAGTACCGGCTTGTATCAGTTCTCATTATTCACAACAGGTTAGTTGTTTATGTAAATAGCAAAGACCACGTCACGCTTTTTGATGCATAGCATAACTTTAAAACCGTGAATGCTACTGTTTTGAAATTTCATATATGGATTCCTCATGAAAAAATAGCTGACACGTATTTTTTTTCTTGACAGGATTATGCCCCTTTTCTGAGTTATGGCCCTTTGAAAAATATGGATGCAATCTTGTCAGCAAAATATCTCAAAAACTATTAAAGCTAGAGCCTTGAAACTTGATGAATAGACTGGTAGTGATGAGTAGACAACCTGATTAACTTTTGAAGAAATTCTGAAAAATACTTCATGAGTTATGGCCCTTTGTAATTTTGGGCATTTTTATCTTGTCAGCAAAATATCTCAAAAACCGTTGGAGCTAGAGCCTTGAAACTTAATGAATAGACTGGTAGTGATGAGTAGACAACCTGATTAACTTTTGAAGAAATTTTGAAAAATGCCTTTTGAGTTATGGTCCTTTGTAATTTTGGGCATTTTTACCTTGTCAGCAAAATATCTCAAAAAACTGTTAGAGCTTGAGCCTTGAAACTTAGTAAATGGATTTGTAGTGATGTGTAGATGACCTGATTAACTTTTGAAGAAATTCTGAGAAACATTTCATGAGTTATGGCCCTTTGTAATTTAGGGCATGTTTAACTTGTCAGCAAAATATCTCAAAAACTATTGAAGCTAGAGCCTTGAAACTTGATGAATAGACTGGTAGTGATGAGTAGACAACCTGATAAACTTTTGAAGAAATTTTGAAATATACTTCTTGAGTAATGCCACTTTTTAATTTTAGGCATTTTTATCTTGTCAGCAAAATATCTCAAAAACTGTTAAAGCTAGAGCCTTGAAACTTAGTAAATGGATTTGTAGTGATGAGTATATGACCTGATTAATTTTTGAAGAAATTCTGAAAAATACTTCATGAGTTATGGCCCTTTGTAATTTTGGGCAGTTTTACCTTGTCAGCAAAATATCTCAAAAACTGTTGGAACTAGAGCCTTGACACTTGATGAATAGACTGGTAGTGATGAGTAGACAACCTGATTAACTTTTGAAGAAATTTTGAAATATACTTCTTGAGTTATGCCCCTTTGTTATTTTGGGCATTTTTATCTTGTCAGCAAAATATCTCAAAAACTATTAGAGCTAGAGACTTGAAACTTGGTGAATTGATTGGTAATGATGAGTAGATGACCTGATTAATTTTTTTGTAAATTCTGAAAAATATTTCATAAGTAATGGCCCTTTGTAAATTTGGGCATGTTTCCCTTGTGAACAAAATATCTCAAAAACTATTGAAGCTGGAGCCTTGAAACTTGATGAATAGATTGGTAGCAATGAGTAGATGACCTGATTATGCCCCCAGTTTCGAATGAAATTGATGGGGCTATTATTTTGCCTTCATTTGTCCATCCGACTGTTTGTCTGTTCATCAAGCCTTTTTTGTGCATGCCATATCTTAAGAACCCTGCACGCTAGGGTTTTGAAATTTTATATTTGGGTTCCCAATGAAAAAATAGCCGACCCATATTTTGTTTCTTGTCTAGCATGTTTATTTAAAGTTATGCCCCTTTGAAAAAAATCAGAATTAAATCTTGTGAGCAAGATATCTTGAAAAGTATTTAAGCTGGGTTCTTGAAATTCGATACAGTGAGTGGGAATGATGTGTACATTACCCGATTATATTTTGAGAGAATTCCATGAAAATATTGATAAAGTTACGGCCCTTTGCAGTTCTGCTCATTTTGACCTTGTCAGCAAGATTACTCGAAAAGCACTTAAGCTAGGGTCTTGAAATATTATATGCTGATTGGGGATGATGTGGAGATTACCTGGTTTGTTTTTTAGGGAATTCCATGAAAAATTGATGTAGTTATGGCCCTTTGTAGTTCTAGGCATTTTGACTTTTTCAGCAAGATGTCTCAAAAAGTATTTAAGCTAGAGCCATGATATTTGGTATACTGATTGGGATTGAGGAGGAGATCACCTGAATAAATTTTGAACCAATTAAATGAAATGTTGGAGTTATGGCCCTTCGCAATTTCGAGCCATTTAATGTCATTGCTTTATTGTGTATAGCATAAGTTTAGAACCATGTATGCTAATGTTTTGAAATTTCATGTTTTGATTCCTCATGAAAAAATAGGTGATCCGTATTTTTTTCTTATCCCAGTCATCTCCTATTTTAGAGTTATTTCCCTTTGATAAAATAACATTGAAATCATATATTTGTACTGTTGTTACCGTCATGGCTAAGCAGTGTTGGAGTCAAACAGTGTTAGAGTCAGGCAGTTGGGGGCATAGTGTTTTACAAACACCAGCTCTAGTTGTTCTTATTTCTTCCCAAAACCATAGATTGTGGATACTCGTTAGAACTGCCTCGCCGAGGCGGTTCTAACGAATATCCACAATCTATGTTTTGAGCAGAAATATTAAAAAATATCAGATATTTTTTTATCTGAAAAGGTTTCAATTTTTGGTGGTAAAATTTTCTGTATATTTGAATATGCATGTTTTCGTAATGGGTACTCTTTAGAACCGCCTTCAGATTAGACCTCCTTTCAGGAGAGAGGTGGAAAGCGGTTTCACAGAATTGCCTCCCCTCGCTATAAAATGTCTCTGTTGCTTATAAGGCTTTAATTTTAGTCTACGAAATGAGCAGTGGTTAGGGCTGTGTTAACGTATGCCTTGAAGACATTTAGGCATGGTGGGGCTAAGATGAATTTGTTTGCTTTCCAGAATCTAGCACATGCGAGAGGTGTTTCTGTCCCAATATTCGAAGTTTCCAGTTGCATGTATTAGACAACAACTCTCAAGAGGTGATGAGAATCACGCGAGAATTCCTGTGTTGTAAGGGATGTTGTTGGTGTGCAGAGGGCTCCTGTGGTGTTATCCAGAACATTGAGGCACCAGTCGGAAACCCTATTGGATACATCAGACAAAAGTAAGTCTAATTGACCGGTGCGCGAATCGCGCCGGTCTCTTAATATAGCTTTGGATTTTTATACGCCCGTTTTGAAAAAATATTAAGTATTATGGCATGGCTCTGTCTGTCCGTCCGTCTGTAACATTCTTGTACGCTCCATAACTCAGTAACCGTTCAGGATATCTTCATGTAATTTTATAGGAATATGTATTAGGTCAAGACGACGTATCACGCACAAGAATGATTGTTCCCCATTTCTTAGTTTCCAAGTTATGCCGCTTTGATTATTTTTTTCCAAACATTCTTGTACGCGCCATAACTTAGTAACCATTAGGGATATCTTCATGCAACTTTTTTAGGACTGTGTATTAGGTCACAACGATGTGTCGCGCAAAAGAATGATTGTTCCCCCTTTCTTATTTTCCAAGTTATGCTTCTTTGATTATTACCAAACATTCTTGTACGTTCCATAACTCAGTAACAGTTCAGAATATCTTCATGCAATTTTATAGGAATATGTACTAGGTCAGGACGATGTGTCGCGCACAAAAATGATTGTTCCCCCTTTCTTAATTTCGAAGTTATGCCCCTTTGATTATTTTTCCAGAATTCTTGTACGCGCCATAACTCTGTAACCGTTAGGTATATCTTCATGCAACTTTATGGGAATATGAATTAGGTCACGACGATGTGTCTCATACAAGAATGATTGTTCCCCCTTTCCTTTTTTCCAAGTTATGCCCCTTTAATTAATTTTTCAAAATATTCTTGTAGGTTCCATAACTCAGTAACAGTTCAGAATATCTTCATGCAATTTTATAGGAATATGTATTAGGTCAGGACGATGTGTCGCGCACAAGAGTGATTGTTCCCTCTTCCTTACTTTCCAAGTTATACCCCTTTGATTAATTTTTCCAGAATTCTTGTACGTGCCATAACTCTGTAACTTCATAGGCACAGGCTGATCTGGGCCTGCGTTGTCCGCTTACAGAGTCAGTGGATACTATAGCATATGTAGACGAACAGAAAATGCCCAGATTGGACTGCACAGACGCGCATGCTGATTGGGACCTATGTTGTCCGCAAGTTGCATAAAGGCCCTTTTCAAGCATTGTGCATCACCATAGCCTCAGAAAAGTCTTTTGTTCAACTTTTTTTTTTTTCAACTGAAAAGTATTGATGTTTTTCTTAACTCTTCACAAAATCATATGTTGTGGTACTCAATGAGTTCTCACAACATGTGTTTTTGTTTTGTTTTGAAAAATGTTATTGTTACTATTTTGTGGAGAAACAAGAAAGTTATTATCTGGATAACCAGGAATTTTAATCATGCAGAACCTTGGATCCTTCTGTCCTTTCGACATCACTCAGAAAAACGATTTTTGCTTGGTCTGAAAATTCGTGTATTTTGTTCTGATTCACCATATCTTACATGTAACAAAAAACATTTGTCTTTTCTGTTTCTGTGTTTTGTTCCATCCGCAGAAATGGAGTACAGACTTACCTGGCTATTTTATTGGTATACCATACGTATAGCGCTCAGAAAATAATGGACTGATATAGCACATGTCATTTCGTGTTCCTTTTACACCATTTAATCTTTGAATAAATAAATTATTGTTGATCATTCCTAAATCTACATTACGAGGGATGTTCGAAATGAATTGCTTATTGTCCTCTAGCTCGATATCCACGTGGGGCACGATAAAAACCAATACATACCTGTATAAGGTTATTCAATATCTACACAATGGTGTATAAATGTACATGCTAGACTAAGTGTAAGACATAAAATTTGCCATTTGAATACACGCAGTCATTGACCACTGCAGTAAAAATGGTTGGTAGAAGCGTCGATAAAAAAGATGAAATACGGGCTTACATCAAAGCTCGCTCAGAACTTGGTTGTTCTTTGAAGAAGCTGATGACTGAAATTTCTACTGCTTTTGGACCTTCTTGTGTGTCTTATGACACAGTTCGGGGGTGGAAAAAGAAATTTGAATCTGGTGTAGAGTCCATAAAAAATGCACCGAAATCAGGTGGCCAAAATCTGCATCTCGTAAAGAAATCGTTTCCAAAATAAAGGAAATCATTGAAGGAGATGCCAGATTTACAGTTCGTGATATTGCACGAAAGATAGGCATATCACTTTCAACCGTTCACCTTATTTTGAAGAAGCATTTGAAAGTCAGAAAGATTTCTGCTAGATGGGTGCCACATCTGTTGACTGACGAGCAAAAGAGGCAACGGATTAAAGTGGCCAAAAAGCTGCTTCAAATGTTTCCAAAATACGACAAAAAGCAGTTTGCCGATGTCGTCACAGGTGATGAAACCTGGGTCCTTTTTTTTGAGCCCGTCAGAAAGGTTAGCAATAAGACCTGGGTCACTAAACACAGCAAACGCCCAATAATTGCCAAACGTTCTTTGAGTACAAAGAAGGTTTTGTATGCAATCTTCTTCTCTGGTGAAGGAGTCGCAATAAAAGTGCCAGTGAAAAAGGGCAAAAGCATCACCGGAAAGTACTACAAAGACGTAGTACTGAAGAAACTGAAAAAGTATTATCAGAAACGACGCCCTGCCACTGGTTTTAAACATGTCCGTCTTCTACATGACAATGCCCCAGCTCATACCTCCGCAATAGTTACGGCGTTTTTGAAGAAAGAAAAAGTAACTGTTTTGCCTCACCCCCCGTATTCCCCAGACCTTGCCCCATGTGATTTCTTTTTGTTTCCGAAATTGAAAACATTCCTTGCTGGGCGGAAATACCAGTCCCGACAGGCACTTGGATCTGCCATTCATCAGTACTTTATTACTGTGCCCAAATCAGCGTACCGTGACGCCTTCAAGAAGTGGATACATCGGCTGAAACTTTGCATTTCTAGCCACGGGGAGTACTTCGAGGGCATGAAATGAGTACTTTTGGGCTAACTTGAAATTTGAAGTCTCCAGATAGAAATAAGCAATTCATTTCGAACATCCCTCGTATATCCTCTTTAAGATGACATCTTTTTCAAAACATTTGCTCGAAAAATATCTAGGTCTTTTGAAGCCACAAATTTCATACTCGTGTTTCTATTAAAATGATAGAGAAAATCACAAAAAGATGCACCCCATGGTTAGTCAAAAGTCAAATATTTACTCTAGAATTAAATTTACGGCTAACCATTGTTCTGACATATGCAATTTCCATAGTAAAGTGTTGTTTTTTTTTGTTTTTGTTTTGTGTTTTTATTTTTTGTTTAAGAAAATATTTTTTTTTTTACTTTTCTTTCATGTTTCAAAACAGTATTAAGAAATTTCAGAAAAAAAAAATGAACAAGCAGAACTTGTCGAAAATCTGCTTCCAAGTTACCTACCCTACAAATTTCTACATAATTTGCATTCTTTTTTACTATGAGAAATAGTGAAAATATTTGATTTTTTTAACCGGTGGCTAGAATAAAAGTTTTTATGCATAAGTATATAGTTACGATAAATGGTTTTGCGTTTAATCATGACAAACGTTTGCAAATTCACTTCCTCTGTGTAAAGGGCCAAGCAAAAAAAAAACGACTTTCAGAAATGTGTTGAAAGTACACCCAGCTAGCATTCTACGTAAATCTACATAGGGCCGTCATCGGCCCGTCAGCTACCCTGACGGGCCGATGACGACCCGATATAGATTTACGTAGAATGCTGACTGGGACACTGTCAGGAGTGCTAAATGCTTAGCCACCTCAACGTTACATCATCGTTAATGTTTTTAGTTTTGACCAAAACATATTGCTGTCCACAAAACGTCTTGTACTCATTGGAATCTCCTCAATGGTTCCAGCTAAGAGGCTAGAGGCAGAGTTCAAATCGAGACTGTATGGCACTTCATAGCATAGAGCCTTTTATGTGTGGTAAATGACCAGTGTAAGTGCTTACATGTACCTAGAGTACTCCCCCTACTCCCTGTGAATTGGGAGGTTGTGGGTTCGATCCTCAGCCATGTCATTTGTACCGGTGTCAGCATAATGTTAATGATGGTAGTATTCCAGTGTTTAAAGGTTGTTATTCCATTGTTTGAAAGTGATATTGCAGTTAGATGACATGATGTAAGTTCCCACCAACATTCCAGACACCATTAAAGCATGAATGTTAGATTTTCTAAACTGATAAGAAACCTCATATCAAGCATGTTTGCTATATGACTGCCAGCAAAAGCCTTCTCTGATTGGCTGAAACTGGCTGTAACAGGTTTTTAGAAATCTTGATGTTTGCTAAAAATAGCTACTACTTGATAAAAATAGCCTAGATAAGGTTAAGGACCGGTCGACATCACTTTTGTCACTGCTGCCAGACAGCTAAAATAGTCATATCAAAATAGCCTGGTAAAGGTCAAGGACCGGTCAACATCACTTTTGACACTGCTGCCAGACAGCTAGAATAGCCTCGCTCGGGTCACATGTGGGAAAGCCAAGTTCTGCTTACGGATGGTCAGATGGTTTTTCCCGGAGTTCTCCGGTTTTCGCCCACCTTTGGTAAACGATCGGCTCGATATAAGTGAAGTATTCTTGAAAGGGCCGTAAAACCCAAATAATAAAAAAAGACGGCTAGAATAGTCATAACAAAACAATTGATGCCTTCCATTGAGGTTAACATCAGGAATTGTCAACCCTCGAAACTGATGTTCACCGATGCTATGCCTCGGTGAACATCAATTTTTCGGTTTGACAAATCCTGATGCTAACCTCAGTAGAATGCATCAATTGTATAATGTGTGGCATATAAACGACTTATAGTTTTGAACAGGAAACAAAATCTTTTTTTTATTATTCTATGTATAAGGTACAAATACTTTATATAATATAAAGTTTATGAGAAAGCTGTTTTCTAGAAAACTTATTTTGGTGATTGTGGAATGAATATATTGCATGTGAGCAACATCTGACAATTGACTCCTCCGTCAGAAGGCTATACCCACGCCCCTGTGTAAATCCTTAGACAAACAATATCGTGATACCTGTATTTGTCAATGAAAACTGCATTCGTACCTGTATTTATCAATGAAAAAGTACATAGGTAATATTGTTTGTCTAAGCAATAACATTAACCGTTAACTGGTAAGCTGTTTTGGTTGGTCAGATTTTGGTGTCATTTACTGGTCAGGTGATTTCACGGAGGACTCAATTCCTGTGATTTTCCTGTAGACTATGTGTACATGTCTGTTCAGGAAATTCCTTAGTTTTTCCATCATTATATAGTGGAAAGTCATTAAAGACAGGGTTCCTGTGCCGGAGGGTGGTGGGGTGGGGGTCAAAATATAGTTTCCAATTATTGGCCGGAATTTGATGAGACTTGTCTGAAGTCCTGTGACAAACTGATCATAATAAGCTCATCTCCTTTATATAGTACAGCCCTGTCTTTAACTTGAAGAGCATATTGTATGAAGGCCTGTTAACATTATCCTGAGTGCTTGAATGGTGTCCACATTACGAAAACACTCCTATTCAAATATATAGAAAATTTTACAACCAAAAAAGGAAATTTTTTAGATAAAAATTCGTACATTTTTTATATTTCTGCTCAAAACATAGATTGTAGGTACTCTTTAGAACCGCCTAGGCCAGGCGGTTCTAAAGACTACCTACAATCTATGTTTTTGAGCAGAAATAAGAAAACTAATGTATACCCTGTAAACCCCAGTTTTTACTGTATTAAAAGTGGGGTTTAAGGGGGTAAAAATTATATAGGCATGTTTTCGTGATGAGTTTTATGAATTATCATTTTACAATAATTATAGAAACTCCAGTTTTCTTCTGCAATTTACATTTTTATTTCAGGGGATCAAAATGGAAGCCCCACTATGGTATTTTTGATAACAGGGACCAGCATCTGTTTACAATCTGGGGACCATGCTGCCCGTGCCAGGCAGTCTGCTGTACTGATGACGTCGAATTTCCGGTAATTTGTGAACCATATTAGATATAAAGAGTCATTGCAAATCGCAGAGGCTTGAGATTTTCCTTTTGTTTATTTGTTTTACTTGAAGGTAGTTTCTACATTTTATACTTGATCAGATGGTAAGGAATTAAGAAAGGCAAGAACTTTAGATTTCTGTTCTTTATGGGAGCAAATTCTTTCCTTTAGCAAATATTTCCATCTCAGAGTTATTTCCCTTGAAGGTATATCTTTAAATTTTGAGTCCACATTAAAAATAGCTAAAATGTGGGCAAATTCAGCAGATGAAAAATGATGATATTTTTTTTTCTGATTTTCCCCAGAAAACAGATTATGATATTTCATGCAAATTGTCTCCAAAGGAGTGCAATATCAATGTCTATGTTTTGGAAAAATGATAAAAAACACTATTTCAAAATGTCATTTGCTGACATTTTTACCCAGCATGCTAAGCATTAACCTTTAAACTGCCAATCACAACAATTGTCGTCTGCTTTGTCATCTGCTTGTGACTTTAAAAGTCAATTTTGCAAACAGTGTGGACCCAGATCAGACTGCTCCTCTAGGAGCAGTCTGATCAGGGTCCGCACTGTTTGCCTGTATGCAAAAATAGGTTTGAAAAGTTTGCAAGAATAAACAGCAGGCGACATAAACAGACCATAAACGGACAACATTTTCAGATGCAGGTTTTCTTGGCATTTTGAAGGTTATAAGAAGTCTGGATAGTATAGAATCAGATGAGGAACATTTTATTTATTTATTTTTTTTTATTTATTTATTTATTTTTTTATTTATTTTTTTTTTGCCTGGCACAGACCAGATAGTTCAAGCACACACTTCTAACTGTGACATTTCACAGATGTGGTAGAGGACCCTTTGCTGACCAAATATACTAGGAGCTGCAATTTATGCTCCCTTACCCCACCTGCTGCAAATATTGCATGTCCTTACCATCAGCCTATCAATATCATAGAACATTCTTGGATCAACAGGCATGCCTGTTCAAATACCGAATTTAACCCTTCTCTTGCTGAACACAACATGCCCTGTCTTAGCAAACAGTGTAGATCCAGATCAGTTGGCTTCTGAAGAAGCCAACTGATCTGGATCCTTCTGAAGAAGCCAACTGATCTGGATCTGCATTGTTTGTCATTATATATGTGAATTTCTATCAAAAACCTGGATCAAGTAATCTGATTGGCTAGAAATTAGAAATAGGCGTGGCATCTTAATTTATTCAGCAAGGAAAATGTTAAATACTGTGTTATGTTTTTCACAGATAACTACCCCTGATCTGAAGACAAGAGTTGGCTGTATTGCTAAACAGTGGAGAGGACTGTGTGTTGAAGCCATTACTGATGCTGACCAGTACAGCCTTACATGTAAGTACCTGGCCCCGAGGTTTTCAAACTTTTTTCATGCTCAACTTAGCTGAGCATGAAATTTTCTCTGCTTATAAATATAAAAATGCCAACAATAGTTGGCATTTTCATATTTATTAGCAGAGAAATTTTCATTCTCAGCTATGTTAAGCAAGAAAGAATTTGCAATTGTTAGTGATTTGAGATTTATTAGCATGAAAAATTTCGTGCTCAGCTGAGTTGAGCATGAAAAAATGTTTTATAACCTCGGGGCCTGGTTCTTCCAGATATGTCGGCCACCCTCAGTGGCTCTTGATCAGTCGGATGGGTGTCTGACTGGTTATTAGGAGTTCGCAGATTCTATCCCTGCTGAGGTCCAACAACAATCTTTCATGGAGATTGATGAGGAAATATGTTCTATGATCATTCTCTCCCTACCGCTTATTCAAATAGAGCAGTTGTCAGTTTCTGGTAAAATAATATGTGCACAAGTACTGGTTAACCACTTAGAGAACTAAACTTGCCCAGGAAAAGTGTGGTTAGGTAAACTTACTGGCTTAACATGACCTTAAAAGTGTTGACAGGGCAGTTAAATTCCAAACAAACAAACCAGAAAGTGCAGATTTAGAACTACAGTCGACTCTCGTCATCTCGAATCCCAAGGGACTCTCTGAAACACTTCGAGGTATTCGTACGTCGACATATCAGATTTTCAGAATTGAGGAAAAAATAATTTAAACAACCACATTTAACAAAAATATATGTAATTTGACTCTTGACGTTAGCTATATCGAAAATAGTGTGAAAAAGAACCTCTTTTCCACAATATTTTTTACTTGTTAGATTTTCATGTTTAGGCAGAGATAAGATTTTCACTTCGAGATAAGCGGTTATTCGAGATAAGCGAGTTCGAGATAACGAGAGTCGATTGTATCTGAACATTTGCAGTATCTTCAGGGTCCTCACTGAATTGAACAAATCTCACAGTCTGCCCATTTGAAAGCCATTATTTCTGAGAGATTTGAAAATCTCACATAATTTTAGATCTGTGACAGTTAAAGAAGAAATCATCGTTTCGGAAATATATCTGTTTCACACATAATTTCAAAACTAAATGTTTTTTTAAGTTCTTATGTGCCATGATTGCATGAATTTTATATAATTTTCTCTAAATTTTGTAAGATTTTACTCAAACTTCATCAGGCTATTCACAGATTGGTGTCTTAAGGTTTACAGCATGTGCAGTGATGTCTTTAGGTTTACAACATGTTTGTATCTGATCTGTATAGTCATATAGCATTGTTGGAAGAGCATCAGGCCCCGAGGTTATAAAACTTTTTTCATGCTCAACTCAGCTGAGCATGAAATTTATTTTGCATATAAATCTTAAAAAACTGACAAGTTTTTAAAACTTCTTTTATGCTGAACTCAGCTGCACATGCTCAGCTGAGTTGAGCATGAAAAAAGATTAAATTTTTGGTATGTTATGACCAAGTGAAATTTCATGCTCAGTTGAGTTGAGCATGAAAAAAGTTAAAATTTTTGGTATTTTATGATCAAGTGGAATTTCATGCTCAGTTGAGTTGAGCATGAAAAAAGTTTTATAACCTCGAGGCTTGGCTGCTCAACCATGGGGTCACAAGTATGAATCCCAGCTCAGCCACTTGTTACTTTCCTTTCATGGAGATTGATCATGGAATCATTTCTAAGGTTGATCTCCTCATTGTGCTGATTCAAGATGAGCAGTTGTCAGTTACTGGCGAAATATGTGTACAAGTACATGTAATTGTTAACCACTTAGAGGACTACGCCTGCCCAGAACAAGCGTGAATAGTTTAACTAACTGGCTTGACATGACCTTTACATTGTTGACTGGGCCAACTCCAACTGAAACAAACAAACACTGTTTGCTCATGTCCTAACACACATACTTATTTTTCGTGATAGAGTACATTTATAGGTGAGACATTTTATGTTAACATTACGAAAACAGGCGTATTCAAATATATTGAGAATTTTACCACCAAAAAATGAAAATTTTTAGATAAAAAAAATCTGATATTTTTCATATTTCTGCTCAAAACATAGATTGTGGGCACTCGTTAGAACCGCCTCAGCGAGGCAGTTCTAACGAGTACCCACAATCAATGGTTTTGAGCAGAAACAAGAAAAATAATGTATACCCCTGTAAACCCCAGTTTTACTATATAAAAGTGGGGTTTAAGGGGGGTCAAAATAATATAGGCGTGTTTTCGTGATGATTTTTTTTTTCTATCTTCAGTTCCAATGAACATGGCGATTGAAACAAAGGCTTTGTTAATTGGATCTCTTTTCATGGTGGTAAGTAGTATAGTAGTCATTAAATGTATTCATATTTGCAGTGTAACATGAGGCAGTTTCCTTTATGACATGTGTGACTGTTTCTCGTTTGACATATGTGAATTGCCATTATGGTAAATGGGGGTGATCGGGTGTGGCGAATGTGTCGTGTATCTTACGTCACCAGGGTGTCCAACTGATATTGGCTTACAGTTGGGCTAGGCCTGCTATTCTTGTAGCAGGTAAGGGTAGAGGGAAAATGTTTTATTTCTTCTGTTCCTCAACTTTCATTCCTGTTTCCCTTTCTTCCCTGTCCCTCTCTATCTCTTTTCTCCCTTTCTCTCTGAGATGACACAAAATGATCCACAAGGGTTGACTGTCGTTAAACTCCAACACAATCAATCAATCATTATGGTAAATGTGCTCTAAATTTGAACAGTTTCCCAGCCAGCATTCTTTATAAATCTACAGCGAGCCCCCTTTTAGATTTGTGTAGAAAGCTTACTGGGTTATTCCATACGTTTTAGCTCGCCTGTTCGAAAGTACAGGTGGAGCTTTAGCAGTCACATTGGCATCGGGGTTGGTTAAAGGTTTTGAAAGGGTGTATGTCCTGAACCTCGGATGGAAGTAGTTCATACTTTCCCTGTTGTTCGATTCTGGTCTGAAGTTTTATGCTGTACCCTCTCGACCCACATGAGAGATTGTGAGGTGCTGATCAGTGCCATGTTCTGCAGCATCTGATTTGAGTTTACACTGTATGCTCAGGCTTGTTTGTCCTTATACTTAGGTGAATACAGTATTGGTTGAAAGTAGACAATGATCAAACTGTTGTTTGGGAGCAGTTTGTTCTGTGTCTGATATAGATGCATGTTTGAATTGATCAAACTGTCTGTTTAGGGGCAGTTTTTTCTGTGTCTAATATGGATACCTGTTTGAATTGATCGAACTGTCTGTTTGGGAGCAGTTTGCTCGGTGTCTTATATAGATACCTGTTTGAATTGATCAAATTGTTGTTTGGGAGCAGTTTGTTCTGTGTCTAATATAGATGCCTGTTTGAATTGTTCAGATTGTCTGTTTAGGGGCAGTTTGCTCTATGTCTAATATGGATGCCTGTTTGAATTGATCAAAATGTCTGTTTGGGAGTAATTTGCTCTGTGTCTTATATAGATACCTGTTTAAATTGATCAAACTGTCTGTTTGGGAGAAGTTTGCTCTGTGTCTAAAATGGATGCCTGTTTGAATTGATCAAATTGTTGTTTGGAAGCAGTTTGCTCTGTGTCTAATATGGATGCCTGTTTGAATTGATCAAACTGTCTGTTTGGGGGCAGCTTGCTCTGCGTCTGATATGGATGCCTGTTTGAATTTACCAAACTGTTATTTGGAAGCAGTTTGCTCTGTGTCTAGTATGGATGCCTGTTTGAATAGATCAGACTGTCTGTTTGGGGGCAGTTTGCTCTGTTTCTAATATGGGTACCTGTTTGAATTGATCAAATTGTTGTTTGGGAGCAGTTTGCTCTGTGTCTTGTATAGATACCTATTTGAATTGATCAAACTGTCTGTTTGAGGGCAATTTGCTCTGTGTATAATATGGATACCTGTTTGAATTGATCAAATTGTTGTTTGGGAGCAGTTTGCTCTGTGTGTAATATGTATACCTGGAAGAATTGATCAAATTGTCGTTTTGGAGCAGTTTGCTCTTGTCTTATATGGATTCCTGTTTGAATTGATCAAACTGTTGTTTGGAAGCAGTTTTTTCTGTGTCTAATATGGATACCTGTTTGAATTGATCAAATTGTTGTTTGGGAGCAGTTTGCTCTGTGTGTAATATGCATACCTGTCAGAATTGATCACATTGTTGTTTGGGAGCAGTTTGCTCTTGTCTTATATGGATTCCTGTTTGAATTGATCAAACTGTTGTTTGGAAGCAGTTTGTTCTGTGTCTACTATGGATACCTGTTTGAATTGATCAAATTGTTGTTTGGGAGAGTTTGCTCTGTGTGTAATATGCATACCTGTCAGAATTGATCAAATTGTTGTTTGGGAGCAGTTTGCTCTGTGTCTTATATGGATTCCTGTTTGAATTGATCAAACTGTTGTTTGGAAGCAGTTTTCTCTGTGTCCTACATGGATTCCTGTTTGAATTGATCAAATTGTTGTTTGGGAGCAGTTTGCTCTGTGTCTTATATGGATTCCTTTTTGAATTGATCAAACTGTTGTTTGGAAGCAGTTTGTTCTGTGTCTTATATAGATACCTGTTTGAATTGATCAAACTGTTGTTTGGAAACAGTTTGTTCTGTGTCTAATATGGAAGCCGGTTTGAATTTAACCTAATGTCTAAAATGGTGCCTGAATATTCAGGTACTTGAACCCTTAAAGCTCTGAACTCTAAAAACAGATACCGTTGTTAACAGTGTAGACCCCGAGAAAAGAGCCTTCTCCTCAGGATCTACACTGTTTGCCATTTTGTTTTGATTTTCATTAAATGCCCCTATTTGCTGTAATTGACTTGTCCGAATTCTAAGATAGAAACAAAACCCTTTCAGCTTTGAGTTTCTGAAGTGAATCTACTTCAGAAACTCCAAGGTAAAAGGGTCGACTTGTTTCTTTATCAACCTAAGGGCTGAACAAGTCATTTTTGACTGTCTGGTGGTTTAAATGTGCTGGGTGAATTGCAAACATTGTAGATTCTGATCAGACTGCTCCAGAACAGTTCAGTTTATGATTGCACAGTTTGTTCAGGCATACCTGTTCAAATATTTGTGTAAATAGTTATACCCAAGCTATGCTGAGTACATATATTCAGACAGAAGGCCTGAGCAAATAATGTAGACATTGATCTGACTAGGATCTACACTGTTTCCCATTCATTATGAAAACAGCCTATCCAAATATAAAGAAAAATTTCACCTCCAAAAACTGAAAATTTTCAGATAAAAAAACTCTAATATTTTTCATATTTCTGTTCAAAACATAGATTGTGGGTACTCGTTAGAACCGCCTCGGCGAGGCGGTTCTAACGTTCCCACAATCTATGTTTTGAGCAAAAATAAGAAAAATAATGTATACCCCTGTAAACCTCAGTTTTATTATATAAAATGGGTTTAACAGGTTCAAAATTATATAGGCATGTTTTCGTGATGATTCCAGCAAGTTCTAGACACATCGACATGTAGTGAAATGAACTTGTTAGAAATTTAGTATAAGTATGGTAAGGAGTTAAGGTGTCCAAATACAGTTGACTCTCGTTGTCTCGAATTCCAAGGGACTCTCGAAAACACTTCGAGATATCCGTACCTCGACAGATCAGATTTGGGGAGTAAGGAAAACAGTAAATTGAACAACCACATTTAACAAATAATAAATATGTAGTTTGACTCTTGAAATTAGAGATATATTGAAAATATTTTGGAAGAGAGGACTCTCCTCTTTTCCACAATATTTTGTTACCTGTTGTTAGATTTCCATGTTAAAACAGGGATGAGATTTTCACTTCGTGATAAGCGAGGTCGAGATAACGAGAGTCGACTGTGTATAATGTAAATACTGTATTTTTTTAATCAAATTTCAGGACTACTTGGTGTTTGAGACGCAAAAGAACAACAACAAAAATAACTAAATATGTGCGTCAAGAACAAAGAATTAGAAGAACAGAAGACGTGTATATATTAAGCTTGATAGACTATGGTATTTCCATTTTACCCGAATTATTTTCCCCTAATACTTGACTCTTCGTATCTCAAATACTTATAACTCAAACAGCAGCTTAAGTCAAACTAAATAAAGGACACAGTTGGTTTAGTTTGCTTTGTATTCTTACCTCAAGCTACTGTTACCTCAAACCATACATTTTGATACCTTGAAATTTGAGATAATGAGAGTCAGCTGTACTTAGGGGGGTGCTTAGGGTAAATATACGATTGAGCATATACTTATAAAATATTTTAACCATTTATTTCTAGATATATTTTTGGACTCTCATGACTTTGAACCTAATGCAAATTTCGCACACTTTATTATATCTGTTTTCATTCCTTTTACATATATAGTATATAGTTGGCTGCATAGTCTTGTTTGTTTAAAGGGGAGTGAATACACCGGTAGATATCTTGTCAGTTTTAGCTAAGGAGATATCTTTAGTGACTTTTTCGTTTTCTACCCTCCAAACCCATTCTGAAAGGGGTCCAGTCGAAAAGGAAAGAATTTTCTCCCTGTGGGAGAAAATTCTTTCCTTTTAGACTGGACCCCTTATCAGAAGGGAGGCAAAAACGAGTTGACAGAGTTGTTTACCTTTTACACTGGACCCCACTCATCATAATGGAGGCAAAAGCATTTTGACAAGAGTTATCTCCCATGAAAGTGTATCTACTCTCCTTAATTTGACCCTGGTCCTGCTGAACCCAGATATGCCCGGCCTTTCCAAACCGTGTAGATACAGGTTAGTTGGCTTCTATGAAACCAACTGATCTGGATCTGCACTGTTTGTCATCAAGTATGTGGATTCGTATCAACAATCTAGATCAAGTTATCTGATTGGCTGAACTTTGGAAGTCGGCGTGGCATCCGTTAATTTATTCATCATGAAAAGGGTTAACAATACTGTCATGTTTGTTTTGTAGGTTATGATTTATTTACTTTGGGATCATTGAGACCATCCCGGTTATTTTGAAAATCGAATACCGCTTAAGCCGGCACTAGGGGGCGTATGCAACCTCACAAACTACAGTGTTACATATGAAGAGACTCATTCAAACCGATTCTCCTATTTTCGTAATTGTGCGTGTTCTTTGTTTCCAAAGGCAATCCATTTTGACTTTTATTTTACTATGGTAGGTTATACAGATTTTACTCAGGTAGATGTGTGATTCCTATGCATACATACATGTATAAGTACTGTAATTCATAGACAGTCACAGGTGAGATGCTTCCTCTATCCTTAGACTCGGCTGGCCGAGTGGTTAGCACTCCCAACTTCAGATCATGTGATGTGGTCCAGCACGAAAACATACCTATATAATTTTGACCTCCCCCCTAAACCCCACTTTTATATAGTAAAACTGGGGTTTACAGGGGTTTACATTATTTTTCATATTTCTGCTAAAAAACATAGATTGTTGGTACTCGTTAGAACCGCCTCGACGGTTATGAGCAGAAATTTGAAAAATATTTTTTTTATCTGAAATTTTCATTTTGTTTGGTAGTAAAATTTTCAGTATATTTGAACAGGCATGTTTTCGTAATGCTTAGTTACGAATCCTGCTTGAGGTGGAAATCAGCTCATGATTGAATAGCACTTCATTGGCCAGAGTCTTTCATTAACACCTTTCCATAGTTTCAGTATGACTTAAATGATATTGAAAGGACTGTAAAACACCAAATCATCAGGATCCTCCATCATTATATTCAGAACCTGAAAAAAAAAAAAACACCATGAACTATCAAAAACCAAAAACATCTTCTTCTATTGGCTCCCAAACTGCTCTGGTATCAGAGGTAATGAAACTGTTGATGTAAAAGCAAAAATGTCGCTCAACCTAGATGTTTCGTATATCCATGTTCCATTTAAGGATTTTAAACCTTTCGTCAGCAGGTACATCTTGTCCAAATACAGTAAACCTCAGTGACTCGAACACCGATGGTTCTTTCGGCTAATTTTAACTCGTTTTTGAATCCCTGCGAAATTCTCTCGATAGCCCAAGAAAGCAAATACTTATGGATATTTAAGGGATTTTTTTTTATTTACCATGACATGTATGTTGTGTGTACTCATTAGAATCGCCTCATAGAGGCGATTCTAATGAGTACAACCAACATACCATTATTGTGTAGACGATCAACTGAAAAGATATCCCTGGATTATAACCATTTTCTGCCTGACCAGTCGCCATGATTAACCCTCAGTGGCTCGAACTACCCATATCTCGAACAAATTTCCATAGTCCCTAAGATGTTCGAGCCATGAAGCTCGACTGTAGTAAGTTTCGTGGGACTAAGCAGCTTTCACTAAATGGATAGCCCCAGATAAGCGATAGTAGGTAAATATATTTTGTTTATTTCTGCACGAAAACATTGTTGTGGGTACTTATTAGAAGTGCCTCTCCAAGGCGCTTCTGATGAGTACCATCAATATGAGTTTTCATGTAGAAATAAGAAAAATATCAGTATTTATTATATACAAAGTAATGAAATATAGAGAATTATTAATGAAATAAAATGCATATTTTCACTAGTGAAATATAAGTTTTATATTTTCACTAGTGAAAATATAAAACTTATATTTTCACTCCTCTGAGCAGTGAAAAATATAAGATCTGGATCTACTTTTTTCTTATTTACATTAATGTTTTCATTACACGAGATGAAAAATTTGTGGTATTCACTGAAAAAGAGTAAATTTTCTTTTTATTTTATTTTTACACGCCAATGCGCGTTTCTGACGTCATATCTAACGTCACCAAACAAAACAAAACATGAACGTCATGGCACCAAGGGACAAAACTGCGTGTCAGACTTTCCCTTGCAAATGCAAGATTTGCATCTCTTCTATCGAAAGTGATGTATATAATAAAAAGAAAATTCAAATGTTTGTCGTGAATATGACTTTTATTTCATCTCGTGAAGTGAAAAAATGTATATTTCATTCGTGCCTTCGGCACTCATGAAATATACATTTTTTCACTTCACGAGATGAAATAAAAGTCATATTCACTCCAAACATTTTGAATATCCTCTATTTTCAGCAGCTATGCTTAGTATAAACTGTAATGAGTCATTTACAGTAAAACAGTTTCTGCTTACATTACGAAAACACGCCTATTCAGATATATTGAAAATTTTACAATCCAAAAAAGAAAATTTTCAGACAAAAAAAATTCTGACATTTTTTTATATTTCTATTTAAAACATAGATTGTGGGCACTCGTTAGAACCGCCTCGGTGAGGCGGTTCGAACGAGTACCCACAATCTGTGTTTTTAGTAGAAATAAAAAAAATAATGTCTAACCCAGTAAACCCCAGTTTTACTATATAAAAGTGGGGTTTAAGGGGTCGAAATTATATAGGCGTGTTTTTTTGTGATGACTGCACTGAATTCTCCCGAATTTTCTACATTATTTCAAGATATACCTGCAGACAACATTCTATTGTTTTTAAACAGGTACATTAAAATCTTTGTAACATTTTTTTTTTATTCTTAATTTTCCAGTCTGATATTTTCATCCGTACCTGACACTTTATTAAAATGTCTTTCACTCTACTAAACCAAGTCAATGTATTGTTTTGACGCAAATGATGACCCTCAAGGGTAGACACGTCGATAAACTTGAAATCATCATTTTCTGCCTTTATTTATTTATTTGTTGTTTTTTTTTTCACCACCCAGCATTTAGTAGTTTATGTAAACTGCTGTGGAGTTTTGACAGAATTTGTGTATTTTTATCTGCATATTTTTATACCTACATTTATTGAACTCTATTAATTGACATGAAACACATGACCATATTCAGCCACTTAATTTTATTAATTACGATTACGAACTAAAAACAAACAAACAAACAAAAAAAACAAAAAACAAAAAACAACAACATTAAAATCATTAATCAGAATTTAGTATCCCTTTTACACATCTACTACCATATTGCACCCTTCATGCTAGTTGTCATCAAACAGAAAACAGGAACTGACATGTCCTAAGGAGATGGTTTTCATGAAATATCAACAATTGTCGGGATAAAATAAAAAAATATTTAATGTCATCAGCTTTATTTTCAGTCAGCATTTTTATCTAGAAATTCTTCATCACGAAAACACGCCTATATAATTTTGACCCCCTTAAACCCCACTGTTACATAGTAAAACTGGGTTTTACAGGGGTATACATTATTTTTCTATTTCTGCTCAAAAACATATATTATGGGTACTCGTTACAACCGCCTCATCGAAGCGGTTCTAACGAGTATTCACAATCTTTTAGCAAAAATATGAAAAGATATCAGAATTTTTTATCTGAAAATTTTCATTTTTTGTGGTAAAATTTTCACTATATTTGAATATAGGCATGTTTCCGTAATGTGGCGCTTCATACCTATTAACCTTATTATTCTGACAGACAGACCAGAGCAAACAGTGTAGACCCAGATCAGACCATGCCGAATGTATTGTCTGATCCGGATCTCCACCATTTTCCTCTGGTCCAGCTGATTTGAGGCACATGGACAGGTAGTGAAATGGATATGTTCAGAATTCAGGATATTTCGAGGGTTGAGCGCAAGACTATGGTAACTCAAACATATTTTTGAAACCCTTGTTTAGGCGCAACTTGGACCCCTTGTAAACAATGCAAATTTAGGTGCCATTGCTCATACGAGCAATGGCACCTAAATTTTCATTGTTTACAGAAAGAAATGTTGTAATCTTCATAACGCCTTCATGGTGAGGAGATTAGGTTTGGAGAAAAACAGCCATTTGACTTACGCCAGTCTTGCGCTCCACCCTCGATTTATAGTAAGATATTTTGTAGTATGTAGCAAATAAACAGATGTTTCACGATTATTTCATGAACCATGTCAGGTGTAAGGGCTTCGTTGAGGCATGTGTGCACGGACAGTAAAAATGCAACACAGAATGCGCATCTGCACAAACTGATCTGTCCATCTATTAACCCATTAAAGACTAAATAAGCTCTCCCACACTATATATTGGAAGAGTCCATTTTCGATTTTAGGTATGTCAGGCTATATGATGTAGATATTCCTAAAGAAAAATGGTTGAATTATTTGTAAATAGAGAAGACCCAGATTAGACGCCGAGTTCTTCGGCGTCTGATCTGGGTCTGCACTGTTTGCCATTTACCCGTTTAGCGGTCTCCAGTCTTCAGCGGGTTAAACCTTCAGATACTGTAGAATGTATGACAGCAATGACCCGGATGAAGTGATATCCCGGCAGACAGATGATGTCTATACAACGTCGCCTCAACATCGATGCAACGTCATGACGTTGCATCGACGTTGAGACGACGTCGTATAAACGTCATGTGCCCGCTTGGATGGATTTTCAGTATAATCATAATCGACAAAATTCAGATACGCTCAAAGGCATATTTTCACATGGCATGGCCATTATCATCTAATGAATTCTTGCCTTAAGCATGCTGAATGCAATTTTGGCCTTTTACAGCAGATCCCTTTTCAAAAGGGGGTGCATGGTGTGCAGGCAAGCAAACAGGAAGTCACAGACGTGGTTTTCCTTATCGAAAATGGCATAAAAACTACCGCCAACCTCGGTGGCTTAGTTGGATGCGCGTCCGACTGGTTTTGTTTGTGTTGAGGTTTTACGGCCCAGTCAACCCAATGGGGTCATGTCGAGCGCGGTCAGTTTACATAACCACCATTTTACTGGGCATACTTAGTCCTCTAAGCGGTTAACCAGTATTGTGCACATTCTTTCGCCAGAAACACGTCCGACTGGTGATCAAGAGATTGCGGTTTCGACCCCCGCCGGGCGGCAACATTCTTTCGTAGAGATTTGATCATGAAATATTTTCAACGGTCATTCTTTTTCTTCCGCTGATTCAAGAAAGGCAGTTGTCAGTTTCTGGCGAAAGAATGTGCACAATACTGTTTAACCGCTTAGAGGACTAAGCCTGCCCAGTAAAAGCGTGGTTAGGTAAACTAACCGCGCACGGCATGACCCCATTGGGTTGACTGGGTCGTAAAACCTCAACATAAACAAACAAAAACTACCAACCTCTTAAACTGAGCTTGCTAAAGGTGGAATGCAGTTATCTGTCTTCAAACAGCTCTTACGGTAAATGTCCTAAACTTATAAACATTTTAAAACTATGCTAACGCGTTCGCTGAAATTTGGTCTTTTTATGGATTTGATTCATAAAATACTTAGTGGAATGGCAGACAGCGCAGACCCTGATCAGACTGCTCCCGAGCAGCATTCTGATCAGGGTAGACAGTGCAGACCCTGATCAGACTGCTCCCGAGGAGCAGTCTGATCAGGGTCTGCACTGTTGGTATATGTCTTTTTCGTCAGGAAAGTTGAGTTTAGGACAGTTACAAAATGTACCATACTGTTTGTATGATGACTTCGTTTGACTTATCATCCATGACTGCTGCCATGTTTACCTAAACAAATAGTGAACATCCATTCCAAACATCTCCTACAGTAGCACATGGCTAGGCAGTGTAGAACCAGATTACGCTGCAATTGTATCAGGTCCCCTTGTTAAAAATAAATAGTCAACTCTCGTTATCTCGAACTCGCTTATCTCGAATAACCGCTTATCTCGAAGTGAAAATCTAGTCCCTGTTTTTCACATAGAGATCTACCAACGGGCAACAAAATATAGTGGAAAAGAGGAGAAATTGCTCCTTAGGAGCAATTTCTCCTGTTTTTCCACAATATTTTCAATATATCTCTAACTTGGGAGTCAAATTAAAGATTCATTCTGTTAAAGGTGGTTGTTCGATTAATAGTTTTCCGCAAATCTGATATGTCGAAGTACGGATATCTCGAAATGTTTCATAAAGTCCCTTGGATTTCGAGATAACGAGAGTCGACTGTAAAACAAAGATAGTTCATTGAATAAATCTTCTCTTCAGGAGAGTTTGATCATAGACTACGCTGTGTGTTCATGCAGTTCTGTGTGATTATTTAGGAAAAATACACAAAGCATCTATATTAGTTTATTAAATATTGTATTTTTTAATAAAGTATCATAAATAGTAGTCATTGTGTGTTTGTTATTTTTAGCTGTTATTAGCCACAGAGGATTTGTTAAGGAAGAGTGTTGATGATAATTTTCTCTAGTTCTCCATAGCAACATGGGGGTGGTCGGGTAGTGCGAAGGTGTCGTGTATCTTACGTCACCGGGGCGCCCAACTGATTTTGGCTTACAGTTGGGCAAGGCCTGCTATCCTTGTAGCAGGTAAGGGTAGAGGAGGCATGTTTTTATTTCTTCTGTTTCTTCACTTTCTTTCCTGTTCCTCTTTCTTCCCTTTTCCTCTCATCTCTTCTACTATCTCTTCTATCTCTTTTCTCCCTTTCTCTGGGAGACGACACAAAATGACCCACAAGGGCTGACGTGTCGTTACACCCCAACACAATCAATAAATCCGTAGAAACATATGTTGTGGGCACTTAGAAGCGCCTCTCTGAGAAGAGATTTGTTGGCAGTGCTACCTTGGAACGGTCAATAGAAATAGGACTTAAACCAGTTGTACATGCTCAAACACTCGCCCTTAATTTTGGTGCATGCCCTGACTACAAACGTGTTCGGTCCACACAGGGGTCCTCTACCTCAGTGAAACGTTATAGCCATCACGAAACATGCCTATACAATTTTGACCCCCTTAACCGCCCCAACCACACTTTTATTAGTAAAACTGGAGTTTACAGGGGTATACACTCTTTCTTATTTCTGCACAAAACCATAGATGGTGAATATTCGATAGAACCGCCTCGCTAAGGCGGTTCTAACGAGTATCAACAATCTATGTTTTAAGCAGAAATCTGAAAACTACCAGATTTTGGCGGTGACATTTTCTATATATTTGAATAGGCGTGCTTTCGTAAAGTTTTTATCGCTCACACAATGACAGAGTCTGGTAGGATCTAGTCTAATCCGACTGCACCGATTTTAAAACTAATAGACTGCTGAGCCACAACCGAAGAAAACGTGCCTCCTGACATGTACGCCTAAGAAAGACATATCCATTACGAAAACATGCCTATTCAAATATATTGAACATTTACAACCAAACAATGAAATTTTCAGATAAATAATTCAGATTTTTTTATATATATTTCTGCTCAAAACATAGATTGTGGGTACTCGTTAGAACCACCTCGGTAAGGCGGTTCTAATGAGTACCAACAATCTTTGTATTTTTAGCAAAATAAGACAAATAATGTATACCCCTGTAAACCCAAGTTTTACTATATAAAAGTGGGGTTTAAAGGGGTCAAATTTACATAGGCGTGTTTTCATGATGGAAACACACTTAATCACAAACACTGTAATGAAACAAACCTAAGACCTCAATGACCGTCTGAAGCCAGGCAATAAGAAAACCACAAACGTCAAAAAGTTATATCCCTTCTTAAAACTGGCAAAATATATGCCGGGTGCATTTGCTCCCATTTTAATCAAAGCAGACTTCACTTTCATTCTTCACAAACAGTTAAAAACATCCCAAATACAAGTATTAGCTTTCACAAAAAGCTGGTCTCCATTGTAAGCCAAGTGTAGACAAAGCTTTTTTTTTTTTTTTTTTTGCGAAAGGTAATACTTGGTTATAAATAACGTTGAGCAGTCCATGGTAAATAGCATTGGCCAAGTCCAATATCAAACTCTTAAGATTGTCTTCGCACATGTGCCAGAAGAATAGCGCTTAAAAAAAAGCTATTGATGTTTATTTTAGCCACGGCTCAGCATTTTCATAAAAAGATTGCATGTGCGCCCAGCGGAGACTCCGATCAACCTGTGCATTTGCACATTCAAAGCAGAACCTAAGTCATCCGTCTGAAAAGCTTTCGAATGATTGGCTACCCACAGAGCGCAAAGCAATGACCCAGATCAGCCTGCGCATTTGCGCAGGCTGATCCGAGTCATTGCTTGGCGGACATGCGATCTTGTGGCGGATCCAGAGAGGGTTGAGGGGTTCCACCAAACCTCTTTTTGACTCAAAATTGTCCTCTCTCTGGGGACACGGCTCGATATGAAACATTGTTGATCGTGCCGTTATCCTCAACTCCAGCCAACGGGCATTCGTTTGCCAGTGATCGAGATATACATGTGTAATACGTATATGGAATGCTTGCTTAAAGTTTAATTTCATCATTAGCGGTGAAACCAGTGTATATCTAATGAAAATAAAAGTGGTATCAATCACTAGTGAAATGATAATACCTTATCATTTTACTAATGACTGGTACGATTTATATTTTCACTCCTCACTTTGGATGACTTCGGTTTTCTTTATTGTTTCAAGAGCGGATGTTGCCGCCACTTCAGATTTATGCTTTGTCCCTGAACTAAAGTACTACCATAGCACTAGTTAAGGCGCTTTTTTCAGTCCAAAAATATTGATATTTTTCTTTTTTCTCCACGAAAACATATGTTGTGGGTACTCATTAGAAGGCGCCTCTAATGAGTACCCACAACATAGGCGCTTCTAATGAGTACCCATAAAATATGTTTTCGTGGAGAAATAAGAAAAATATTTACCGGATACCCTCCCTTATCTAGACCTATCGTACTACGTTTGGTACGGATTTTCTTAGATAGAAAAAAGCAAGTAACAGTCTGGTATCAAAATGCTTTTAATTACCGAAACATTTGTTTTTCTCTCTTTTTGTGGTAAGCACTCAATGTCGACGTCATAATGTTTTATTGTTAGGCGATGTCACTTATGACGTTAGAAGCGCTAAAACATGAAAACAATAATATAAAGCAAAACTTGGCTTTTTTTTTTCCAGTAAATACCATGATAAATATTTTCGTCTCGTTTAATGAAAACATTCAAATTTTCACTCGTACTTCGCGCTCGTGAAAATACTGATGTTTTTATTACACTCGATGAAAATATTTATGGTACATGTATTCACTCCAAAAGAGCAAATATTCTCTATGTATATACCCCAAATGTTAGGACAACTTAACTTCTTACCATACTTGTCCTAAAATTCGAAAACGTCTATGTTATTACCTGTTGATGTGTTAACGTGTCTTAAAACTTGAAAAGACAAGTTAACACATCAACAGGTACTTATACCTACTAATATGTCCGAATATTGCTGGACGAATGGCAAACAATGTAGACCATGATCAGACGCCGCATTCTGCGGCGTCTGATCGAGGTCTACATTGTTTCCTCAGTCACGAGATTTAGGTTTATTACGGTAATGTAATTAAAACACTACATGCCAAACAATTCGTTCTTTCAGAACACTGATTTCCGTTTTCTTTATTAAGTATTGATTACATATATGCACTGAACTTTGGAGTTTACTTGTGTCAGTACAATGTTTATAATACAGAGTGGATTTAGCTTTTTATTTATTTATTTTTTTTATCATTATTATTGTTGATTTCAAATGATTTACTATCATATTGACTCATGCAGCAATTATGGTTAAAAACGGAAGTACAGTCGACTCTCGTTATCTCGACCGCGTATCTCGAATAACCGCTTTACTCGAAGTGAAAATCTGGTCCTTGTTTGAACACGGAAATCTAACAATAGGTAACAAAATGTTAAATCCTAAGGAGCAATTTCTCCTCTTTTCCACAATATTTTCAATATATGTATAACTTCAGGAGTTTAATTACATATTCATTGTGAAGTGTGGTTTTACATTTATTTATTTTATCCTCAATTCTGCAAATCTCATATGTCGAAGTATGGATATCTCGAAGTATTTCAGAGAGTCCCTTGGACTTCGAGATAGCGAGAGTCGACTGTACTGGGACAGACAGGCCTGAGCAAACAGTGAAGACCCAGATCAAACGCCGCATCATGCGGCGTCTGGTCAGGGCTTATACTGTTTGTTACTCGTCCGGCAAAATTACAGACATTAGACACAACAGGAACAGGAAGATTTACTAGCATAGATATTTTATCTTTTAGAGTTTAGGATAAGTATGGTCAGGAGTCAAAATGTCACAAGTTACGAAAACACGCCTATTCAAATATATAGAAAATTTTACATAAAAAAAACCCTGAAAATTCTCAGATAAAAATTTTCATATTTCTGCTCAAAACATAGCATTTGGGTACTCGTTAGAACTGCGAGGCGGTTCAAACGAGTACCCACAATCTATATTTTTGAACAGAAATAAGAAAATAAATGTACACCCCTGTAAACCTCAGTTTTACTATATAAAAGTGGGGTTTAAGGTGGTCAAAATTATATAGGTATGTTTTCCTGTTGAATATTTCGGGTGAATACGGTTGAGTTGGTGAATCCGAGGAGAATCCCTGGGGATTAATGTTTGAGTGGATGAAGAGCCTGGCTGACCACAGAATAAAATGTTTAAGACATGTGTTCACTGTCTGATTAGGACACCAGTGCAGTTCACTGACATTTTTTTTGTTTTAACCCATTTTAGACTGAATGAACTCCCCAATGCTGTATATTGGAAGAGTCGGATTTCAATTTTAGGTATATCAGGCTACATGGTTTAGATACCCCTAAAGAAAATTAGCTACATTTAAACTATTTGCAACACAGTGGAGCACCTGATCAGACGCGGGTCTGCAATTTTTGCCAATTACTATTTGCCAATAACGAGACATGGCAAAAACTTGATCAGAAATACGCAGCTTTTATTTTATAGCTAATATTTAGCTGCTGTGAAGATTTGACAGATGTGTATTGTTATCTGCATATTTTCCATAAGAGGCATAAACATATTCAGCCTATTAATTTTATTATCCCATTTTAGATAATAAACTCCAATCCTACCCCTCTCCCCACCCCCACTCCACCCCCAATTTCAATTTCAGGTATGTCAGGTTATGAGATATAGATATTCCTACAGAAAAATGGCTAAACTATTTGCAAACAGTGGAAACCCTGATCAGACGCCGCATCTGTGGCGTCTGATCTGGGTTTGCACTGTTTGTCAGGTACCCATTTGGGGTCTCCAGACTAAAATGGGTTAAATACATACAACCCAGCTAGCATTCTTTATAAATCTACAGCCGACCGTTATCGGCCCGTCAGCTACCCAACGGCCCGCTATAGATTTATGTAGAATGCTTACTGGGAACTTGTTACATGTTACGAACAGTGGAGAACTTGATAAGGAAACGCTAATAGCGGAGAATTGTTCATGTGAAAAAAAAAGCGACGTCATTTTTACTGACAAAACAAAACAAACAGGAATGGAAAGTTTCAAGAGGGCAAAACATGTAAACCGCCGAGACACAATTCCGATTTATCCACCCATTCATCGCGATGTGAGACTGACAAGGTGTGAGTCCTGCTGCCGAATATTTACAAACAAAGACGATCTCAAGCATCATGTCGCGCTGACGCACACCGGAAGAAAGCCACACGCATGCGCTGTCTGTGGAAAGAGATACGGCCAGCTTCAACATCTGAAATCTCACTATAAACTTCACAGAGAAGCGAGATTACAGGTATGGCATACCAAATTCACTTCGGGCACAGGGAACTTATTGTGTGAGAACTGCTGATTGGTGCAAAAAGGGCAGGGGTAGTTATTTTATATTAGGTGGTCTATGGTTGGTTAATAATGAAGATGAATTGAACTCATTATTCTATTTTGAAGAACAAAAATGTTTGTGCCTAATTTCATGGTTATTTCAAAGCAATCAATATTTCTGTTTGCGTTTGGAGACAAACGAAGAAGTGATGAAACTTAAAAAATCAGCTTTTGATACCTGCAAATTGAGAGGTTGCTACATTCAGCCTCCAAAAGCTCTGAGAAAGTGTTGGTGTCGGTGGTGTTTTTTTCTTGTTTATTTTGCGAGGCTAAGCCTGGTCTTTAAATCCAGACAAATTTTTTAGGCCCAGCCATACCTTAAAAAGCATTCTTACCCAGCTAGCATTCTTTATAATTCTACAGCGGGCCGTTATCGGCCCGTCAGCTACCCTGACGGGCCGATAACGGCTCGCTATAGATTTACGTAGAATGCTTACTGGGTAATGACTAAAATGAATGGAATTAGTATAGAGCTCTATGGGGAAAATGATAAGTTTCCTGAGCCCTATAAATACGTTATTCACACAAACCGAGTACATTGTACAAACCAGATCAAACTGCTAAAATGAACATTTTAAGGGGACTTCATACATTTGATGGATTTTCCGTACTTTTACAAGGGAGACAACTTATGCGACGTCTTGTTTTGCTTTTCTGCACATAAGTTCCTTCCAAAAAGGGGTCTACTCTAAGGGGGAAGAATTGGCTCCCACTGGGAGCAAATTCTTTCCTTTAAGAGTTGACCCCTTCTTCAGAAGAGAGAGAAACATTTTTGATACAGTTGCCTCCCGTGTAAGTGTATAATTTCCCCTTAAAAGGAAGTATGTAAGCTTCATATGCACAATGCCAAAACAACACTAATTCTCTCCTTTTAGAATAGACCTTTTTTCGGAAAGAAATCGAAACATTTTCGACAGAGTTGCCTCCCCCGACAGTGAACTATGCCCCTTAACCCATTGTAGACTGAATGAACTCACCCACAATATATATTGGAAGCGTCCAATTTCCATTTTCCATCAGGCTATGAGATTTAGATATTCTTAGAGAAAAATGGCTAAACTATTTACAAACAGTGGATACCCTGATCAGACGCCGCGTTCTGTGGCGTCTGATCTGGGCCTGCACTGTTTGCCAGTTACCCTTTTAGGGGTTTCCCGACTACAACGGGTTAACGTCCGTTCTGTTTGCTATTCCGCCACTACATTAAAACGTCTATATAATTTGGACCTACCGCCTTTCCTATTATAATAAATTGTGTAAACTGGGGAATATGGAGAAGGATTGTTGCGTAATTCGGCGAGTTTTCGCAGTATTCCTGTTCTTAAAGCTTTATGCAATATGCAATTTGCACTGCATAAATCTATATACAGGGGCATATTAAACAATTCTTCAGCATTTCCCCTATTGTATTTAGTAAAATGATATGGGAATAGAACACTTATTGCGTAGGCATGTTGACATCATGAGGGAACACGTCTGACAATTCGCAGTTTGAATGTCATAAGATATATTCATACTAATGCGACCTTATATGGGCCCCGTCAAGCGAAAAAAAGTGCCTTCAGATATGCGCAAAATGCGCGTTCAGATCATCCTGCGCTTGCGCAAAGTCATCCGGGTGTTTGCTCTCCATTCATACATTCGGTAGTATCCAATGATTCTGTTAGCGGAAAGGGAAAGCCCTGACCAGCCTGCGCAGATGCGCAGGCTGATCTGGGCCTTCGCGGTCCGTAAGTGCTTGGAGACACGTTTGCGCATGTCGCGGTCCATGTTTTGTATTAATATTGCAGGAATTTGCAATCCTGAAGCACAACAATGAAGCAATCCTTGGACCACGGACGCCACAAATTACAACAGTTGGTAGTTTCCAAGTTCCCAAAGCATTGAAAACTTATATATCTGAGCCAACCTTTGGTTCGTTTGGAACGTTGCAGTCTTTCACGATAAGTAAAGTGGATAACCCAGTGTCTGACAACGGACGAAAAAGGACAAAGGAAAATTTAAAGTTATCTAAAGCTGAAGAAAATAACTATGTCACTAACACAAGGGCAAGTTTTTACAATGACGAAGAATTAAAATTAAGAAATTCAACAGTTGCAATTTCTGCATCAGATACAAGAGACGTATTGCCGGATATCAAGACAGAAAAGGAAACTCGGATTACAGGAAGAGTACATGACTACTTAAAGGCTAATTCAAATGTTATTGAAGATTCATCACGTGAACAAGAACGAAGCTGGCGCGATAATAAGTCCGATAGGCAAACACGTAAATCTAAAACAGGATCAGATGGATTCAGAACTTCGACACCATTTTCTAAAAGTAACGCTTCCGTGTTCTCTGAAACAATCTCATTACGAACGTCAGCAATTCGAACGAGGAAGGTGTGGGACAATCCTGATTATTTGCCCAGAGGATTTTCAGGAACTGAGCGAGTGCATGGTTACGATCCTGTTGATTATAAAAGACGCACTAAGCATAGCAGACAAAATATGAATATAGTGAGACCGGAAGTACAATCGCTGCTTGCCTATTATTATGAATGATAAATTATAACTACCGTCGAACTTCAATACAGTGAACCCTTGTTACAACGACAGCATTTGTTCTCAAAGATGTTGCCATTAAAATGAGCTGTTGTAAAGAATCCTTAATGGACAGAATAATATGTAAAGAAGACCTTGTTGTATTCTTATTTCCTCATAGAACATATGTTTTGGATATTTGTTAGAATCGCCTCAGTGAGGCGATTCTAACAGAAATCCAAAACATATACTGCTTCAAGGTTTAATGCAATATTCTTGCATAATTTAGCATTAACTGTCACATTCAAATTGTCATTATAACGAATTTTGTCGTTGTATCGAGTGTCGGTATAAAGAGGGTTGACTGTACATTAAGGGTACTATAAACAACAAACTCGGGAAAGGTCATAAATCACAGAATGCCTAGGCTCAGATATTAAGGCGAATGATTACACTTGGAAGATTTTAACAAAAAAGACAACTTCTGTGACTTCCGGTTTGCTTTTCTGAATATCGATTCCCTTCTGTGAAGGGGTCTACTCTAAAAGGAAAGAATTTGCTCCCAAGGGGAGCAAATTCTTTCCTTTTAGAGTAGAACCCCTTGGGAGCGAATTCTTTTCTTTTAGAGTAGACCCCTTTTCAGAGGGGAGTTAAAGCAATATTGACAGCTGCCTCTCTTGAAAGAGAATCAGTTCCTATTTAAGGGAAGGAGGTAAGACACAGACACACAAAAATAAACAACACAAGGACAGTGATTTTCGAAACTGTATTGTGCCAACGGATGTCTAAGGCTCCCAATTCCCAACTGGCAACCAGATACTAGTAATATCAAAACAATGAACTCTTTCAGTTGATGGAACAGTCCACTAGACATAAACAGAACACGTGCTACTTGTACTTAGTTGCGGCAAGAATCTCACTTTTACCTAGGCTTGGACTAGCTTCTTATATGAAGTCAGGTTGTTTACGTAATTATCCAATGTTTTCGGACAGACATGTCTGGACAAACAATTCAGACCCAGATCAGACTGCCTTTAACGGCAGTCGGATCAGGGTCTGCACTGTTTGTCATGCCAGTAACTACTGCATCCCCATCAATTTTACATAGGATCGACTAAATAATATCAAGCAATAAAATAAGCATTTCCATTATTTTATTACTAACGAGCATACAGATTTTATTCGTTCAGGCCGCCATTTTGGTTGCGCCAAAAGACAGGTCAACCTGTAGTTCGCCGCAGTTCGCGACCGTCCGCTGAAAACTGTCACAACTGTACAGATAATTAGCCATAGTTCGCGAATGTCCGCGAACGCTTGTGTTCTGAACGGAATTCTGGTATAACATTAGAAGGAAAAACGTCCACTCTGTCACGCTGTTCCCGATATTCATGTTAATGATATTTACACCGTCCAATATGAAAACAAATTACAGTCAAATATGTCTTAAAAACCACCTGTATTAAACAATTACCTGTATTAAGAGACCATATTTTCAAATCCTTTAAAAGCCAAACAGTTGTAAATGTACCTGTATTAAGCAAGCACCCGTCTTAAGTAACCATCTTTTGGCTTTTCCTTAGGTGCTTGCTTAAAACAGGTTTGACAATATATGTACACCTACGATTTCTAATTCACTGACTTGCTAAATAACATTTCACACCTTTTCCAGACAACAGACACAGGTGAATCCGCAAGGTACTCCATCCAGTCAGGGCCATAATGCCTTTAAGGGGACTTGATGTGCATGTAAGATTTTTCACCACGGATTACAAGGGAGATAACTTGTATGACTTCCTGTTTGCTTTCCTGTACACCAATCCCATTCTTAAAATGGGTCTACTCTAAAAGGAAAGAATTTGCTCCCAAGGGGAGCAAATTCTTTCCTCTTAGAGTAGACCCCTTTTGAAAAGAAGCGAAATTAATTTTGAGAGCGTTGTCTCCCTTGAACGTCTATCACTGTCCCTTAATGTCACACTATAGCATATAGCATATTTGAGCATATCTCCTTTTATAGTTGATACATTTATTTTAAGAATGGAGAAAAATTGACAGGGTCGTCTCCTCCGAAAGTGTATACAATTCTCTTACATTACTACCTGTAACATATATAATCCATCTGAAACCATTACGGTAATTGGCATGTATGTCCTCCATTTATCATGTTTGTGGTCCCATTTATCATTACAGATCGGTCACTTAATAGGAATAAAACCAGTTCTACAATATCCTGCACCTTATTTATACGACCTGCAGGAGATTTTTTGACAAGTCGCTGAATTTCTTCTTCTGAAAACGCAGATTGAAGCATCTCCGTCATGACGGGTCCAGGGTTTACTGCATTGACTCGAATCTTGTGAGGTCCCAGCTCTAGTGCAAACATCTTCGTCGCCATGTCCAGCCCAGCTTTTGAAATGCAGTAGGGGAGGAAGCCATCCAATGCATACTCGCTGACTTGACTTGACATGTTAACAATAGACCCACCTTTTCCAGACGCGGCCATTTTCTTTCCCACAACTTGCATTAGATTAACGGCAGCTAACATATTCACATTTAGACATTTGCTTAACTGTTCTCTCGGAACATCGACCGCTTTTTGTGAAGGGAAAAGGATCCCGGCGCAATTTACTAATCCATCTAAATTACCAAGTTGTTCTACAGTGTTTTTCGTTTCTTCCCAGTTTTCTAAATCCTGATAAACAGGACAAACATCCGGTAATTCTTTCACCAGATCGTCTAAGTTTTCGCGATTGCAATCCAGAGCGTAAACCTTAGCTCCCAGTTTAACAAGGTTGCTTGCTATTCCACGCCCAATATTCCGACCGGCACCAGTAACTAGGATTTTCTTTCCTTTAAAATCATACGCCATTTTAGATGTTGTCACAGTGTAAAATAATGCAGATATTGCCGTTTATATCTCGTCTACACAACGCTTAGCACCCATGGTAAAATTTTCAGCAGACGGCATTTTGAAATATTTTTCTTTTTTTTCCCGGAAAACGGGTGTTGACATTTCATGCAAATTGTCGCCACTGGTAACAATTTGCATGGAATGCCAACTCCTGTTTACTGGGAAAAATAAGAAAAAATATCATCGACTTGTCATATTCTGAATTAGCCAAGAGAGTGGTAAAGGTTAAGCCCTTCCACTAAGAAAATGATCTTATGAAATATGCGACCGATACAGACAAAGAGTAACCTGCTAAGCCGTGCTGTCGGACCGTGCTCTGTTCTGCTCGTCTAAATAATTCTTTCTCACAATCTACACTATGTAAACAACACGCGTAAGCCCCGCTCGGGCTAAGAGAGGAAGCACTGGCGAATCTTAATTGTTCACATGTATTAATTTTCAGTCACCTTTTTACATGGGATGTGTATTCGAGGTACATATATATGATAATGTTGAACTCTTCACCTCCGTGGTCACCTTATTGTATGTTAATATACTAAAGAAAAAATGAAACGCAACAGTCTACTAGCATGTACAAAAAAAAAAACAAAAAAAAACTGACATGTAGTTCTTTTAATGACATAAACATTAAATGCGTCCCTGTCATTTAGTCTTATCACTGATAAGAGACTGGACACAACAAAACCTAGTATACTCTCAATAAATGGTAGGTAGAGGCCTGATAGGGGAATTAAGAACTGGCTTAGTTATCTGAAACATAGGTAATACAACTCCAGAAAATTTATTACCCCTCTGAAGGCCTCTTTACCTACCCCCTGTAGGGATCTCATAATCACCTGTTTATGACATCTTTGATCTCTTTTGCATAGTGCCTAGGTAGGGGCAATACAATTATTAGTGAGTGCTACCATTTTTGGTCTCATTTTACCTGTGTTTTTAAACTGTCTAAGTCAAAGCCGTCATGTTTTAACTCTGGTCTTTCTGAAACTGGATAAGCCACACCCTCGCAAACAGTGTAGATCTAGATCAGTCGACAAAAGCGCATTGATCTAAATCTGCACAGTATGTCATTCAGTATGCATCTTAATTCATTTACCATGACAATAGTTAACTTTTTTCATCTGTGAGACAATGAGGTCTAAAAAAATAAATATGAATTGTTGTAGTATGTTACATGTGCATATACAGTTGACTCTCGTTATCTCGATCTCGCTTATCTCGAATAACCGCTTATCTTGAAGTGAAAATCTGGTCCCTGCCTAAACATGAAAATCTAACAAGAGGTAAAAAAAATATTGTGGAAAAGAGGAGAAATTGCTCCTTAGGAGCAATTTCTCCTCTTTTCCACAATATTTTCAATATATCTCTAACTTCAAGAGTCCAGTTACACATATATTTGTTAAATGTGGTTGTCCGAGTTATTTTTCCTCAATTCTACAAATCTGATATGTCGAGATACGGATATCTCGAAGTATTTCAAAGAGTCCCTTGGAATTCGAGATGACGAGAGTCGACTGTATTATTTGAGCGGACACATTATTTCCTACAAGACTGCATGTGCGCCTAGCGAAGTTTGATCAGAGTCTTCGTTGTCCGCCTGAAGACGCATGGGATCTTTGTCTAGCCACAGAGTGCCTTGCTAAGACACTAATCAGACTGAGCGGATGCTGGGTACACATGCAATCTTGTAGGAAGTGCAGTGTCCCGGCTCATTTTACTTTCAGTTTAATTTACCAAGATAAGTACATGTACTGTATAAATCAGTCTGACCGGACGGAATAAATGTACAAATTACTCAGGGCTATAACTGAACTTCAAAACATACATGTAAAGAGCTGACCAGCAAACAACCTCTGCCTGAACCAAAATACATGTCAACAGATAAAACAAAAAAACACACAAAAAAATCAACAGACTGCATAAGGGCTTTAACGGTCAGTTATGAAAACTCCACACGATGTTTTTCATGGGAACGACAGTAGCAAGTTCTTTTCCTCAATGGAAATGCTTGGTGTGTAAAGCGTTCTGATTGGTTGGTGCAATTGTGTAGCCTTCTTCTGACTTTATATGCTGGTGCGGGCTTGTTTTAGGCATTCTGCGCACAGACGGCGAGCAGTTTGTTCAAAACCTGCGGTGTTTGTCGTTCAGACAGCACCCAGTGAGCATTCTTTATAAATCTATAGCGGGCCGTTATCGGCCCGTCAGGGTAGCTGACGGGCCGATAACGGCCCGCTATAGATTTATAAAGAATGCTAGCTGGGCAGTCTTTGAATGCATCATAATAAAATCAAATGAGGGTATTCCAATTTTGGAATAAGTACGATAATTTACCCAGACACGATAGTCTGGCCTACACAATTATTACACCGATCAAACATACTCCTTAAAAACCTAAGTATTGGGACGGACAGGCCTGAGGAAACAGTATTGAACCCGATCAGACGCCGCAGAGCGCGACGTCTGATCAGTCGACCCAGTTTACCACTCATCACGAAAACATACCTGTATGATTTTGACCCCCTTAAACCCCACTTTTATACAGTAAAACTGGGGTTTGCAGTTGTATACATTATTTTTCTTAATTCTGTTCGTAGAAACATGAAAAATATCAGAATTTTTTATCGGAAACTTTTTTTTTTTGGTGGTAAAATTTTCAGTATATTTGAATAGGCTTGTTTTCGTAATACATGTACATCCAGCAAATTTTAAACATGTGTACATGTCGTAGAATGGACGAGTTCACATTTTGGGACTACTAGAGAGTCAAGGTGTCCTAAGCCGGTTTTCAAGCATTCTCCTGGGCTGTTGAAGGTGGACGCATTGTTTTAACCCTTCTCTTGCTGAACAACACAGGCCCTGTCTTAGCAAACAGTGTAGATCCAGATCAGTTGGCTACTGCACTGTTTGTCATTAAATATGTGAATTTCTATCAAAAACCCGGATCAAGTAATCTGATTGGCTGGAAATTAGAAGTGTGCGTGGCATCTAAATTTATTCAGCATAAGGGTTAATTTTAGATACAGTACATGGCTTGTGTAAATTATGCCTCTTGATCAGACTATAGTTCACATTGTAGGACATACACGCCAAGAAAGAAAAGATAGAGTATGAAGACAGACTAACTATAGGTAACTTTCAAGGTGTATAATCTAAACTTAGTGTAACTTAAATTTTCTAATCAATTATGTCCCTTAATTTAAAAAAGACAGTTTCTGCGGTGTACAGTGAAAACATGCATAAAGATAACAAAAAGTGCAGAAAACGAATGGAGCCAATATCTCAATATTTAAGGTTATTGCGTTACTGTTTTAAAATTCCCTCTTCCTGGGCTAATGACGGTGGGCGCATATTTGTATTTTTAATTTTAGATACAGTACCAGACTTCACATAATATGACTATAGTGTCCAAATATTTAGAGTTCATGTGGTGGTATTAATTTCAAGCTACTTCCTCCTGGGTTGGTGAAGGTAGACGCATACTGTAATAACCTAAATTATTTGTACAGAAGGCCTGAGCAATCAGTGTAAACCCAGACCAACGCGGCGTCTGATCAGGCTCTACACAGTTTGCCATTCATCTAACGATTTTAGACATACCAACATGTCGTAAAATGGACTGTTGTATAATTCCCCGTTTTTGTGGCTATGCATGCCAGTGTGTAAATTAGATGTCTGAATCGGACTATAGTTTAGACTTTAGTATGATACGGAGTTAAATTACGAAAACATGCCTATCCAAATATACTGGAAATTTTACCACCCAAAAAATAAAAATTTTCAGATAAAAAAAAATCTGATAGTTTTCATATTTCTGCTCAAAACATAGATTGTGGGTACTCATTAGAACCGCCTCGGCGAGGCGGTTATAACGAATACCCACACTCTATGATGTTTTAGCAAAATAAGAAAAGTAATGTATACCCATATAAACCCCAGTTTTACTATATAAAAGTGAGGTTTAAGGGGGTCAAAATTACATAGGAGTGTTTTCGGTAGATACGGTAGTTTTTCAAGCCGTCTCTTCCTGGGCTGGTGAAGGTGGACGCATGTCTGGGGATGAGAATGAATTTACTGCCTGTGACGGTGAGGGCTGGGAGAAGTCTTGGTGTGGCGATGCACCTGTCTCTTCCGAATTCGAAATTTCTGTGCCAGAATATTGATGTTCTATTCCAGAAACTGATGGTGGCCTTGCTGATCTAGGCCGATCTCTAAAAATAACTCTCTGTAAGTAAGCATTGCGCCTGGAGAACAACTTGCACTTATAGAAATGACAAATATAACACGCGAGTCCGATAGTTGCGACTACTGCGACCAACGATCCAACAACAGTAACTGCAATTGCCAAGGGTGGAAAGTGTGTTTTAGAGTCCATGATAGTAAAAGCACTCCTGGTTGACACAGATCTCCAAAGTTTATTGTTTATTCATGCTGACTTACGGATGAATACTAGCGCCAATGTACTGGTATAATGATCATGTAGAATGAATTATTTTGATGATACAGTAGAAAAGGAATCTGTCGAAGAGAATAAGTGATGATATACATGTATGTTGATCAAAGTATTCCAGCCATATATTCATATGTTTCAAGAATCCATCGAAGTGAATCAATGACCAAAGTATTCTAGTAGTATATTATTTCAAGCATCAATCAAAAGGAAAATAGCTAGCCACGTTGTAAAACAAAACCAACTTTCACATCTGGATCTTTCTACCTGTTTCAACACTACAACAAACTCTGAATTATGTTGCCAAAACAACACTCATGTCATCCAAACAGACTTTCAAAATGGAAAATGCAGCTCCAAAAGTACACTATGTGACAAAGCATCGCCGATTTTTTTTTTTTTTTTTTTTTTATCTAAAACTCCTGAGTAGCCTGTCTTCCTTGATATTGTCAGGGGTTTCGACTGTTATACGGTCACATGATCTACCTTTCAAAAGCTGTCAAGTAAATTGCTTCTTATATGGTCCCTTCCTGGAAAAAAAGGAAATAACATACTTTGACAGATGCATGAAAAAAGGTACATACAGTCGAACTTCAGTGGCTCGAACACCTTTGGGACCATGTAAAAGTGTTCGAGCCATGAATAGTTCGAGCCAACGAAGGTTAATTATAGCGCCAGGTCGGGAAGCAAATATCGCTTATTCTGGAAAATCTATCGATCTTCTACACAATAATTGTATGTTGAGTGTACTACACTCAACATACAATTTTATGATAAAATAAGAAAATTTCCTTAAATATTTGTTTTATTAAGCTATCGGAAGAATTTCGTAGGGACTCAAAAACGAGTTCGAATTAGCCATCGGTGTTCGAGCTATCGAGGTTTGACTGTATGCGAATAATAAACATACAAATCTGCGAGTGAAGGATGCAGAATTGATTCGAAGTTTAACGTCCGAGTCAACAATAGTTCAGTCTCGCAATGTGTGGGATATGAGCAGTGTTGCAAATGACCTTTTAAATTTACTGTTCGAAAACAAACTAGTCTCAGTAAAACCCAGATTCACATTTTCTAATCCGTAGTGTGTTCTTTGTTTCCAAATGCAATCTATTTTACGTTTATTTTACTACACTGCAGCAAGTGCGGTGTTGCGGCGGTAAAATGTCTCCCCGTATATCACCATAGTGTAGATTATATTTCATTTCCTTTGGGACCACTGGGCCCATTGTGGTATATTTTAGAATGGAGTTCTGCTCATGTATACGCTACATGTAGATGGCGTAAGCAGTGTTGCAAACTTCATCATTGCTCATGAAAAATCTCAATAAAACCGAGACTCCCATTTTCGAACCCGTAGTGTGTTGTTTGTTTCCAAAGGCAATCTTTTTGACGTTTATTAATAAAACCGAGTTTCCTGTTTCGTTTTTTATTAGTTTGTCTTTGCTTCCAAAGGATCATTTATTCTAAGAATGTATTTAATACTCTAGTGACAAAATTAACAAATATATGACCAATAAATTTTTCTGTTTATAATTTTAGACTACCAGGCTTGTCCTCTCATGAAATTCGATTTAGCTTTAGCTAAAATGACAAAAAAAAAAGTACTTCCAGAGAAAATATGTTAACAAAAGTGTCAGTGCTGCTGCTAAAATTTAATTCGACAGATTATAGGATATTACGTCAAACCATCAGTTATAAAAAGCAAAAACGAAATAATATTAATAAATAGATAAACATAAAAAAGAAAAACAGAAAATAAAAAAAAAATAAATAAATAAAAAGAAAACACACAAATTGCATCACAAACACCATACAGGACTTACCCTTGTTACTGTGACACAAATCAATGCTGTAACACTAGCATTTGAAATATTTGGTTACAACATATACATGTAACATTTATTTATTGAACTTTAAAGTTATCTATTCGAGCCGCATCTCATACACTGTTTGTGTTCTTATCCAAATTCCTTCATCGAGGGCTTATGTCAGTCTGCGCATCTGTGAAGCGCTGGCAAGGTCTATGACATTGGCTACTACATTCTAAAAGCAAACAGACCCACCAAACGAGCAGTGAAGACCCAGATCAGACTGTGCATGCGCGACCTGATCTGGGCCTTCGTTTCTCGCATATGCACTTAAGTCACTTTTAACATGGCACGGATCAATCAGTTGTTTCTAAATCAATGCGCACCCTATAGTCGTGTAAGTGTTTATTAAAATACAAACACTTCTTTGATCAGTGTTGGCACGCAGTAAGGGACCACCTAACCGAGGTCGGAGACCAATAGCATTGCAAGACCATAATCTAAATAAGTTTGCTGAAAATGCTTTCCACTTACAGAGGCTACGATTTAAAATGTTTGTTTTTTTTTGTTGTTGTTTTTTGTTTTATTTTATAGTAAACGCAGAACAGTTTCTGGTAAATAGTCGATGTCGAACTGACTGATCTGGGTATATAGTCTGTGCATTTACCCAATATAACATACCATTTTACTTGTCGCGGGTACATATTTAAAAAGAATGGGTGCATTTAAAATCAACAACAATATAATCTAAAATGAATATACCATAATGTCGACCCATTGATTTGCCTCTTTATTAACACATCAAAGGCATTTCCTATAGCGCATTGTTTAAAAACAATATTATTATTCAGATTGTATCAGGATTGTAACCCTCTTTAACTATTGCCCTGCTGAACCCGGATATACACTGCTTTGCAAACAGTGTAGATCCAGATCAGTTGGCTTCTGAGCCAACTAATCTGGATCTACACTGTTTGCCATTAAGTATGGGAATTTATAGCAACAATTCAGATCAAGTAATCTGATTGGATGAAAATTAGAAGTAGGCGTAGCATCTTAATTTATTCAGCAGGACAAGGGTTAAATTAAGTTATTCTAATATTTGGAGCGACAAAAACAGTTTTCATGTGTGCCTTAAAAAAGGTAATATATGGGTTACGGGACAATTAAGCGCATACAACTCACTGGACATGTTACAAGCGAACATGTTTATAATATACACTTTGCATTTAAAAGCTTTCATCGAAGTTCTCGTTTTTAGTTTTTTGAAGCTTTCAGTTCTTCGACTCTGCCTAAGTGACCTGCTTAATACTGATAATTTTTCTGTTGGAAAAAAAAGTAAGAGAAAAGCCCAGGGAGTACCACAATCAATTGTGGAAAACTATTGATCAGATCTATCCCATTAAACCAGTTTAATAGTCAATTCAGGAGATGATTCAAATAAGCTTTAAGCTTACTTTTAGATCCTGAGTGATATGTGATTGCACACACACACACACACACACACACACACACACACACACACACACACACACATATATATATATATATATATATATATATATATATATATATATATATATATATTGTTACGAGCCAAGCGTAACGAGAAAGGAACAAAAGTGAAACCAACAACGCGCTTTAAAATTATTTGCAATATTTATTAACAATAAATAAATAAATAAACAAAAGGTGCAAGACAGAAAAATATAAGAAAACAGTATCTTTCAAGTTTTATTGTCACAAGCCACTTAGAAATATTCCACAAGCATTTTTCAAACTACTCCTTTGAATAACAGTTACTGATCCCCAAATTTAAAGTCTCTGAATTCAGAGTTTAATTCCAGAATTAATTTAAATATTAAAGTAATCCAGTATAGAATAATTTCCGATGAAATTTATAAAGATACCCGTATGGAAATCTTTCCCCTTATATACATGTAGTATTAAAGAACATTCTAGGAAAGAATTTGTTAGAGGCATCACTTATTTTCTATTTTTAGTCAAGAATATACTAAATTTATATGAAATGCCAAAAATAGCTCAATCCAGAAAGTTCTATAAACTTCTTAAAATTTCTCAAAGGTTCTAAATCTTCAAGATATATATTCTTGTTCAGAAAGTGAATTAAAAAAGCATATGTTCAAACAAATAAATCTCAATCTTCAAGTTTCGAAGCATCGAAGCACCTTTTTGGGACTTGAATCTCTCGATGTCAAAAGGTATAATTTCTTCATACCAAGAGCACCGCAAAGCGGGCCAATTACACAAAGGAGTAAACAATGTGGACTAACAAATGTACGCTCGTTATGCTGACATGGTTACCTTCTTATGACGTGAACGAAGGGTCGCCTGATAAAAAATAGTCAAAGGGAAGTAACTCAGAAACCGAGAAAGGAATAGCAACTTTTTTTTTTTTTTTTTTTTTTGTAGGCGACACACCGTTTTAATCTCATACACATGGCTATAAAGTTTCATCAAGCTATTCCATATGTTTACCTAGTTATGGCACGCATAAAGATAGTTCGGGGGAGTGGGCGGGGGTGGGGTTGGTGGGAACTAATCAAAGGAAACTAACTTAGGAACTGAGAAAGAGAAAGCAATTATTTTTGTACGCGACACATTGTCTTGACCTCATATACAATGCTATGAAGTTTCATCAGGATGTTCCATATGGTTACTTAGTTATGGCACGCATGATAGTGTGAAAAAGAAAACAACTAATCAGAGGGAGGAAACTCGAAAACTAAGAAAGCGAGAGTAATCTTTTTTGAACGGGACACACCGTCGTAACCAAAGGCGTAAAATAAGTGGACTTTTACAAATGTACGCTCGTTATGTTTACCTAGTTATGGCGTGCAAAAGCATCGTCTGAAAAAACCTTAGACAAAAGGAAGTAACTCAGAAACAGAGAATTGGAGAGCAACCTTTTTTGAAGGCGACCCGCTGTCTTAATCTCATACATGTATACATTGCTAGAAAGTTTCATCAAGATATCCACACGGTTACCTACTTATGATACGCAAAATCTCAGTCAAAAATTTAATGAAAGTGACTTAACTCAGAGTTTGAGAAACCGGAGAACATTTTTGTGTGCGCGACACACCGGTTTATTTTTTTGTTTGTGTTGAGGTTTTACGGCCCAGTCAACCTAATGGGATCATGTCGAGCGCGGTCAGTTTACCTAACCAAACGTTTACTGGGCAGGCTAAGTCCTATAAGAGGTTAACCAGTATTGTGCACATCATTTCGCCAGAAACTGACAACTGCCCTTCTTGAATCAGCGGACGGGAAAATGACCGTAGAAAATACAGTCGACTCTCGTTATCTCGAACTCCAAGGGACTCTCTAAAATACTTCGAGATATCCGTACTTCGACATATCAGATTTGCAGACTTGAGGAAAAAATAAATCGAACAACCGCATTTAACAAATGTATATGTAATTGGACTCTTGAAGTTACAGATATACTGAAAATATTGTGGAAAAGAGGAGAAATTGCTCCTTAGGAGCAATTTCTCCTCTTTTCCACAATATTTTGTTACCTGTTATTAGATTTTCGTTTTTAAGCTGGGACCAGATTTTCACTTCGAGATAAGCGGTTATTCGAGATACGCGAGGTCGAGATAACGAGAGTCAACTGTATTTCATGATCAATCTCTACGAAAGAATGTTGCCGACCTCGACGGGGGTTGAATCCGCGACCTCCTGGTCTCCAGTCGACGGCGCATCCATCTGAGCCACCGAGGCCGGCACACACCGGTTTAACCTCATACACATCGCTATAACGTTTCATCGAGATGTACCATATGGTTACCTTGTTATGGCGCGCTAAAGGATGGTATGAAAACAGTCTAATCATAGGGAAGTAATCCAGAAAATAAGAAAGTGAGAGCGGTCATTTTTGCACACGACACGCCCTCTGGACCTCATACACATCGCTATAAAGTTTCATCAAGATATTCCATACGATTACCGAGTCATGGTGCGCACAAAGATAGTCTAAAAACTTACTAATCATAGGAATGTTACTAGCAATCGCTGTTGTATGCGACACACCGTTGTAACCACAATTACAATGGTACGCTCGTTATGCTGACATATGGTTACCTAGTTATTGCTTGAAGACTTTGGTTCTGACATTGTATTGTTTCCTTTTTAGATAACGATATTTACTGGTCTCCCTCATATAGAGTAAACATATTTCAACTAATCGTTTATCAGGGGTATCTTCTCACGCAACTGGTTTTAACAAAATGAATAAAATCCTTGGCTCAGTTGTTCAAAGCATCATTATATTAACGAGCTCTTTAATGACAAACTCGTTAACAGTTGTAGCTAAGGCGTTTTAAAACACACTGATATTTTTGCTGCAAAAAAAATGTGTTAGCTTTTTCAATACTCATATTTTTTGCAGCAAACAATATCAATGTTTTTTGTTATGTTTCAAGATAGAAATTTTAACTTCACATTAGCTAATAAATTCGTTAAATTTTGAACATACGGGTCTTGACTGCTAAGCTATCGGTGAAAACTCTCATCACGAAAACATACCTGTATAATTTTGACCACCTTAAACCCCACTTTTATATAGTAAAACTAGGGTTTACAGGAATATACATTATTTTTCTTATTTCTGCTCAAAAACATAGGTTGTGGGTACTCGTTAGAACCGCCTCGCCTCGCCGAGGCGGTTCTAACGAGTACCCACAATCTATGTTTTGAGCAGAAATATGAAAATATCAGAATCTTTTTAATTTTTCGATGATAAAATTTTCAGTATATTTGAATAGGCGTGTTTTCGTAATGTGTAAAGCTTTTTCAATTTTTTGTCGCCGACACTGCGAATTGATTGATAATTAAGTCAGCTTTTAGCATTTCTGCAGCACGAAACACCGACATCAGAGTTTTATGATGACCTAGCTTATAAGTTTAGAAAAGTCGTTTTGAAATTCAACTCATAACGAAAACACGCCTATTCAAATCTACTAAAAAAATGACCACCGAAACATGAAAAAAAAAATCAGATAAAAATTCTAATATTTTTCACATTTCTGCTCAAAACATAGATTGTGGGTACTCGTAAGCACCGCCTGGTCGAGGCGGTTCTAACGATTACCAACAATCCACGTTGTTGAGCAAAAACAAGAAAAATAATTCATACCCCTGTAAACCCCAATTTTATTATATAAAAGTGGGGTTTCAGAGGGTCAACATTATATAGGCATGTTTTCGTGATGGTTTCGAAGAATTCAAAACCTTATTACGCATTTATAAAAGGATGGATTATAACATAGATGTTATGCGACAGACTGATGCTTTGTTTTTAATCCATTCACGGTTGATATCTGTGCTTTCCCCTTTCACCCATTTAGGAAAGGGACATTTGCAAACAGTGAAGACCCAGATCAGACTCCACAGAACGCGGCTTCTAATCAGGATCTACACTGTTTGCATAAAATACAGGATATTTTATAAATCATTGTAATAATATTACTACCAGACACCCCTCATATTGGAAATGTGAAGGCAGAAGACTTCTTTGGCATAAATGGGTTAAATGGACAACTGTGGGTCGTAGCTCAGACTCTATGACGGTGCTGACCTAAATCGTTCATTTGTGGATTGATGTCTAATGTGATGTCTGTATTCGGGCACTCTGTGGTTCAACTAGTGGGTTTCTTCATCTTTGGGCCCAGTAGTTCAAAACCAACGATGTCGTAAGTTAATTTATCATTAAAACTTTAATCATTAAATAAGGCATATGCACTTATATTTTTGCTGACAAAATGTGAGTAGCTTTTGCATTTGCTACTAAGCTCTTCAGCATCCAAACACTTTTAAAACAACTTGGCTGGGAACCTCTACAAGACCGTCGTACATAAACTTGTAATTTTTTATAAACAAAAATTAAATGAACTTGCACCCGAGTACCTATCTGACCTACTCCCACCCCTTGTAAGAGAAGCCAATCCATATAACCTAAGAAACTCAAACAATATTCAATCAATCCGAGCTCGCACCAACTTTGTTTTTAACTCATTCTTTCCATCAACTATAAGAGCTTGGAACGCTCTATCTGATGATATTTAAGGTGCAGATTCAGTAGCAGCCTTTAAATACCGCCTTAACAGAAACATTAAAATACTACCTAAAAACACTTGACTCTCGCTATCTCGACCTCGCTTATCTCGAATAACCGCTTATCTCGAAGTGAAAATCTGGTCTGATCCCTGCCTAAACATGAAAATCTAACAGCATGTAAAATATTGTGGAAAAACTTCGAGTCCAATTACACATACATGTATATTTGTTAAACGTGGTTAATCGAATTAGTTTGTCCTTAATTCTGCAAATCTGATATGTCGAAGTACGGATATCTCGAAGTATTTCAGAGAGTCCCTTGGAGAGTCCCTTGGAATTCGAGATAACGAGAGTCGACTGTATTTAAATGCTTGTTCAAGAAAAGGCCAAATTTTACGCGCCCGCCTGTGGATGGAGTGTAGCTCGCTAAATTCACACTTATATCATACACATCGTACGAATATCGTTTCAAGCCCTTTCTGTGAATGCAGGGCCTTTGAATGCCCTTACCAATATTTTTCAGTGTGCCAGATACTCTGGAATTAGAAAAGCATACCTGCAAAGTATCTATACAACCATTCTACGCATGACTTACTCTATGGAAAAGATACAGCATCCAATATGGAAAATGAATCTTTATTTTTAGACGTGCAAGAATTGATTTTAAAGTCCAAGAGTTTTGGTTGAATATCAAAGGAGCGCCATAAAGATTTGTTATGACGATTGTCTATCCATGTTGCCCATCATGGAAGCTGGAATAATCTCTCTCTCTCTCTCTCTCTCTCTCTCTCTCTCTCTCTCTCTCTCTCTCTCTCTCTCTCTCTCTCTCTCTGTAGTATCTTATGCTTCTAAACACTTCCTGACCATTCAGGTTATCACTGCATGTCTTATTAGTCACAGGAAATGACCTTTGTATAAGCCTTTGGCTTAATGTCAGATTCTGGATATTATGTTTATATATGTAACTGAAGTAAACAAAATAAAGTTAATGAGTACTCGTCTTTGTTTATTATAGTGATTAATTTGATTTTTATGTTTCCGTTTTGATGCATTGACTGAGTTGGGAGCCTTTATGAGAACCGAATGTTTATGTGTTTCTGTATTAAGAGTAGCATCGGGACCCAAGGTGAAGGTGGCTAGCTGTAAAAGTGCTTTAAACCTCCGGTGGTTTACTCTACTGACCGTTCTAAGGCGGTGGTCCCGGTGTCAGTCTTACTCTTGGTTGCTTTGTGGTTTATTCTACGAGGCGATTTGATTTATGTCTTACCTTGTGTCATTTTGTTCTTGTGTTTTTCAGTCCTTTTAGCATTGTGATTACCTCGCTTGGGGAAGAGAGAGCTAATTTTAGTGCTTTTCATACGTTTGTACGATTTGTGCTTGTTTGGATTTGTCGGTTTCCTCTTCCTCTTGGTGTCTGGGAAGTGCTGCGGTTTGTGATTGTGGCACTCACTGGACTTTTCTCTTACCTTTTTTAAGCCAAAAGCTACTCACATTTTTTTTTTCAGCAAAAATACCTGTGGAACATTTTGACCACTAGCGAGCTCGTTAAGCTAAATCGTTCATTAGTGGGTTCATGTCTGATATTATGTCTGTTCGGGTCCTCCGGGGTTCAACTAGTAGTTTTCTTTAGCTCAGGGCCCAGTTATTCAAAGCATCGTTAGCTTAACGAGCTCCTTAGTGGTCAAAACGTTAACTGTTCTACATTGTAGTAGGTACAATATGTAAATCACGGAAATCTTTGCTGAAAAAATGTGAGTAGCTCGAAACCTCGCCCTTAATTCTGATGCAGTTTTGATTTGCAAATATATGTTTGGTCCGCAAAGAGGTCCTCTACCTCATCTGTGAAACATCACAGTGAAACAGATATAATCAAAACCACTGTGATGAGACGAACCAAATGACTCAATGCCGATCTGAAAACAGAACAAAAGAATACCACAAACAAGACCACGATGAGCCCTACCACAGAATACTGATATAGATAGCCACACACCGACCATCTGAAACAGATTGTGAAGGGAGCTGTCATGTAGTCTGAGGACCGACTCATCGTCGTGCAAGTAAAGAGGGGGCAAAGTTATCAACCGCAATTGGGCTAACAACCATGCAGTTTGCCGTAGAATACCCATATCCATATTGTAACATATATTTCTTTGTAGAATGAGACAATCTTTTAAAATTGTACCGAACAATCAGATTTGCCAACAATCTTTCCGCATTTATAGACTAAGTCGCCATACAATTTAGAGTCGGACAGACCTTCTTGCAGAAGTGTTTTCAAAACATTGTTATATTTGAACATTAACTCAGAATTACGGCGATAAATTTTAGAAAATGTTTTAAGTAGTTTAGGATAACGAAACCCTTGCTTAATAAGTTTATAAGTTAAAATTTTATTTCAGTTATCAATTTCACTAACTTGACTAGATGATCTTGCAAAACCTATTAACTGTGAAATATATACACCATACGATGCAGCCTTATTTCCGCTGGAAAAAAATCAGAGTCGACTGCTGCACATCACGAAAACATGCCTATATATATTTTTACCCACTTAAACCCCATCTTTGTATAGTAAAACTGGGGTTTACAGGGGTATACATTATTTTTCTTATTTCTGCTCAAAAGCATAGATTGTGGGTACTCGTTAGAACCGCCTCCATGAGGGGGTTCTAACGAGTACCTACAATCTATGCTTAATATCAGAATTTTTTATCTGAAAAAAATTCATTGTTTGGTGATAAATTTTCAGTATATTTAAATAGGCATGTTTTCGTGGTGAGTTGTGGTTAGCACTTTAACTCTTAAAGCATCTTTTCACATGTCAAAGCTTAATGTAAATACTTTTATTTTCTTATAATTTCACTGACCTTTCATATAACGAACTATTGCTGAGCGGCCTGCTTCGATGATCTTGATTGTGACTGTCTATCTCTTCTAGGCATTCCATTTGTGGTTTCCTCCAACTTTACGGTTGATATTTCAACACTAGGAGGTGCCCGTTTTTTACCCGACAGAGTAGACTCGTCTTCGAAAACTATCATACCAAAAGCATCTTCTCGTCGTGAGAAATTGGCAAATTTCTTATAAAACCTATAAATGTAAACAGCGATGCCGAGTAGTATCAGTGCTCCTGCCAAGACTCCAAGAATTATCACAACCACTGCCCAGAGTGGAAGATACATTTTGCTAGCCATCGTAATGAATGGTCTTTCACACAAGCCAGAGATACCTTAGTACAAACTATATACCTTCAGTGCAAACCAAGGCACATACATTATATATGATACGGTTGTTTGTGAAATTGGTAAACTTAAAAAAAAAACGTGACGGAACGTCCATCCATTTGAATACAAGATCACCGGAACAATAACGAACTGGTCAAGTTTGATGCTGCTCTCATAAGTCGATATTTCATCAACACTGCTTCCGAAATTATACTGAAACGATAAAACTTTACGTCGACTCAAACTTTATTCCAGTAATTGTCTAAAGGGGTCTGTAGTCGTAGGTGGTTGGAAGTTGCACGTTTACAGCTTGGTGTTAACCCGTTTATGCCTATCGTCCCAGAAAAGGGACATTGGCAAGCAGTGTAGACCCAGATCGGACGCCGCAGAACACGGTGTCTGATCCGGGTCTGCACTGTTTGCATTTTATACAGCAATTTCTATGAAACTATGAAAATCACCAGACTGGAAATAGACTGGTACAAAAATTTAACCCTTTCATCCCTGAATTTCTGAAGTGGACTCTTCTGTGCTTGAATATGGACATGTGCACTGATGCAAATAGAGGTACATGTATCAATCTAAAATTAAAAGCAGAATGATCTACACTATTTGCACAGATATCTCATTTGGTCAGCCGTGCTTAAATGGTTAAGGTAAAAGAGTTCACTCGGCATAAACGGGTTAGGAGTTCTGCGACCAGTTGTTCGAAACTAACTTTGTCGTTAGTTAACGTATCGTTAAAACTTTGATCATTAAATATGCCATATACGCTAATATTTTTACTGAAAAAATGTGAGTAGCTTTTGCATTTGCAAAAGCTACTCACATTTTTTCAGCAAAAAATACCTGTGAATAATATATTGTACTTACTAGAACAGTTAGCATTTTGACCACTAACGAGTTTGTTAAGCTAACGATGCTTTGAACAATTGGGCCCAGGATTTTTTTTTTTTTTTTTTTTTTTTTTTTTACTACAGTTATAATGCTGATGAATGGTATTCAGTGCTGGAAAACATGTCTCCCTTTTGATGTACTGAAAAGTGTTTTCATACAATTGACGAGATACAGTGCATCAACTGTTTTGGTAGCATTTCAAACATCAAATTCCATATTCAGGTAGCTCCTGATGCGAGTATAATCCTTCTTCTGAAACAGAACCTATAAAAGAAAAAATATAACTTCCGTATTAATACAGTCGAAGTTAAATGGCTCGATCATCTTTGGGGCTATGGGAATTCGTTCGAGATATGGGTAGTTCGAGCCACTGAGGGTTAATCATAACGCTGGGTAAGGAAGCAAATGGCGATAATTTAGTGAAAACAGTTCGATCTTCTACACAATAATGGTAAGTTATGAATACTCATTAGAATCGTCGAGGCGATTCTAATGAGTATACACAACATACAATTTTATTATAAAACAAGAAAATTTTCTCCAAATATTTGTTTTCTTGAGCTTTCGGAAGAATTTCGTAGGGACTAAAAAACGAGTTCGAATTAGGCATGGTAAACTAGCCATCGCTGTTCGAGTCATCGAGGTGTTTTCTGTATAGGCAATTTATATTAGAGCCTTCATCAGACAGTAATAAGTCTGACTATTTTGTTTTATTTGTTGTCGTCCTGTTGTGTTTGGCGGGTCCTATTTGGAATAGTGATCACCTCATTGCAGAAGAGGGGACAGGTTGCTGTGCTTTTCCTTGGTTTGCAAAGAGTAAAAAAAAACAAAAAAAAAAAAAAAAAAAAAAAAAACATTGAAATGTATCATATTCGGTGGTTTTTATCTAGGTATAAAATTCTACTCCCTAAACTTACACTTATTTGATTTGCTTATTAAAGTTAAATTTGTTGATTAATAGATAGTCGTTCGTTTAGATAGATAGATAGATAGATAGATAGATAGATAGATAGATAGATAGATAGATAGATAGATAGATTCGACTCTCATTATCTCGAATTCCAGTGGACTCTCTAAAATACTTCGATATCCGTACCTCGACATATCCGATTTGCAGAATTGAGGAGAAAATACGTCAAACAACGGCATTTCACAAATGAATATGTAATTTGACTTCTGAAGATAGAGATATATTGAAAATATTGTGTAAAGAGGAGATATTGCTCCTTTAGAGCAATTTCGCCTCTTTTCCACAATATTTTTATTATCTATTAGATTTCCATGTTAAAACCGGGACCAGATTTTAACTTCGAGATAAGCGGTTATTCGAGGTGAGCGAAGTCGAGATAACGAGGGTCGACTGTAGATAGAGAGATGTGGCAGTACATTTGACAGAGAGAGTACTTACCACATAAATTCCGCACAGAAGCACACTAAAATGCTAAAATGATCCCTTTAAGTATTACTTGTCTATCTGTTGCTTTAACCAATACCATTTGAATGCCTCAATTCAATAATATAGACCATCAAATTGATACTTGTTATTGTGTTTATCAATCGATTATCTCAAAGATAGATAGGTTCCAAAACGCGTCTTTAACCCAAAGGTAAGATTAGATTACAACTTATTATTTTAGCATGTGTTACAATTGTGACTATCACGATAGCACCTATTTCCATTTGGCCTACACTAAATACACTGTCTAAACTAATATGTGCTTTAACTTGATGAATTAATTCTGAATTCGACTGTTTAACATTACATTGAATATGGATCATCTGTCAGTTATACGACATCTGATATATATTTTATCAGGGAGCGTTTTATATGCATGTTCGTTATCACTAAGAGTGTTTAATTGTTTTTCTTTTAGCTCTTCGCCTCATAGATTCAGTATTAGAGAATTACTTACCTACATACAAAATAGGTGCATCTCCTTAGAGATTAGTGTACACTATCGCAACAGGAAAACTGCAACAAACTCCACGGAAATACTCTGCTTCTACTTCGAAAAGCTACGAGATTTAACCTCTCATATTTAACATGCCACCATTTCTCTTCGGAAGATTTGATTGTGTTGGGGCTTAACGACACGTCAACCCTTGTGGGTCATTTTGTGTCGTCTCCCAGAGAAAGGGAGAAAAGAGATAGAAGAGATAGTAGAAGAGATGAAAGAGAGGAACAGGGAAGAAAGAGGAACAGTAATGAAAGGGAAGAAACAGAAGAAATAAAAACATTCCCCCTCTACCTTTACCTACTTCAACGATAGCAGGCCTTGCCCACCTGTAAGCCAATATCAGTTGGACGCCCCGGTGACACAAGATATATGACACCTTCGCACCACCCGACCACCCCCTCTCTTCGGAAGAGGGACATGCATTACGAAAACATGTCTATATAATTTGGACCCCTTAAACCCCACTTTTATATAGTAAAACGGGGGGTTACAGGGGTATACATTATTTTTCTTATTTTTGCTCAAAACATAGATTGTGGGTACTCGTTAGAACCGCCTCGCCGATGCGGTTCTAACGAGTACCCATAATATATGTTTTGAGCAGAAATATGAAAAAATATCGGAATTTTTATCTGAAAATTTCAGTTTTTTTGGAGGTGAAATTTTCTATAAATTTGAATAGGCGTGTTTTCGTAATGGTATGTAAATATGTACAAAAATATCTCGAACATTATTCCGAATAAGTTAGCCAGACAAACAGTTTCTTATTGTTTTGCACAGAAACATATATTACGGTTTCTGATTTCTTAGGATAGTCTAGGATGAGATGCTTCTTTAATGAGCACACTGTGACCCATACAGCGTAAAAAATTGTAATGACACCTACAGAGAGTTTGCGCCAAGCAGATGGTGTGTCATTGTGGAAATTCGCGTGATTAGTAGATTATTAGCAACGAGATATCATATCTTGCGTGAAAGGAAGCAATTGTGTAATGCTAGCCTTTTCGAAAATGAACTCGATCTCTAGTACAAGCTCCATTTGAGCGCTATCATACAATAGTCTAAGTTTACTCGAGACAACTATTATGTGTCATTTCATTTTGATCGGGGTGTCTGCACTTTGCTGCATCCACATCCATTTAATTCTGTACCAAATATTTCTAATTTTCGCAATTTACAACTGTATCTTGCCTGAGATTCCATGCAATTGTAAATGTAGTGTGACCATGTTTTTGGAATCACGTTATTACTCACTGTGTTTTCAAGAGGCGACAAGAAAACAAAATCAATACTTTTTTGTGTATTTTTATCTGGCACTCTAGTGAAGCCGGTCCGTTTACCTCACCAAACTTTCCCTTGGCAGGCTTAATCCGCTGCTGCTGGTCCCGGCAGGAATTAAACATGTGACCTCCTGATCACCAGTCCGACAAGCATCCGACTGAGCCACCGAGGCCGGCCAATATACACTTGCTAGACATTTTGTGCTACTTCCGCAAAGGGAGATAATCAGTAGAACTTCAATGGCTCGAACATCTTTGGGACGATGGAAAATTGTTCGAGACATGGGTAGTTCGAGCTGCTAAGATTTTATCAGTTATTAAGTTTAAATTAGTGGGTCAGGAAGCAACTGGCGATAATTTAGTGAAGTGTTTTTCGATCTTCTATACAATGATTGTATGTTATGTGTATTCATTAGAATCGCCTCATCGAGGCGATTCTAATGAGTACACACAACATACAATGTTACATGTATGATGAAATAAGAAAAAATCCCATAAATATTCATTTTCCTGAGCTATCGGAAGAATTTCGTAGGGACTAAAAAAATGTTCGAATTAGCCATGGTAAATGAGCCATCGGTGTTCGAGTTAGTGAGGATCGACTGTATATGGAAAGAATATGCTCCTTCTGGGATCAAATTCTTTTCATACAGATTAGACCCCTTTTTAAACGAAGACAAAAACAATTTAGATTGAGTTATCTACCTTGAAAATGTATTAATTCTATTTAAGATCGCTGGGCACACATATATAGTATTAAGTCCAGTTTTGGGTGGATTCTTTACGATCGAGTCACGGTATACAAACGCCAAAATTTCCTTACGTAGTTGTCCACGTGATTATCATTGACCAATGTAATCAGACCGCGTGTCAGATGAAATCCAGGTAAGGTTATTTATAGCCGCGGTATTCTTGTCGCTGTGACATCAGTGTGCTTTTGATAAAGAGTTATCTGTAAAACCTAGATTGCGACATTTTGCACGTTGGCAAACAGTGCAGATCCAGGTCAGACGCCGCAGAACGCGGCGTCTGATCAGAGTCTGCACTGTTTGCTTAAATTACAGGAAAAGGGTTAAATGAAACAGTCTAAAGTCACCATTCAGGACAATTTTTCCGCCTACACTCAGAGACACTTGTCCCACCAGAGCTGTCAGTGCTTTGATCTAACTTTGCAGCTCATTTATATCACAAGTAAACAAGATATCTTCCTGCATGCATGTATTTACCCCAAGTACTTCAGGCAGAGGTCTGAGCGAACAATGCAAAGCCAGATTAGATGCTGCGTCAGATCAAGGTCTACACTGTTTACCACTAAATGTAGACACCGTATTCTGTGGCGTCTGATCTGGATCTGTACTATTTGTTCCGGTCTGTCTGTACGTGCGATTAATCGTTAAATGTTTGTACGTTCTGTTTTAAGAGGTTCTTCGTTTACTTTTTAATTAGTTTTTAGAGAAAACGAGGCTTGGCACTAGTAAGGCTAGTCAGACAATTTGCATAAAATGTCAAGCTTATTTTCTCAAAAAAGGTAAACACAAAAAATGAATGAATAAATAAAATAAAATAAAATAAAAAATAAAGTAAAATAAAACTATCGTCTGCTGCATTTGTGATCAGCGCTATGAGGAGTACATATATAGTTATCCATAAACATTCAAACAATTCGTTTTACCATGTGTTGAATTATCTAAAGACGGATAAGTCAGACAGACCGGAACAAATAGTACAGATCCAGATCAGACGCCACAGAATACGGTGTCTACATTTTGTAGCGTCTACACTGTTCGCATCTCATTTTAGACAAATCAACAAGTACTCAAATGGGCGTGTTCAAAATGTTGGATAATTATAGAAAGGTGTTTGGTGTCTCAGTGATAACTCGGGGTAAATTCAGTGCTCTGGTCATGAGCTCAACGGACTCGGCAAATACAGTGTACCAGTAACTGCGCTTTCGTTGTTGTGTGAGGTTTTATAGAGTTCTTTGCCTTTGATGTATAATTACGTGATGTTTTTTTTAACCCATTGTTGACTGAATAGACCCTCCCACACTATATATTGGGAAGAGTCAAATTTCAATTTTAGGTACGCTCGGCCAGGAGATTCACATATTCCTAGAGAAAAATGGCTAAACTATTTGCAAACAGTGGAGACCCTGATCAGATGCCGCGTTCTGTGGCGTCTGATCTGGGTCTCCACTGTTTGCCAGTTACCCTTTTACGGGTCTCCCGACTACAATGGGTTTAACAAAAATATTGTCACCCCAGCTAGCATTCTTTATAAATCTATAGCGGGCCGTCATCGGCCCGTCAGGGTAGCTGATGGGCCGATAAAGATTTATAAAGAATGCTTACTGGGACCATATTTAACCTTCGTTTTAGTTTAAACATATTTTATTTCCAATTTAGTGCATGTACAAAACATACAATGTCATAACACAACCAGGATTAGAACGGAAGCTTAAAGCTTATTTTGTTCTTTGTCCTTCGTTTAAGACACACATGCCTCACAAAAAGAATAGACCACAGAAAGCGGCGTCTGATCAGGATATAACTGTTTGACAACACTCATCCAGCAGTATTTAAGGCATATGAACAGATATCCAAATGGACGTACAAAGTTTAGGGTAGTTATTGTGAAGCATCCGCGTGGCCGAGCTGTTAGCGAACCTGACTTTTGAGATTGTGGAGTTATGGATTCGAATCACGCTAGAGACAGAATTCAGCTAATAACTGTGCTGCGCTTTTATAAACACGCCATCATCGTCGCGATATGATATACTTTTGAACGAGATCACCATCAGGGCAGGCCAGGTATGGTAAGGAATAAAGGTGTCCGAATACTTAGGGTAAATATGGTATTAATGGTGTTGACACGCATTAGAATCGTCTCAATGAGGCTATTTCAATACCTATCCAAAATATACTCCTTCTATTCTACATGTAATCAGTAACCACAGTATAATGTTTATATGCAAGAAGGGATTTCAGGGATTATCCACAACAAATGTTTGTGAGAAATTAGAAGAATACGCATCTAAATTCCGTATTTACCCTAACTATTCGGCTATATGTGCCTCGGCAAGCCGCGTAGACCCAGAACAGAAAACGAACATATGACAATATGTTCGACTAAGATCTGCCTGAGCAATCGTGCTATCTGATCAGAGTTTACGCTGGTCGTTTACATAATGTATGAACACTCAACATTATGTTAGCGAACAGTATAGATCCTGTTCATACTGCCCGCATGCACAGATTGACCTGGGTCTACAGCGGTCGAATATGTCGTAATCAGGTTTAACGGTTGGTGGAATTGGCCCGGCTCGGTGAAGGCGCAATCTGATCGGGAATCTCTTCGTTCCCATTTGGGAAACGGTTGTCACCCTATTTAACCTAAATATTCAGACACTTTAACTACTTATCATACTTGTCCTAAAACTTGAACAAGTCAATTTCACTATCTGTTTACATGTCTAAAAATAGCTTTTGATGAGTGGCAAACAGATAGACCTTGATCAGACGCCGCATTTTGCGGCGTCTGATCTGGGTCTATGCTGTTTGCTCAAGCACATCTGGCCTAATTGTTAGGGTAAATATGAGAAGTGTAGAAGAACAAATTACAACATTTCTTGTTAGAATATTTATTTCCATGGTAACATGAAAACAGCACTATTTGATGCGAAATCTATATACATGTAATCTTCATATGAGCCGTGCCTTGCGAAAAAGTGTGCTCGGGGTAATCTAAATACAACGAAGACACAGAGCAGCCTGCAAATCTGCGCAGTCTGATCAGGACATTCGTTGTAAGTTCAAACAACCATTGTGTACGTTGTAACGAAAAACAAATACAGTCAAACCTCGATAGCTCGAACACCGATGGCTCGTTTACCATGGCTATTTCGAACTCGTTTTTGAGTCCCAACGAAGTTCTTCCGATAGCTCAAGAAAACAAATATTTAGGGAAATGTTCTTATTTTATCGTGAAATTGTCTGTTGTGTGTACTCATTAGAATCGCTTTATCGATGCGATTCTAATGAGTACACTCAACATACAATTATTGTGTAGAAAATCGAAGGAAAATCACTAAATTATCGCCATTTGCTTCCTGACTTGGCACCATAAATAACCCTCAGTGACTCGAACCACCCATGTCTCGAACAATTTTCTATGGTCCCAAAGATGTTCGAGCCATCAAAGTTCGACTGTAAATCGATGGCCAGAAAATGCTCTGATACGACAAAGCGGATTTGCAGGCTTATTTTGGTTATTTGGACATGACCGAAAGACCCCTTTTTGCATGACTCAGTTCATATATAAAATATAATTTGGTATATAATAAATAATTTACATATAACAATATACATATTATACAAAATCGAAAAATAGCATGATAAACGACTGCTATATAATATATTATTACCATTATGAATACCGTATTTACCCTAATGATTCGGGTAGACAGGTCTACGCAAACTGTGTAGACCCAGATCAGACGCACCAGAACACGGCGTCTGATCAGGGTCTATACAGTTTGTCACTCATCAACCAGAATTTAAACACACTAAACGGGTAGTAAATCCTCTTGTTCAGTTTTTATGAGAAAGATTTAAGGTGTTCCCAAACTGAAGGTAAATACCGCCCTTTTATTTAACTGTATTATACACATGATTCCAAGCGCGACGCCCCTTTAAACATCCGTATTGAAAGCGGTGGTGATCTTCCAATTTTACTTAAGCATTTGTTTCTTGGACTGGAGAATTTCCCTGTAGTGCCTTGCGTTAATCTAAGTGATCCATTTGTTTTTATTTTCATATTCCTGTTTGATTTTGCAATTTTCTTCTTCATGTCACAAACAAAATCAATATCTAAATTATCTAATTCCACAGGTTTTGGTAATTTACACTGTACACCTAAACGTGGTCTAACTGGCTTGTTGTTTTCAGGAATCTGACATTTCACTATGTCTTTGTTAAAAGTGTTTATCTGCTCTATATGTATGCCATCTATATCCAAAATATTAGCTTCATTTAGACTCTCATTAAATGACAATCTTCTTTGACAACGCAATGATCTTAAATCTGCAGTTCCTGTTCTAAATGGCGTTATGTTAAAACCGTCATTTTTGTCAGGGCTATTTATGTAATTAACCCCCTGTTCTTGCTTTTCATCTTTGAATATATTAGGACAAGACTTTGATAACGAAGTAGACTTCACGTTACTTATTGATTCCATGCCGTTGTTTTCCATAAGAAATTTAGACAGTGGTTCCAGGTCTGTATGGTTACGTCCAGTTTTACAAGAGAATTTTGGGATTTTATCAACTAGTTCGGGATACATGTTTTCTAGTGATAACTTGTCAGACTGAACATCAGACGAAACATGATCGTTCGTAAACTGTGCTAATTTTCGTTTGGTCGCAGATATGATTCTTTGCCGCCAACGAGGTGTTTCTTTGTCTACTAATTTTTTATTGTCACTGGATTTTATGATAGACCTGCATTTTACAACTTTAGCTACCTTCGTTTGGCAGGATGGCAGAACTGGTTTTCTGACAAATGTTTCTTCCGAATAGTCAATCAAATCGCGTGTTACATTATTATAGCCATAGCCTACACCACATTTTTCTTGAAAAGTCGTACATTCTGGGACGAAAAGGGAATACAATCCTTTCTCGGTATCAGTAACTTTTTCAGAATCCTCACCGAATTCACACTTTACATAGAACCTCGTTTCTGCCTCGGAATCTTTGAAACTAACTGTCTTTTTAACCCTGCTTCCTCTTTTCTTCTTTGTACTTAATATTGGTTTCACCTCGCTATCCCCATAGCCTATCTTACTGACTATATCCCCAGTACTTGAAAACTGTTTGAATTTAATCGGTTCTTCGACTATCGGACAAGATAAACGGGAATCGCTTGACCAAGCTTTAACGGACAGCCCATTATGCGTCGCTACATTTCTGCCGTGAACATGACTGTTGTTCACACAGGTTCGCGAGTGTTTGGCATTACCCAACAACGCTCGTTCTTCTGACAAAGTGTCCCTCTTATCAAATACTGAGTCCAGACTGACATACGTTTTTCTCATATACTCTGAATCAAGTTTATTGTTTGTTGGTTTATCGCTCGTATCAATACTCTTAACAGTAGGCAGTTGAACAGCTCTGCTGGCAAATTTATTTGTAGGTTTGAAAGTTTCATCTGGGTACAGAGAGATATCGTCTGACGGTACATTGTCCAAATTCAAAATCTGTATGCTTGAATCAGAGGTTAGCACGGTCCAGTTGCCAGGGAATCCAGTGACTGGTGTATCGATACCCTCAAAGACGGAGATGTCTTGGAGTGGTCTCATTTTGGTGTTTCAGACGTCAGTATACTAAGGTGGTGTAGATCTACCAATTAATGTCTGGTTCCCGAATGTTCATTCTGAAAGCAGAGATAAAATAAAATAATTAAACTCGTGACTACAACATATAATGACGTAATGACCCCAAGTATTACCCCAGTCAGCATTCTATGTAAATCTATATCGGGCCGTCATCGGTCCGTCAGGGTAGCTGACGGGCCGATGACGGCCCGATGTAGATTTACGTAGAATGCTAGCTGGACCCTTCTAAAAATGTTGTATAAATAAATGAAAATAATAAATAATTGGACAGGAAGGTATTAGCAAACAGTGTAGACCCTGGTCAGACGCCGCAGAACGCGGCGTCTGACCAGGGTCTACACTGTTTGCCACTAATCCAGCATTTGTAGACATAACAACAGGTAGCAACTGGATGTTTTCAAATAAAAGGATTAGTATGGAAGGACTTAAGGCATACGAATACTTAGGATAAATACTGAAACAATTTATAGTGAAAAACAGAAAATATAGTATAAATAGTTATGACAATAGTAGTAATAGTAGTAGTAGTAATAATAATAATAGTGATATTAATAATAATAGTAATAGTAATATAATGATAATAATAATAATTAGAATAATCATTATTATTTTTATTATTATTATTATTATTATTATTATTATTATTATTATAGTTATTGTTATTATTATCATTATATATAATTTTATCATTATTTACATCATTTATGGATCAAACGTCCCCAGATCATTCTTTCGTCAGGATCTGCACAGTTTGCCTTTCCTGTCATAACATTTTAGACTCATGGTGCATGAGGTAGTCAGCTTTTAGAAATGGCCTAAGTATAAATGGGTCCGAACTTTAGAGTAAAAACGATAGTCAGTAATTGCTGTGGGAATTTCGCATTCCCCATTTGAAAACTAAAAGAATCCAGACCAACATATGCATTCACACAGTCAAGTGTGGATGTTCCCGGATGAGTGTGTTTGCTTGTTTGTTTTTTTGTTTTTTTTTTTTTTTTGTTTTTTTTTTTTTTTTGTGTGTGTGTGTTTTTTTGTTTTTTTTTTATTCTTTTTTTCTTTCGTTTTCGCTGTTTATATATGTGACGCAATTTGACAAAAGGACTGCTTGCTACATGTACACATATGCGGACAGCGAAGGTCCAAATTAGTATGCATGTAAGTAGGATGCGGAGCCCGATCGGACCTTATTCACATACATTACGGAGGCCATCGCATATACATTTTACGCTTTAGTACATGCCCAGCTAGCATTCTACGTAAATCTACATCGGGCCGTCATCGGCCCGTCAGCTACCCTGACGGGCCGATGACGGCCCAATATAGATTTACTTAGAATGCTGACTGGACATGTACTCCGTAGGCTAAACCATCAGATGAAAAACTGTAATATTCTTTCTTTTCTTTCTTTTTTTTTTCATAGAAATAAGACCTTACATTTCATTCAAATTGTCTCTGAGACTCCTTACCATACTTCTAACATATGAATAAATCTGTTATATGTGTCTCAAAACTCAGTGTTGATGTGATCTGCTGGAGTATTGGATAATGGTAAACAGTGTAGACTCTGATCAGCGGTGTCTGATCCGGGTCTACACCGTTTGCTAAGTCCTACATGTCCGAACATTTAGGGTAAATTAGACATTTGCAAACAGTTTAGACCCAGATCAGACGCAGCAAAACACTGAATCCGACCAGGGTTTACACAGTTGGCATTTAATGCCATTATGAAAACACGCCTATTCAAATATACCAAAAATTTTACCACCAAACAATGAAAATTTTCAGATAAACATTTCTGATACTTTTCATATTTCTGCTCAAAACATAGATTGTGGTTACTCGTTGGAACCTCCTCGACGAGGCGGTTCTAATGAGTACACACAATCTCTGTTTTTGAGCAGAAATAAGAAAACAATGTTACCCCTGTAAACCCAAGTTTTACTATATAAAAATGGAGTTTAAGGGGGTCAAAATTATATAGGCATGTTTTCGTGATGCAGAGATTATTATAAATCATTGTACTAATAAAAATAACTAGTCTAAAGTTGAGGATTAGAGTGATGGTACATTAGTCCATTTGGCATAAATAAATAAATAAATAGATAAATAAATAAATAAATAAATAAAATTTTGTTCTACTTACCGTAAGCTACTATCCACTTTTGAAAACAAAATCTCAATGTCAGAACGACACCGTCTTCAAAATTCTCTACACTTTTCAAAATCAGTTACAAGATCTCCGACTCCGTGTTTACTTTCTCAGTTTGACAACTGTTACTTTGTGAGTTCCTAACACTAGATTTATTTCGAGTCTGAGTAGAGATACCAGGACCAACTAATTGCCTAATTACACCTGGATAACAAGTGTTTGTATATTGGTTTGTAACTAATTTGAAAGTAGTAGTCTTTTAACTGAGTCTCAATTACTAACAGACGTACGTATTGACCAGTGGTGATCGTGTCCAACGACCCATTAAGTGGCGGATAAAACAATTTCTATTTACTCATAATTAATTAATCAGTTTTCATTTTCTACCAATCATTACTGCAGTCGGAAGACCTGTAGTTCTGTCTGGTAAGTAAAGCTTCTTAGTATTTTTAACACTTTCGTGGATTTGAGTTATATTTTAGATGGCATATGTGGGAAAGTGGAAACCGTACGTGCACGCGTACAGTATAACTTCTGAGAATACTTTACGAAAACAAGCCTATTCAATTGTATAGAAAATTGCACCTCCAAAAACTGAAAATTTTCAGATAAAAAACTCTGATATTTTTTATATTTCTGCTCAAAACATAGATTGTGGATACTCGTTAGAACCGCCTCGCCGAGGCGGTTCTAACGAGTACCCACAATCTATGTTTTTGAGCAGAAATAAGAAAAATAATGCATACCCCTGTAAACCCCAGTTTTACTATATAAAAGTGGGGTTTAAGGGGGCCAAAATATTATAGGTATAATTTCGTGATGATTGAGTCACGCCATGAGAAAAGGTGTATTCGAGGAAAGTTCAAACAGTTAAGATACATATCAGCCAACAAAGATATAATTTAAATAGTCTGATCGAGACTTTTGCTGTACTTTGTTATGTTGTACAGTGCCCCATCACGAAAACATACCTATATAATTTTGAGCCCCAAAAACCCCACTTTCATACAGTAAAACTGGGGTTTACAGGGGTATACATTATTTTTCCTGTTTCTGCTCAAAAACACAGATTGTGGGTACTCATTAGAACCGCCTCGTCGAGGCGGTTCTAACGAGTACCCACAATCTATGTTTTGAGTAGACATATGAAGATTGTCAGATTTTTTTATCTGAAAACTTTCAGTTTTGGGGTAGTGACATTTTCAATATATTTAAATAGGCGTGTTTTCGTAATCCAATGATTGTATAAACGGGCAGTGAAGGTCCTGATCAGACTGCGCGGATGCACAGGCTGATCTGGACCTACGCTGTCCGCATATTTTAGAACGTTTCAAAAAAGAAAAAAAAATGTTGTTATACATGACTAAAGAGTTGACTATTTCTTTTATATTTAAAATGCAAGATGCAGGTCACCGCACTGCAATAAAATCATAACCATGATAATGGAAACAAAAATAGATTATTAAAAATTCCTCCCGAATGGTAATAATATGAAATAGATAATATTCAGTAAAAAAATAAATAATATTCAGTAAACTATCTTCAGAAGGTGGAATTTAACTTTACTTTAAAATCATATTTAAATTTAATTTTAAAGTTAAACGGGTTTAAAAAATAAATTCAATCATTAACCCATTTATGCCGCCTGAGGGACATTGGCAAACAGTGTAGACCAGATCTGACGCCGCAATACGTGGCCTCTGTTCATGGTCCGTACTCTTTGCATTAACTACGGGAATTAGTACTATAAGTAGTATTATTAAAAACATACAAGATACCCCATTAAATTGTGAATGAAACTGTCTAAATGATGAGATAGAAGAATCCGCTAAGCATTAACGGGTTGAAACAAACTTGCATTACAGCATCCATATATATCTGTCGAGACTAACATATATGTACATGACTATGAAGGAAATATATCTATTTGTGCATACACAAACTGTATACATTTTCGAAAACTAAAAAACAATTATCGTAAACTTAAATAAAAATAAACTAAATGTAAAACAGTGAAGTGATAATAAAAATAATGTTTTTATTTCTTGGGTATAGCTTATTAGCATGATTGCTAATCTAACTTATGGTCCTGATAGAAGAAACATAGTAAATGACGTATACAAAATATACATGTACAGAGATAAACACTGTTAAAATCATGATTTAGTTTAGAAATCTCCTTTAACGGATTTTTTTTGTCATTCTTTATCACTTCGTGTAGCTGTATTGATCTCTTTAATCCCATTTCACTGTTTTACTGCAGAAGCGCTACCGTCGTTTTCAGCATTCATTTTTTTTATTTATTTATTTTTTTTTTTGCATTCTTATTACTTCCTGTAGCTGTATTGGTCTCTGTAAACTCATTTCACTGCTTTTCTGCAGAAATATTTTCCACTATGGGACATAACTTATCAAATTATTATAAGCTGTACTAGGTTGTATACCTTTGAAAAGAAAAGAGAAAATGATAGACTAAGATAGGGTCTGGAGACCGACTAGATTGATTCCTCCTAAATATTACTGAGATCAAAATGAGCAAAACTTTCAAATACCAGTAGTTCTATAATGCTCAGCATTTTTGTTTATATATATATATATATATATATATATATATATATATATATATATATATATATAATTTTGACCCCTTTAACCCCCACTTTCATATAGTGAAATGGGGGTTTACAGGGATATACATTATTTTTCTTATTCCTGCACATAAACATAGTTTGTGGGTACACGTTAGAACCGCCTCGCCGAGGCGATTCTAACGAGTACCCACAATCTATGTTTTGAGCAGAAATATAAAAAATATCAGTTTTTATCTGAACATTTTCAGTTTTTGGAGGTGAAATTTTCTATATATTTGAATAGGTGTGTGTTCGTAATGCCCAACTTATAACCATACTCATAATACAAACGTCCATTTTAACACCTGTGGTTATGTCTGAAATTGCTGGAAGAATGGCAAACATTGTAGACCTTGATCAGACGCCACGTTCTGTGGCGTTTGATCTAGGTCTGCACTGGTTTGCTAAGGCCTGTCTTAATTTTGATCAAACTGACCGCTCCTCAGACAATTTGAACCCATGACTTAATACAGAATAGAATAGAATAGAATATTTAATAGACTAGAATATTTTTTTTTCCTATTTTTTCATGAAAGTATATGTTGTGTCTCATCGGGGCGAATCTAATGACTACTCAACATACCATTATTTTATGCTGCGTACAGTTTTCAGCAGACGATGTTTTAAAATATTTTCTCATTTCCTTATCATAAAACAGGATTTGACATTTCATGCAAATTGTCTCCTAATTTGAAATATCAATGGTTTTTTGAGAAAAAATTTAGACAAAAAAATATCATGCAAATTGTGTCCTTAGGAGTTAATTGCATAAACTGTCAACGCATGTTTTCTGAGAAACAATAAGCATCACGAAAACACGCCAAAAAAGTTTTGAGCCCCTTTAACCCCACTTTTATAAAGTAAAACTGGGGTTTACAGGGGTATACATTGATTTTCTTATTTCTGCTCAAAAACATAGATTGTGGGTATTCGCTAGAACCGCCTCGTCGAGGCGGTTCTAACGAGTACCCACAATCTATGTTTTGAGCAGAAATATGAAAACTACCCGGAATTTTTCATCTGAAAGTTTTTATTTTTTGGTGATAAAATTCTCAATATATTTGAATAGGCGTGTTTTCGTAATGGACAATCAGCATCAGTTTGTCAGCTGTTGAATTTGCCCGAAGCATCCTAAGTGTTAAAGCGCCGGTCACCTGAACAGCATACGATATGTTATATCATCATCATCATCATCATCACCATCGTCATCATCATCGTCATCGTCATCGTCATCGTCATCATCATCATCATCGTCATCGTCATCATCATCATCGTCGTCGTCATCATCATCGTCATCGTTATCATCATCATCATCATCATCACCATTATGATCATCATCGTCATCATCGTCGTCATCATCATCATCATCATCATCATCATCATCATCATTTATTATTATTAGAAATTATTATTATTAATCCGAGAAAAGAAGGCCTGACTTTTCAGGAGGACTGTCTGTCTATCGAGTAATTTGCTTGAAATGTCATATATTATATTCTTAGAAATAACAGTAAGAAAAACATTATTAATGATAATATGAAAAAAAAAAATTATCATTGCTAGTATATTTAGAATGGCGCCTTCGGCTCCGCAAATAGGAGGTAAGCAAAACAAGATTTAAATTTCAAATGTCAAATGGCTCAGCCGTGCTATATAATATTCATATATCATTAGGAAAACATGCCTTTTCAAATATACTGAAAGTTTTACCACCAAAAATGAAAATTTTCAGATAAAAAAAAAATCTGATATTTTTCATATTTCTGCTCAAAACATAGACTGTGGATACACGTTAGAACCGCCTCGACGAGGCGGTTCTAACGAGTACCCACAATCAATGTTTTTGAGTAGAAATAAGAAAAAAATGTTTACTCCTGTAAACACCAGTTTTACTGTATAAAAGTGGGGTTTAAGGGGGGTCAAAACTATAAGGCATGTTTTCGTGATGGATTACCCGCCACTACATGCATGTAGTTCAGGTTATATGCATTTTAGCATTTTTAGCTTTGGTAACATAGAATGATTTTTTTCAGACAATAAGACGACATATCATTGAAATGGTTTCCGAAAGGAAACTATTTGAATGAAATATCCAGTCTTATTTTCTGCGAAAAATAATGAAACTGTTTTTTTTTTTAAATATTGTCTGCTTTTATTTATTGCCAGCATGGTGAAATTTGAGTTTTCAACCTCTCTAATGTGCTTGTGTAGAGTCGGAAGTCAAAAGCGAATATCCTAAAAGTATTCCGTGCCCCTTTTCATATACATATTAATCTAAAGACGGATTAGTGGTATATTTCCTATCAGTTTTACAAAGAATAAGAGTTGACATTTCAAGTCTTGTTCTTATTTATTTATTTATTTATTTATTTATCTATTTGGGAAAATAAGAAAACTATTTTAAATATTCTGCTATTATTTATAGGCAGCAACTTAAAGGTCAAAGATCGGCCTGCTGCTTACAACTTCAGTTACCGCGCTGCCGCCATTACTAAAACATGACTATTCACCTCCAAAAAAAACCAGAAAATTTTCAGATAAAAAGACTAATATTTATCATATTTCTGCTCAAAACATAGATTGTGGGTATTCATTAGAACTGCCTCGGCGAGGCGGTTCTAACGTGTACATTGTACCACAATCTGTGTTTTTGAGCAGAAATAAGAAAAATAATGTATACCCCTGTAAAGCCCAGTTTTACTATATAAAAGTGGTGTAAGGGGTCAAAATTATATAGGCATGTTTCGTGGTAGCTAAGTCAGCCTCTTCCCTTTTCGGTGAGTAGTACATGTATAATAAACAAAACTGTTGACTTACTATGGATTTATCCTATTTACTTCGAGTGGACTCTTTCTACAACAACTCATTGGACCGGTCTATTTCCAATAGTAGGATGTCTGTTTAGGTTTTATTATTACTATGCTTTACAGAAATTCCCGTGGATAGTGCAAACAGTGTAAATCCTGATCGGACGCCGTGTTCTCTGGGTCTGCATTGTTTGTCATGTACCCGTTCGGGGGTTTCCAGACTAACAAGACTTACAACACAACTACAAATTCAAACGCTAATAAATTATATTCAGAATCTAGGTGTAATCCACAAGTTTCACCTTGTGACATAATAAAAATGTGGGATTGAAGGGGTGGGGCGTCAGAAATTATGGGAAGGTCACATGATGAATGTTTGAACGTGATGAATGTTTCACTGTAGAAATAAAGAACCTGACATAATTGCATGGGTGCTCAGGAAAGTCCCACCTACATGACATATAGTTTCATAATTTCTGAACCCCCGCACTGATTTCGCCTTTTTACTTTACAAACCATGGACAATAAGAGGATCATCCTTGAGTCCGAATAAATGCAACGTTTCTATTAATTGCTTCGCTGAATGTCGACAAAAGTTCAGCAGACAACATTTTGAAGTTTTCTTCTTATTTTTCCCAAGACAATAGGCTTTCACATTTCATGCAAATTGTCTTCTAAGGCTCACCTGAAATTGGCGATGAGCCGTTATTCTCTTTAATCCTTGTCATGCAGAATAAATTAAGATGCCACGCCTACTTCTAATTTCCAACCAATCAGATTACTTGATCCGGGTTTTTTTTCTTTTTTTATAGAAATTCACATATTTAATGACAAACAGTGCAGATCCAGATCAGTTGGCTTCTTCAGAAGCCAACTGATCTGGATCTACACTGTTTGCTAAGACAGGGCATGTCGTGTTCAGCAAGAGAATGGTTAATGGGACTTGATATTATATCAAATTTATATCAATTTTATATGGAATGAAATGTACAATATATAAACCCAGAAAATATTTTCATACTTTTGTTACGAGCATAGATGGCCAAAAGACAACTAGAGAATAGTTCTTGGATACTAGCTAACTGAAAATATGCAATAGTTTCCGTGTAACCGCGAACGTTTCGGTTAACTGCGCTCAGTAAAGCAAATCGTTCACGAGCGTTTTCCTAAAATATTTTGCATTTTTTGAACGGTTATTGTAAACCCATCATATGTGACCTCAAACTAGTGAGTAACCGTTATTCTCGTTGATGAGACTTGATATCAGATCGAATACATTATACCAACAAGAAAACATTGATGCAAAGCATCAATACGCCGGGAAACTAATCTGTCATGCATTACTTAGCTCCCTATAGATCGTAGTATAGTGAAAAAAAACGTTATAATTTATGAAAGGTTGTAATTATATATTATCGTAATACTCAACGATAAAAACTATCAGAGCTATGGAAAAAAATCAACCATGATCGTCTGTTTTCTAGCCCGCATACATAATTACATGTCGCCATCCATAGCTTAGGCCGAACATATTATACCCGAAATCATCCATGTTGCAGTGTTTAGTTCTTTTCTCTACTTATAACGTTTTCTTTCGAGTACCCACAATCTATGTTTTTGAGCAGAAATAAGAAAAATAATGTATGCCCCTGTAAACCCCAGTTTTACAATATAAAAGTGATGTTTAAGGGGGTCAAAATTATAGAGGCATGTTTTCGTAATGAAAAATTAGTTTGCATCATCTGAACGATTATTGTAAATCCCATCACGAAAAAATACCTATATAATTTTGGCCCCCTTAAACCCCACTTTTATATAGTAAAACTGGGGTTTACATGGGTACACATTATTTTTTCTGATTTCTGCTTAAAAACATAGATTGCGGGTACTCGTTAGAACCTCGCCGAGGCGGTTCTTACGAGTACCACAATCTATGTTTTGAGCAGAAATATGAAAAATATCCGAATTTTTAGCTGATTGTTTGTTTTTTTGTTTTTTTTTTTTTTTTTTGTTTTTTTTTTCATTTTTTGGTGGTAAAATTTTCAGTATATTTGAATAGGCGTGTTTTAGTAATGGTCTCATATTAGCTCTAATTAGGTTGTACCCGTTATTCACGCAGACGAGACTTGATGCTATATCGAATAAACTAGATCAATAATTATAAATTTAGGATAGAATCAAATAAGTTATCACGTAGAACTATACGACATGGCTATCGGGTTTAGAAGCGGATTATCTTTCTTGGATATTGGATTTATCTGATGCTTACATGTATAGAATCTCTGGTAGTAGTTCGTTATTAATTAATTAAAATTATTCTAATGAAATGGGCGAAATATTTTATAAGTTATCACTAAAAAGTTATTTTTCCCCCAGTCTACTGATAAAAAAATCTTTAAAATCACATTTTATTTCATTGTGTCATTTTTGTGTCATTTTTGCATGATGTCGAAAGGGTAGACACCATGTAAATATATCATGAACTGATAGGAAAACGTAAAATGCATGCGTTTTAATGGCTGAAAATAAGCATTTGTGTTAATGATACCACTTTGTTTTTTGAGTTACCAACGAAAAATCTAGCTCTTACTGTTTACAACGATATTAATGTTGTTAAGATCAATGAAACATTTATGATGTCATTTTTATGAAAAAAAAAAACAACAAAAAAAACAAAAAAAAAAAAAAAAAAAACACACACGCACAATCAAAACGCACTATTTGACACAAATACTAAACGTGAATCCCCGTGTTTTTTATACCTGTGTATTGGCCTCTGCCATATAGCCTAATATCTGTCTGCCTGGTACACTGTACAGACAGATTAACAGGAAGGGAAACAAATATGATTTCCCGCCGTCATCACGAAAACACGCCTATATAATTTTGACCCCCTTAAACCCCACTTTTATATAGTAAAACTGGGGTTTACAGGGGTATACATGCATCTTTATTGTGTCAAAAGATAGCTTGAGAATAGTTTGGGCTGTTTGCTCCCTCCGGATGTTCGCTCCTTCCGCCGAAAATTGTCACAACTGAACAGAAAGTTTGCTTTGTTTTGCGAGTAGCCGCGAACGTTTTGGTTAACTGAGCGCAGCCCAGGTACATGTATATTGAAAACATGAAATATACGTGGTTATCGTTTTCAACGGACTATTAGTTATCTGCACATATTCTACTGGCGTAAAGCGTGACAAAGACATTCCACCCAAACTACTGATGAACTGGTCGAATCTGACAGTTATTAACAGTATTTTTATTGCCACGCCCAGAAATCTTACATTGAAACTGCGACTCGTATACCATATTCTGCTGCAGCAGTGCTGATTAGAAATAGCTGGTAAGTCACTGGTAGAATCTTCCTAAAACATTAATGGTCCGCACCTGGCCCCGAGGTTATAAAGCTTTTTTCGTGTTCAACTCAGCTGAGCATTAAAATTTCTCTGCTAATAAATATGAAAATGCCAACTATATATTGAGCATTAAAATTTCTCTGCTAATAAATATGAAAATGCCAACTATATATTGAGCATGAAAATTTCTCTGCTAATAAATATGAAAATGCCAACAATAGTTGGCATTTTCAAATTTATTAGCAGAGAAATTTTCATGCTCAGCTATGCTTAGCAAGAAAGAATATAGATTTTTCAGTAATTTAAAATTTGTTAGCAGGAAAAAATTTCACACTCAGCTGAGTTGAGCATGAAAAAAAGTTTTATAACCCTGCGGCCTGGATCTGAGCAGTGTACAGGGTTTCTGTTCGAAACATTAAGGTAATTGTCGTATATATGGTAGAATTTCTTTTCACATGACCTGTTCGATTTAGTTGTGTTGGCGCCATTGAATAAAGATTTTAAACATTTGGCAGCAGTTCACTTGAAAATGCTACAGTTTAACTCTTTCGGTGCCAAATTTTAGACGACATTTGTCTTCTGCTTCTTTTTTTAATAAACTATCGCTTGGAAAGAGGTTTATATGTAAAGTTCAAAGACTGGGTGTCAAACAGCGTAGATCCAGATGAGACGGCTCATGATGAGCCGTCTCATCTGGATCTATGTTGTTTGCAAAAGCATATTATCATCGCCTCTGGCAGTGAAAGAGTTAACCCTTCCTCAATTTGCATGCATCATGGCATAACCGATTGTTATATCTCATTGAGTGATTAATATTCGTAACTGGTCTATGTACCGTAATATAACCCTAAGTAATGGGACAAACAAGCTTGAGCAAATAGTATATATCTAGATCAGATGTGTGATCAGGATCTACACTGTTTGCCACTCAGTCTAGAAATTTTTAGACCCATGAACAGATTTTAAAATGGATTTGTGCAAATTTTCGAAGCATTAGAAAGAGTTAAGGTGTCCGAATATGCAGGGTTAATACGGTAAAAGTATGACAAACTCTTCTTACTCAAGGCCGGTCTTTTTTTATTTGATTTAGGATGTGCACGGGTATTGAAGAACTTCATTTATCCTTATCATGTAAGGATGACGAATCCCACAACTCTGGAATACGTCAAATCATCAAAGATTATTACTGTAATGATAAAATGTTAAAAACTACGTGTAAAAGTTCCTGCCGGTCGAAAACTTCCAAGCATTCAAGGCCGCAGTAACCATTTACGTTGTAATAAGGCACTCGATCCGTTTTGTAACAATTATTATACAATACGCAACTTTATTACACAACGGGTGATAACAAGGGTATTCAATAAGGCACTATTCTGTGACGCCATTTTTTTTTTCTTTTTAAGTAAACCCTTAACTCTTTCGGCGCCAAATTTAGACGTCATTTGTCGTCTACTTTTTTTTAAACAAACTATCGCTTGGTGAGAGTTAATATGTAAAGTTGAATATTTGAGTCAAACAGCGTAGATCCAGATGAGACGGCTCATTATGAGCCGTCTCATCTGGATCTATGCTGTTTGCAAAAGCCTATTATCATCGCATGTGGCAGTGGAAGAGTTTAAAGCGCCAAGTACAGCTAAAACAGACGACATTGTTTTATTTTTCATAGAAAATAAGTATCGATACGTCATGTGAACCGCCGTCTGCTAATAAGATGATTCACATGAAATATCAACTTGAAGGCTTATTTGTTATTAAAATATAATGCCATCTGCTACACATTTCGCTGGGCGCTTTTAGAGTTAAATTTTCTAAAAAGCACACTTGTTAAGTCCACTTAATTTGATTTCAGTTTGATAATTTTGATCGAATTAGAAAATGACATTTATATTATACCAACAGAAGTGGCCAAGAGCGATGATACAGCTATTCGGTTATTGGTAAAAAGAATACTTCCATATTTAGATCTTTAATACATATCACACCCATACCTACTGAATTTAAGGATCAGCAGACTAGGCATTTGCTTATATGAATCCAATAGGTGCTACGTCTGTCTGTGCGTCCGAATTATCACCACTTACTTCATATGTAGAGTAGCCAAACTCAATCACAAACAACATAACCAAAAATAACCTGATGAAAATATTTTACGACCTCTTCTCCTATCCCCAGAAGAATGTTGCCATTCCGAGCTTTGTGTCTGAATGACAATAAATTTCAAATGATTAGTGAAACTATAGACATTCTAAAATCTGTTGCTGAATATACAAATATCAGAATAGAGTGCATGAAAGAAAGAATAATTTGCTTGCATTGTCTTTGAAGTTTTTTTGTTTTTTTTTTTTCTGACTAATAAGTGACAACATTTTTAGATGTCCTGGCTTTCTTACTACTCGGAATTCACGACCGTCGTGTCATTACCCGCTCTTTTTGTTGACCCGGCCGTCATGTCAATAGCCTTTGCCAAAACATGATTAAACATGCACGTGAAACAAATCATTAGATTTGTGAAGACATTCCGGCGCCATTTTGACAAAGGACATTATTTTTCAACCATATAAAACAAAACATAATAACCAGTGTGTAATAATAATTTCCTGTTTTGATAAATGCACGGCGGTTATTATTGGCCTGTTAGATTACAATCTCTCGCTTTGAGAGAAAACAGGAACATGCCATATTTACTATAAATGTTGTCTAGTCCATTGTAGACTAAATAGACTCTCTCACACTATATATTGGAAGAGTCCAATGTCAATTTTAGGTACGCCCGGCTAGGAGATTTACATATTCCTAGAGAAAAATGGCTAAACTATTTGCAAAGAGTGGAGACCCTGATCAGACGCTCCGTTCTGTGGCGTATGATCTGGGTCTGCACTGTTTGCCAGTTACCTTTTTACGGGTCTACCGACTACAATGGGCTAGAAATGATAACGAAATACATGTACAGTACATGCATTTTTTTTCTATATTGTTCCTTGTTCGTCTGTCATTACCGATAATGACCAATCCTAATCAATTGTGTGATGTGTTATTATTTGTGTGTTCTAAGATGGCTGATGAGACCAATCTTAGCTCTAAACCGCCTGTTGCAGATAGAACAAGAGAGGTCTGAGGAAGAAAGCTCTGTTGGTGATGCCTTAGCTCTGGCTTTCCGCTGTGCAAGTTTCTGCTCGGCTTGGCTGATTCTTTTTGCTTCGCATTCACCAGCTCCCCTTTTTATGAGGCCTTGTCACTTTGTGCGATCTTGTGCATTCTGTTCCCATGACTCTGTTGGTATGTTGAAGTCTTTAAGGGAGGCTTTGAGGGTGACCTTGTATCGCTTCTTCTGACCACCATGGGAGCGTTTTCCTACTTGAAGTTCTCCATAGAGGATTTCCTTTGGCAAATGTTCATCAGGCATTCTGGTAACATGGCCTGTCCATCTTAACTGTGCCAATTTCAGAAGAGTATGTATACTCTGCATCCCTGCCCTTTTCAGGACTTCTGTGTCTGGAATCCTGTCTTGCCACTTGATCTTTAGAAGTTTTCTAAGACAGCTTGTATGGAAGTGGTTCAGTCTTTCGGCATGCCGTTGGTAAACTGTCCAATTTCGCATGCGTATAATAGTGTTGGCAGCACTACCGATCTATATACTTTCAGCTTCGTGTCAAGTCTGATTCCACTTCGGTCCCAAATACGTCCACGTAGCCGGCCAAATGCTGCACTAGCTTTGGCAATTCTAGCATTGAATTCATCATCAATGTGCACAACTCTAGACAATGTGCTTCCAAGGTAGGTTAACTTGTCTTCGTTGTACATTTTTTAATAGAGAACACCGCACCATGCTTGCACAAGTACCCGAAATATATATCCACAACAATGGTGAATTAGACTTGAGTCACCTTGTGCACATTGATGATTTGTTGCTTAACATCCCTTTCAACATTACACATCAAAGTTGACGGAAGAGCTATAATGAAAGCTATAACAATAAAGCGCCGAACAGTGTTAAGTTGAATTTCGCCTACAGTGGCATTCGAACCTGAGACCTTAAGAAATGAAGTCGGGAGCACTAACCACTCGTACACCCCCACCCCCACCCCACCCACGACGCTTCCCTAAGCGCATTGAAGCAAATCTTTGATAACGAATTCGTATGCCAAATGGTCCTATCCTCCATGGATTTACGAAAATAAACCACAAAGCAACAACTATTAAGACTAACACCGGGATCACTTGAAAGACTTAACAAACCATTTTTGTCGCACCTGCTTGTAGCAGGGTGCGACATAGAATTTCTGTCCTTCGTCCGTCCGTCCTCCTGTCAACATTTAGTCGAGCCTGGCATTTAAGTGGATTTCTCTGAAACAATGATAACTGCGAGTGCCAAACCTCGCATTGTAATTGTCCTCCATATACCCTTTAAGCACGCACTACGACCCAGTACCCATGACCTAGATTTCACGCTAGAGTGACTTTGTTGTGATTTTACGTTGCGTCTAGCATTATTTACGTCGAGTCAAGCATTAAAGTGCATTTTTCTGAAGCGGTGATAGCTGCGAATGTCAAATCTTGAAAATTGTCCTTTACAAACTCTTCAAGCACGCATTATAACTCGGTGCCCTTCACCTCGACTTCGCCCTGGAATGACTTTGTTGTGACTTTACGTCGAGTCTAGCATTATTTACGTCGAGTCTAGCGTTTAAGTGTGTTTCTGTGAAGCAATGATAGCTGCGAGTGTCAAACCTTGCATAGTTGTTGTCCTCGACACACTCTTCAAGCATGCGCTATGACCCGGTGCTCTTGACCTGGATTTCACACTCCAGTGGCTTTGTCAAGATTTTACGTCAAGTCTAGCATTAAAGTGTGTTTCTCTGAAGCAGTCATAGATGCGAGTGTCATACCTTGCATAGTAATTGCCCTCGACATATTCTTCAAGGATGCACTATGACCTGATGCCCTTGACCTAGATTTCATACATGCGTAGCTGTGAGTGTCAAACCTTGCATAGTAATTGTCCTTGACATACTCTTCAAGCACCCACTATGACCCAGTACCCTTGACCTTGATTTCGCACTCCAGTGGTTTTGTCATCATTATTTTACGTGGAGTTTAGAATTAAAGTGCATTTCTCTGAAGGGGTGATAGGAGCAAGTGTCCTCAACATACTCTTCAAGCACCCACTATGACCAAGTGCCCTTGACCTAGATTTCGCACTCCAGTAGTTTTGTCATCATTATTGTACGTTGACTCTAGCATTAAAGTGCGTTTCTCTGAAGCGGTGAAAGGAGCAAGTGTCGTACCTTGTATAGTAATTTTCCTCGATATACTCTGCAAGCACACACTATGAGCCAGTGCCCTTGACCTAGATCTCGTCTCGACTGACTTTGTCGTGATTTTACGTCGTGTCTAGCATTAAAGTGTATTACTGTGAAGAGGTGATAGCTGCAAGTATCAAACCTTGCATTAACGTCCTCGACATACTCTTCAAGGACACACTATGACCTGGTGCATTTGACCTATATATCGGGCTCATGTGACTTTGTCATGATTTTACATCGATTCTAGCAATAAAGTGTGTTTCTGTGAAACGGTGATAGCTACAAGTGTTAAGTCTTGCATAGTAATTGCCCTCGACATACTCTTCAAGCACATAGGTGACCAGGTGCCCTTGACCGAGATATCACACTCGAGTTACTTTGTCATGATTTTACGTCGAGTCTAGCATTTAGGTGCATTTCTCTGTACCGATGATAGCTGTGAGTGTCAAACCTTCCATAGTCCAAGCACCGACATGACCATGTGCCCTTGACATAGATTTCGCGCTTCAGTGACTTTGCCGTATGCAGGTGCTGCGTCGACTTCCGCGGAATTCTTGTGAATTTACATTTTCATTTGCTTGCCATATGTTGCAATATCTGCTCGTACATATTAATATTTTAATGTATTCTGGCCACTTTGATTTCAATTTCCTTTGTTCATTTAAGCTGAGAAGGAATTTATATATAACGATTGGTATGTCGTTTTTTCCCCAAGCCATTTAACTCGGTTCAAAACGACAAACCCGGTAAGCATTTTACATAAATCTATAGAGGGCCGTTATCGGCCCGTCAGGGTGTGGATTTATAAAGAATGCTAGATGGGGAAATCTGATTTTAATGTCTACGGATAGCGGGTGTGCCCTTAATTCGCCATGTACTATATAAGAAAGCATCCAAAATGTCTTCAGGCGGACACGAATACTCCGATCTGCCTGCGCGGATCTAAGTCTTCATGGGCGCACATGCAATTTGTAGGAAACGCTCTGTCCTGGCTCGCTTCACTGTTATAGCGGTATTCGAAACTTGTGTAAAGTTGAAACAAATTGATTGTTTTGTTAATGTAAGTTCAACAATGGTACATGTATATAGAAACATATACCCCAGCCAAACGTCAGAAATGTCCCTTCGGATATGTTCAGTCAACGAAGACTCAAATCAGCCTGAACATTCACACGGTCTGATCAGAGTTATCGTAATGCTCATGAATTAACTTTGCATCCCTAGCTTTTCAAAATGCACCAGTGAAGACTGCGCAGGCTGATCTGAATCTTCACTGGGCGCACATATCTGAAGGTTCGATGTCTCAAGTTGCGGCTTGTTTATTTCATGGTTTCGAAGGAAAGAATTAATATGTTTTTAGCAATTCGCTGGGCGCATATATCTCTCGAGATGTTTCTGAAGGTTCGATGTCTCACGCTGCGGCTTGTTTATCTCGTAGTTTGGAAGGAAATATGTTTTTAGAAAACATGATTAGAACAAAAAAAAAAAAAAAAAGGAATAAATTAACAGTGAAAATCGGAAGCGACATCCAGGATTCTAAAGTTATTAGTCAATATGGTCCGGAAAATACAGTCGAACCTCAACAGCTCGATCACCGATGACGCGTTCACCATGGCCGATTCGAACTCTTTTTTTGAGTTCCTATCTGTCAATCTGCCAGTACTTCTTAACCTCCAAGGAGGACTTTCAGAAGGGATTCCAGTATACCAAGTACTGACGGGGGTTAGCTGAAATAAAAGATAAGTAAAGTTGTTGAAATGAGTTTCTACAGTGTGAAAGAGAGAGTTAATATAGTTAAAAGGTAAAAACAGGAACTAGTGTCTAGGGGGACACATGCACCACCCGGCATACAGAATCACTGAACTGTGCCAGGGTGGGGAGCATGGCTATGTGGCTAGGTAGAGCAGTCCAGTGTACAATGGTTCTGGGGGAGCATGAGACTTTGTAGTAATTCGTTGGGATGGTGATCTGACTATGCCAAAGGGTGGTTATGTCTTGAGTTCCTCCTGATATTTGGGATGAGATGTTCTGCTGCGGGGATCGCAACAAGGTTGTAAGTGACCTTATACATCATATTGAGGCAACTATCTATGCATCTCTGATCTGGTGGACGCCACTGGAAGTTGTTGAGCATGGATGATACACTCGAAGTGTACCTATAGTCGTGGATGACCCATATGGCAGCTCTGCGATGCACAGATACCATTTTATAGATGTCAGTAGCAAGATGTTGTGACCAAACAGTGGAGGTGTATTCAAACTGTGGTCTAAGGAGTGTTTTATAGGCTATTGACTTCAAAGACTGGTTGTGTACTTTGATATTCCGTTTTAGGAACACAAGGGTTTGGTTGGCCTTTTTTAGTAATATTATCAATATGAGTACCCCAGCTGAGGTCATCCGATATTTTGCAGCATGGACACTTTCCAGTTCAATGCCATAGAGGAAGTACTTGGACGGGATTTGTTGTTTTATCCGGGTGACATGTAGGACTTGACACTTCGAGGGATTGAAATTCATATCCCAGGATTTTTCCCATTGTTCAAGGGTAAGGAGGTCCTTCTTGAAGGATATTTGATCCTGTCATTGAGGTTATTGCCAGATACATGAACGGGTCATCGGCGAAAAGCCTAACTCTGGAGCGGACCTGCTCTGGGAGGTCGTTAATATATGCGAGAAAGAGGGTGCGTCCGAAAACAGAACCCTGCGGGACACCAGAAGATACAGGAATGCTGTCGGAATTGATGCCATGTATAACTACATATTGTTTTCTGTTATCCAAAATGTTCTTAATCCAATTAAGAGTATCCTTCCCCTCTCACCCCACTCCCCAACTGATGATGCCGTAAAAGTGTAAATTTTGAAAAAAAAAAAATAATAATAATAATGTGATACCTTGTCAAAAGCTTTACTAAAGTCTAGCAAATCAGATCTGTCTGCTTCACCCTTTTTGCATGTTACTGCATAGTATATCAACAAGCATGATCAGCTGTTGATGATTATTGTCATTATTGTCAATAATCTACAGGTGCCCGTAAAATTTACGGTAAATGCGCTGGCAGCCATTTTCCAGTCTTTTACCGTAAAATATACGGCATTTTTTTTACAGTGATATGCAATAAAATATGGCCATATGAAGCCTTTGAATAGGAGGCGGTTCTAACGAGTACCCACAATCTATGTTTTTGAGCAGAAATAAGAAAAATAACGTCTATCCCTGTAAACCCCAGTTTTACTATATAAAAGTGGGGTTTCAGGGGGTCTAAATTATATAGGTATGTTTTCGTGATGACATAATTGTCCGTCCGTGAACATACCCATTGAAGCCATAGGTAAAAATCTGAAAATATGGAAATCGCCGTAGGTCTTTAACCATATGTGATATTTTTGATAATATTTCGTGCACATGTTACTTTCTTGGTTTAGCGCAACTTATTAGGTTAAAGGGTACAAGTATGATGCCTTCTTACTCGCATGCTGATGATTTTATGAAAGAAATGGAAAACGTCAAACGGTAAGGTGTCTTATAAGAGAAAAGAGCGGGTTTTGATCGTCCTGCGCATCTGCGCAGTCTCATCAGGGCCTTTTTATCTGTTGTACAGCAGATAATGATTCCTTTAACCTTTCCGTATAGTTTGACTCAGTCTTAAGGGCGGGACCCCGACCAGAATTACCTCTAATTGTCATTAAAATGATTAAGTGGTTGAATTCAAGAACATTTCGACGACGTCAGTTATTTGGTCGCAATGTTTTTGACACAGATTTCTAGTACTAAGTTTCTGGTTGCGGTATAATAATGATTACATTTAATCAACTTGTATTATTATTGTTATTGTTATTATTATTATTATTATTATTATTATTATTATTATTATAAGTACTACTCCAATGAACTTTTTCACTGCCATAAGCGAGAAAATAGGCTTTTGCAAACAGCATAGATCCAGATGAGACGGCTCATAATGAGCCGTCTCATCTGGATCTACGCTGTTTAATATTTGACTTCAACTTTACATATAAACTTCTTTCAAAGCGATAGTTTGTTAAAAAAAAACAACAAAAAACGCAGAAATTTTCTGCACCGAAATGGTATGATTTAAATGGTATGATTTTTTTTTCAAGTTACCGAAACCGTGCCTTTTTTCCTGCCCCTTTTGAATGGGCGTGGTTTATTATAGCAATAATCTTGCTGAATTCATCGACTGTAAATTTCTTCTATTGAATGTGTCAAAAGGAAATGCGTAAAAGTTAATTTACAGATTAATTGGCCGACCTTGTTAAAAAGGCGTGGCGTATGACACCTGCTCATAGTTATTTTTCACAGGTACCTATGTATTTGAAAAGATCAAAGCGCTGCAGGCGCTGGAGGCCTAGGCATCAGAATAGTCTTCTATTGTGAACAGGTTTTCATAAACGTTTATTCAAAGCTCTTAGTTAGTTATTATGACCATAGCTCTAGATAAAATACTTTTTTCAATAAAAAAAATCTGGGTATTTTTCTTATTTCTCCATAAATAAACATATGCTGTGGTACTCATTAGAAGCGCCTCGGCAAGGCACTTTTAATGAGTACCCACTACATATGTTTCATGGAGAAAGGAGAAAAGATATTAATCTGATACCAACCCACCCCACCCCTTCTTACCTAGGGATATGGTTGTTCTATTTAAAGTTTAGTTTAAATATGACACATTACGAAAACACGCCTTTTCAAATATACAGAAAATTTCTCCTCCAAACACTGAAAATTTTCAGCTAAAAAAAATGATTTTTTCCTATTTCTGCTCAAAAAGTAGATTGGCGGCGAGGCGGTTGTAACGAGTACCCACAATCTATGTTTTTGATCAGATATAAGAAAAAATAATGTATACCCCTGTAAACCCCAGTTTTACTATATAAAAGTGGGGTTTAAGGGGGTCAAAATTATATAGGTATGTTTTCATGATGAAAAAAGTATCACTAAAACTGTCTTCTTATCGATTGTTGTGAACTACTCCTCTGTCGAGATGACAGGCAATTATAGCCTAAACACACTACGAAAACACACCTATTCAAATATATAGAAACTTTCACCTCCAAAAACTAAAAAAAAAATCAGATAAAAAAAAATCTGATATTTTTCATACTTCTACTCAAAACATAGATTGTGGGTACTCGCTAGAACCGCCTCAGCGAGGCGGTTCTAACGAGTACCCACAATCTATGTTTTCGGGAAAAGATAAGAAAAATAATGTATACCCCTGTTAACCCCAGTTTTACTATATAAATGTGGGTTTTATGGGGGTTAAAATTATATATGCATATTTTCGTGACGATCCAACAAAATACTATTGAATTAATGCTTGGCACTTGGGGTAAAAATTTCAGCAGACGACATTTTGAAATGCTTTGCTTATTTTTTCCTGACCTTTGACAATGCCTATTTTCTGGAAACAAATGAGGAAATTATCATCAATTTGTTGTCTGCTGAATATTACCAGAGAGTGAAAATGGTAAAAGACAAACTTTTATGCATGTGTGAAAAATGGGTCGAATCCCGAAAATTATCAAAAGATTTGAAGCACAATACGGCTTCAAACATCAAAATTGGTCGACTTTTTCGGAAATACTCGTAACTTTCCTTTCTACTATCGGCTATCTAGATCGGCTGTTTCCATAAAAAATCATGTTTTTTTTCAATGCGTACTAATTTGCAGTTATGAATAAGCGCACCAAGGCTCAAAAGTCTTAGTCAAACAGTTTCGTTCGACGAACATCGCACATCTTTCGAACTTTGTTGTAAGCTTAAACCAAATTATTATGTTCAACCCCAAATTTACAATATACGTGTTGTTTTTTGTTTTATTTTATTTTTACAGATCGTTTTCTTTTCTTCGCACTTTTCTCGGGTTTATTCTGTTGATGCTTTGACAGGGGTTAAAACTTTGGTATGACTACTTTGGCCTTCGACGTGGCAAACCAAGCCAAGGTCAATAAAACCGACTGTTATTGTGGCTTATACTGGACAACTTCTATTCTTTTTATCTGCAGAAAAAGAAGATGAAAACAACAACAACAACAACAACAACAAAATAAATAAATAAGAAAATAAAAAAAAATAAATAAAAAATACTACTACTACTACTACTAACGCTTCAACGTGTATGTATTTGACTATTTTAGCAGTTACACACGAACCCCCGCCCCCCCCCCACCCCCCGTCCCCCCCCCCCAAAAAAAAAAAAAAAGAAAGATCATGATTTAAGGCTTAGCATGCCGTATAAAGTTTAAGCAGACGACATGTTTTAAATATTTGTCTCATCTTTCCAAGGATATGGGTTTGATATTTCATGCAGACAATTTGCATGATCTGTTAACGCCTATTTTCTAGTAATTTAGATGTAACTGTAAAATTATATATAAAAAAGATATACAAAGACACTTTTTTTTTTTCAAATTCAGAAGATATACAAGCAAACTATCCAGAAATTATTCCTTCAGTGTAGAAATATATAAAATCATTTGGCAGTAGCACATTTCTCGATAATTCGCTACCAGACGTCTGACAGCAGCAAAGTTCTTGATAATTGCTACTACTAGAAGTCTGGCAGCAGACACGCCGTAAAATAAAACACCTTATCACTACAAAAACATATGACATTACGAAAACACGCCTTTTCAAATATGCGGAAAATTTTACCACCAAAATATGAAAATTTTCAGATAAAAAAATCTGACATTTGTCATATTTCTGCTCAAAACATAGATTGTGAATACTCGTTAGAACCGCCTCGTCGAGGCGATTCTAACGAGTACGCATAATCTATGTTCTTGAGCAAAAATAAGAACAATAATGAATACCCCTATAAACCCCAGTTTTACTATATAAAAGTGGGGGTTAAAGGGCAGATTATATAGGTATGTTTTCGTGATGTGTGGCTACTCATTAAAAGCCCTCTGCGTGCAAGGCTCTTCTACTAGGTACCCAAAACATATGGGCCGCGCCACGCAAAAAACAGTTTAACCTGTGCGTTCGCGCAGTCTAATCAGGAATTTTACTGTCCACTAACCGAATCATAGGATACTACAGCATGTGAATGGAGAGTAAGGCCCAGATGATATTTTGCGCATGCGCAGGATGATCTGAATCTGTGCATATTGCGTGTGTTCGAAGGCACATTTTCACTTGACGCGACACATATGATGTGGATACTCATTAGAAGCTCTCTGCGAGCGAAGTTTTTCCTAGTGATTACCCAATACATACATTTTTTTTTTTTCTTCTTCTTCTTCTTTTGTGAAGATATGAGGAACTCTCAATATGTTTGGTTAAAAAATTGACTTAGTAGAGCTGTGTGCGGATTGTTCTTGGGCGGATGTTTTTTTTTTTTTTTTTTTTTAAAACTACCAGGCATCCGAGACACATGGAGGCAGCGGGGATTGTTATGTACAAGTATTTGTACAACCTTGCTTTAATAGATCTCCCATGCACACTTGGTGCCGCCGTCTTCGCCAAGCGCCGTCCTGTCCATTTTATGCTCAACCCAGGGCACATCGAGAATGAGCTAGGCGTACTATTGGTCTGAAAATTGTCTCGGCCCGAGCGGGATTCAAACCCACGATATCCCACTTGAAAGTCGAGTGGACTAACCACTAGACCGCCCAGCCCACTTATGAAGAGCCTAGATTAACGCCCCGTTTATATGCATCAAGTTAATAAGAAAATACTAACTGTTTCTTGCCAGTTTTCAATTCGCGAGATTGGTAACTTTGGCACTGATCCGTTTAGAGACATGCGCAGGATACAGTGGTGAGTTTCATGCGTGCTACAATGTAACTATAGGCGTGCAGGATAACGTTGCCTGCTGCCGTCTTCGGCAACATTGTCCATGCCCGTATACTAATAAAAAAAATAAAAAAATAATAATAATAATAATAATAATAATAATGAGAAGAAGAAGAAGAAGAAGAAGAAGAAGAAGGGGAGAAAAATCATCAAAAGCATAGACGAGTTCAGCTTATACCATGCAGATATATCCGCAATGTTTTCGTAATCCATATCTCATATTTTCCTTGTAAACAGCCATATTGTACGAACCAGACAAAAACAGAAACGATAACTAACAAAACTAACTGAAAAATGTCAGGAAACATAACAATAATGATATATATCAAAATAAAGTGTTTTGCTTTTTTTTTTTTTTTTTTTTTTTTTTTTTGTAATTCAGGTCAGACCGTGCTTCTGTTCAGACTGAATGAAGACTCTTGTGGTATTAACATATAGGGTCATAAGAAAGCTCAGTTCTGACGATTTTGTGATATAAGTCAAGGAGTAGGTAAGAGCATTACGAAAACATGCCTATTCAAATATATTGAAATTTTCACCAAAAACTGAGAGTTTTCAGATAAAAAATCTGATATTTTTCATACGTCTGCTCAAAAAATAGATTGTGGGTACTCGTCTGAACCGCCTCGGTGAGGCGGCGGTTCTAACGAGTACCCACAATCTATGTTTTGATCAGAAATAAGAAAAATAATGTATACCCCTGTAAACCCCAGTTTTACTATATAAAAGTGGGGTTTAAGGGGGTCAAAATTACATAGGTATGTTTTCGTGATGACTTATGGTCCTGGTAGAAGACCGACGAGGCGATTCTAACGAGTACCCACAATCTATGTTTTGAGCAGAAAAATGAAAAAAATGAGTTTTTTTTATCTAAAAACTTTTCAGTTTTTGAAGGTGAAATTTTCTATATATTTGAATAGGCGTGTTTTCGTAATGTAGATTAGCATTCATATTCATACTAATAGGCAATCCTCAAGAAATAAAAACATTTTTATTATTATCACTTCACTGTTCTACATTTAGTTTATCTTTAATCAAGTTTACTATAATTGCTGATTTTTTTACTATACTACCAGTTTTACTATATAAAAGTGGGGTTTAAGGGGGTCAAAATTACATAAGTATGTTTTCGTGATGACTTATGGTCCTGGTAGAAGACCGACGAGGCGGTTCTAACGAGTACCCACAATCTATGTTTTGAGCAGAAATATGAAAAAAATATCAGAGTTTTTTTTATCTAAAAACTTTTCAGTTTTTGAAGGTGAAATTTTCTATATATTTGAATAGGCGTGTTTTCGTAATGTAGATTAGCATTCATATTCATACTAATAGGCAATCATCAAGAAATAAAAACATTTTTATTATTATCACTTCACTGTTCTACATTTAGTTTATTTTTAATCAAGTTTACTATAATTGCTGATTTTTTTTCTAAGTTTTCGAAATTATATACAGTTTGTTTCAACCCGTTAATGCTTAGCGGATTCTTCTATCTCATTATTTAGACAGTTTCATTTCCAATTTAATGGGGTATCTGGTCTCGTATGTTCATTACGAAAACACGCCTATTCAAATATAATGAGAATTTTACCACCAAAAAATAAAAACTTTCAGATGAAAACTTCTGTGTAGTTTTCATATTTCTGCTCAAAACAGGGATTGTGGGTACTCGTTAGAACCGCCTCGGCGAGGCGGTCCTAACGAGTACCCACAATCTATGTTTTTGAGCAAAAATAAGAAAATCAATGTATACCCCTTTAAACCCCAGTTTTACTGTATAAAAATGGAGTTTAAGGGGGTCAAAACTATATAGCCGTGTTTTCGTGATGTTTAATAATATTACTTATAGTACTAATTCCTGTATTTAATGCAAAGAGTATGGACCATGAACAGAGGCCACGTATTGCGGCGTCTGATCTGTTCTACATTGTTTGCCAATGTCCCTTTTATGGGATGCTAGGAATAAATGGGCTAATGATTAAATGTATTTTTAAACCCAAGTTTAACTTTAAAATTCAATCTAAATATGATTTTAAAGTAAAGTTAAAATCCAACTTCTGAAGATACACTACTGAAATTCCTTATTACCATTCGGAAGGAATTTTTAATAATCTTTTTGTTTTATTTTGTTTCCGTTATCTTGTTATGGTTTTATTGCAGTCCGGTGACCTGCATCTTGCATTTTAAATATAAAAGTAAATAGTCAACTCTGTTTTTCATACATAGCAACATTTTTTTTTTTTTTAGTTTTTTTTTTTAATTTGAAATGTTCCAAAATTTGGGGACTGTACTGTAATAATTTGACTAATGGGCCGCGCCATGCAGATACATGTACGTGTCTTCGGGCATATGCGGACAGCGTAGGCCCAGATCAGCCTGCGCATCCGCGCAGTCCGATCAGGACCTTCACTGCCCGCTTATACAATCATTGGACTGTAGATCTTAACAAAGTACAGCAAAAGTCCAGATCAGACTGTACAAATTATATCTGGGATGATAAGGATCTTTGCTGTTTGAACTTTCCTTGAAGATACCTTTTCTCATGGCGTGACTCAACCATCACGAAAACATACCTATAACATTTTGACCCCCTTAAACCCCACTTTTATATAGTATGCATTATTTTCTTATTTCTGTTCAAAAACAAAGATTGTGGGTACTCGTTAGAACCGCCTCGCCGAGGCGGTTCTAACGAGTACCACAATCTGTGTTTTGAGCAGAAATATAAAAAATATCAGAGTTTTTTATCTGAAAATTTTCAGTTTTTGGAGGTGCAATTTTCTGTACATTTTAATAGGCTTGTTTTCGTAATGTATTCTCAGAAGTCATACTGTACGCGTGCACGTACGGTTTCCACCTTCCCACCTATGCCATGTTAAATATAACTCAAATCCACGAAAGTGTTAAAAATACTAAGAAGCTTTTCTTACCAGACAGAACCACAGGACTTCGGTCTGCAGTAATGATTGGTAGAAAATGAAAACTGATGAATTAATTGCGAGTAAATAGAAATTGTTTTATCCGCCACTTAATGGGTTGGTGGACACGATCACCACCGGACAATACGTACGTCTGTTAGTAATTGAGACTCAGTTAAAAGACTACTACTTTCAAATTAGTTACAAACAAACATACAAACACTTGTTATCCAAGTGTAATTAGGCAATTAGTTGGTCCTGGTATCTCTACTCAGAGTCAAAATAAATCTAGTGTTAGGAACTCACAAAGTAACAGTTGTCAAACTGAGAAAGTAAACACGGAGTCGGAGAACTTGTAACTGATTTTGAAAAGTGTAGAAAATTTTGAAGACGGTGTCATTTCACCACCAAAAACTGACAGTTTTCAGATAAAACATCTGATATTTTTCATATGTCTGCTCAAAACATTGAGGCGGTTCTAACGAGTACCAACAATCTATGTATCTGAGCAGAAATTAAAAAAAATATATATACCCCTGTAAACCCCAGTTTTACTATATAAAAGTTGGGTTTAAGGAGGTCAAAACTATATAGGTATGCTTTCTTGATGTCCACAATTTACATCCCAGCAGCCATATCCGAGATAAACCTGCACACCTGTGCAGTTTAATCAGCGCTATTCTTCTTTACAGAATAGGGTCTGCGAGCGAAAATATCCCGACAAAGCTGTGGATCCGGGGTAGGATGGTTAAAGGCTACTAGCTTTGTAAAGGTTTATGGATATGCACCTGCAATTTAGGCCATATTTTCTGCCAAACTGGAAACGAGTAGCGTAAATTAATTCATTTGGACACATTAACTCCTATTACATGTATAACAACCACCTGGATATATTTATATATACCCACAATCTATGTTTCGAGCAGAAATGTGAAAAATAATAGAATTTTTATCTGAAAATTTTTGCTTTTTTGGTGAGGAAATTATCAATAGTTTTGAATAGGTGTGTTTTCGTAATGACGTTAGCAAACTCCTAACCAAGCCACAGTAGAATATTTCCTTGGCACAATAGGCCTGTACCATAACGCAGTCGAAAATGGTAATAGTGTTTGCAATTAGGGAAAGACCTATGGCAGGGGTCGGTTTCTATACATTTAGTTGTATTAATAAGGGAAATACCCTGTTTTTCAGTGGAAGGGAGTATGACATAATAATTTTAAAAAATAATTATTCTGCACCTCACTATGTCAGTAATTAATCTCCGCAACGGTTCACGTTAATAATACTATCCCAAAGGAAATAAATGATAATTTTATTATTTTTCCGATTTAACGTTTTAAGCAGCCTCCCCTATCTGACATGAAACTGTTTGTCCCCTCAGACCATACATATATTATCTTTCTACACACTATTTTCCTTTTATTACAGTAATATGGTAAATACATAAAACAGACATATCGAATATATAAGATGCATCAGATTTGTTCGGCGTCAGCATAATGTAACTGTTGAATATCATGTAACGCGTCTGTGGCATTATATATATGAGACTTATTATGGAAAAGAGACGCTATAGCATATGAGAAAAGCAAAAGTTCAGGCTAGCATTACGAAAGCACGCCTATTCAAATATAAAGAAAATTTCGCCTCCAAAAAATGAAAATTTTCAGATAAAAAAACCCCCCTCATATTCTTCATATTTCTGCTCAAAACATAGATTGTGGGTACTCATTAGAACCGCCTGAGTGAGGCGGTTCTAACGAGTACCCACAATCTTTGTTTTTTAGCAGAAATAAGAAATATAATGTATACCCCTGTAAACCCCAGTTTTACTATATAAAGGTGGGGTTTAAGGGGGGTCAAAATTATATAGGCATGTTTTCGTGATGAGAATTACACACTGTCAGGTAGCCTCGCTAAGGGGCCGGATGTGCATACTGATTAAATTCCGAAGAGCTTTTTTCTAGTGGCACCGCTCATATTATTGAGAAATTGCACTTTAAAACCTAGCATTGAGTTCCCTATCTTATCCAAATACCGTCGTTATAAAACTAAAACCCTGAAAGAAGCGGCTTTTGACTGCACACTCCCACGCCACTATTCGTCTACAGCAGTAACGAGGTTAAATATATGTGAAGATGTTTGCTGATGTACGCTTTGCAACACCTAGTTGTTGTTGTATAAAATTTGCTTCTGCAAGGAGCTTTTTCCTTTAGGTTCACATATTGGCTTACGCCTATGCTTAGCATGTTTATAAACTGTTTGGATATCGCCCGTCTGCAAATAAACGTAGACCTTTCATGCCACTTATACATCTAAACTTGGTAACTGCCGTGATAATGGTCAGATAGGTCTCTCTGTATGGCAATGAGAATAGTTCTGCTATAAAAATATAAGTGAAGATACCCAGGAAATGCTACAACCAAAAAGCACATCCCTCCCAAGGTACCAAAGGAAGGAGAGATGAGGTAACAAATAAGGACAACACAAACGCCATATATGAAATCATAGATGCACGCACAAAGAAGAACTGCAACCGCCTTGGAACGGTCAGTAGGAGAACGCATGTGGGGTACTTGGTGTTTGCGGGGCCGGGGGTGGGGACTCGTTTTATGAAGTCGTGAAAAATATTTTTTTTTTTTTTTTTTTTTTTTTTTTTGAGGTAGGTTCCATTATCAGCAATAATGATTACGCATGTGTTTTGGCGTAGTGGAAAACTCATTCCTCAACAATATGGACCGAAGTCACCCGCTTTATGCTATGTTTATGTCCCTTAAAAATACGCATGTGCATTCTTTGTTTTGTCGTGCCTGAATGATTTTAAGACAATGAAAATGAATTCCACAAGTTCATTTAACGTGTGCAACTTCCGTCTCAATGCCAGTACGACTAAGTATAAATTGCCCGTATTACTATGGCAGTAGTTCGTGTCCGGCTTATAACACATGAAGGGATTTTGTAATAACTCGACTGAAATGTACCCTACATGCGTTGCATGCAATAACCGGCTCCATACTTTGGAAAATATAAGTGAAAATACCAAGGAAATGCCACAGTCAGGACGTACAGACCTCCCAAGGCACAAAAGGTAGGAGAGATGAGGATCGAATAAGGACAAAACAAACGCCAAACATGAAACCACAAGCCATCACGAAAACATGCCTATATAAATTTGACCCCTTAAACCCCACTTTTATATAGTAAAACTGTGGTTTACAGGGGTAAACATTATTTTTCTTATTTCTGCTAAAAATAGATTGTGGGTACTCGTTAAAACCGCCTCGACGAGGCGGTTCTAACGAGTATCCACGATCTATGTTTTGAGCAGAAATTTGAAAAATATCAGAGTTTTTTTTTTATCTGAAATTTTTCAGTTTTTGGAGGTGAAATTTTCTATGTATTTGAATAGGCGTGTTTTCGCAATGAAAAACGAACTACAACAGAGGAACCGCATCAAGATAACATTGTGTTACAGTCGTGCCTGGCTCAAACCAAAACATGATATCTTACGAAGCATAACCAATTTTATGGAGATAGCAAAGTAAGGCCACAATCACAGTAGACAATTAATAAGAAAAATAATAAGAAATAAAACGTAAATTAAAAGATGAATCAACTATCGCCAAGAGGTACAACCCACCATATTCTTGTCTGCACCTCTTCTTAACTTCAGGCTTATGGTGGTTCCTTTGGCTAGATCTTGTCAATATTAATGTATTTACTTTTTATCAAAATATTCCCTATTATTGACGACATATGGCTATTTCCATATTTTGGCCTCTACATTGCCTCTGTCAGTTAAAGTCTGCATTGGCAAGCCCGTTGGCTAGATATTGTTGGTATTAATCTGTATTTGAAACAAAAAATATTAAAATTCTTTCAGTTTCAAGAGATATGAGTTGGCCTGGTTTTTGCCTCGGCCAAGGAATAGTGGCATTTGGCAAATTCTTTGTCTGGATCTTGTCAATATTAATGTGTATATAAAATTTATTAAACATCCCGTATGGTTAAAGACCTACGGCGATTTCCATAGTTTCACATATTTTGCTTTGACATTGCCTTTATTTAAGAAAGTAACATTTGGCAAGTGTATTGGTTAGATCTTGTCGGTATCTATCAATATGCAAATATCATAAAAAAGAAAATCAAACGGTTTAAGCGCTATGACCATTTTCGCTGACTGAACACGGACATATAGGCGGACGACCGGACAGATGGACGGACAGACGGACTCACAAGGTGATTATAGGACACGCTTTGAAAGTCAACCTTTCAGTCAATCAATTTTTCTACGGGTTGTGCAATTAAAAACGTGAAACGATAGCACCACTCCACTATTGTGTGGTGGGCAGATAACGCTGTCAAAAAATGCTGAAAGTTGCCCATTAGCAATTCCAAAAAAAGTAAGAGAAAAGTCCAGGGAGTGCCACAATCACAATCCGCAGCCCTTCCCAGACCCCAAGAGGAAGAGGAAACCGACAAATCTAAACAAGCACAAACCGAACAAACGTACGAAAAGCACTAAGATTAGATCTCTCTTCCCCAAGTGAGGTAATCGCAATACTAAAAGGACTGAAAAACACAAGAACAAAATGACACACGGAAAGACATACAACAAATCGCCTCGTGGAATAAACCACAAAGCAACAAGGAGTAAGACTAACCTTAGAACGGTCGGTAGAGCAAACCACCGGGGTGTTTAATGCACTTTTACAGCTAGCTTACTTCACCCTGGGTCCCGATGATACTATTAATACATAAATACATAAAAAATCGGTTCGCATAAAGGCTCCCAACTCAATCAATGCATCAAAGCGAAAACATAAAAATCAAATTAATCACTATAATAAACAAAGACGAGTACTCATTGCTAATTCTACTGTATGCCAGAGTAAATGAAAACCAATAGTTGAACCACGGCGGGCCAAGCCAAAGACATATCGTCAAGCCCCAACCCACTGGTTAAAGTTTTACGAAGAGACCGTCATTGAGTCTGAAGCCCGAACCGCCGTCGTGCAATTAAAGAGTGAAGCATAGCCATCAACAATGATTGGGTCGACAACTAGGCTATAGCTAATTCTTTTATAACGGTTAATAAGTTTTCTGAATTGCTCCGAAAAGTTAGATTTACCTACATTTTTTCTAAATCTGTACACTAAGTCATCGTAAAATTCGGGTTCCGATATACCTTGTTGCAGAAGTGTTTTCAGACTGATGCTATATTTTTCTAACAAGGCACTGTGTCTGCGATAAAATTTCGAAAACGCCTTACGAAGTTTAAAATAACGATAGGCCTGCCTAAGAAGTTTGGCAGTAAGGGCTTTATTACGGTATTTAAAGTCATTAAGATTTGAAGAAGCTCTGGCGAATCGTATAAGTTGAGATATGTATACCCCATATGAGGAACGCCGGGGGACATCGCCATCCAGAAAAGGGAAATTAACTATATCAAAATCAAAATCGTCCCGTTTATCATAAATTTTTGTGGAAACTGTACCATTAGATATACATAGATTCAAATCCAAAAAAGGTGCCTCGGTATCGGAAGAATTTGCTCTATGTAATTGGAGTTCTGTAGGGTATATCCGGTCCACCATTTGGTCAAAGTAAATATTGTCAATATTTAATAAATCGTCAAGGTATCTTGAAGTTGAATTAAAAGCCTCAATAATGTCAGCCTGATTTTCACGTGAGAGTGCGTGAGACCATGAAATCTTTCTCATAACAAAAACGAAACAAATCTGCAACAAGAGGAGCACAATTAGTTCCCATCGGAATACCAATAGTTTGTCTATAAAGTTTAGTTCCAAACCTAATAAAAATATTATCCAAAAGATAAACAAGGGCATCACAGACTTTTTGACGTGACCAAAAATTATAATTATTATATACATCAGAAGTGAAAAAAGCACATTCCTCCCTGCAAGCCAAATATTGGGTATTCTCCCGAATAACCGTTCGGGTAATTAAAGCAATAAGTTTATCTTTTATAAGATGATGAGGTAACGTAGTATACAGTGTAGAAAAATCATATGTAGACAATTTAGAAGCCTGAAAGCTTTTAGATTTAAATTTATTGAGAACATCATTAGAATTTTTAATTGTCCAAAAATAGTTAATTCCGTCCCTTTCGTAAACAGTATCATAGTATCTAACCCAATGTTTTTTTAACAGCAGTAAGGCATGAAGTTAGCAGTTTGGACAAAACAGTAGTCGTACAAGAACTAGAATTAGCAATGAAACGTGCTTTATAAGGTCGTTTATGAAGTTTCGGTAACCAATATAACATAGGAAGTCTGTCTTGCTTTTCTTTAATACTCACTGCAAACTTAGCAGTAATATCGATAGAATGGGAATTGACAATAGATCTATCGTCAGTAGAAATCCGTTCATATGTTTTGGTACTACCAAGTTCTTGTTTTAGAGTATTCTCTGCAATATCAATGCACATACCAAGTTCGGTGGACATAACCATTGACAGTTTCTCAAGTTACCGTCCGGAAATGAAATGACGGGCGTTGATTGGCAGATACTCTGTTAAAAAAAAATTGACGAAAAGTTGCCGATTAGCCATTCCAAACCAAACTTCAAGTTTATCAATGCACACACCAAGTGTGGAGAGAATCCATTGATAGTTACTCATTATCGTCAGGAAACAAAAATACGGACGAACGGACAGACGAACATACAGAGAACAAATGTGAAACCATAATACCCCGCGACTGTCGTGTAGTGGGTATACAATGGACGTAGTGTTACATTAATGACAATTAAAAGGACGATGCAAAGTACAACTGTGACTTGCATATAATTTTTTTCCATGTTGCCAAATGCTATTTAATTAAGGTGACAAGACATGTCCCACACAAGCAAATAAAGTTTAATTAAACACTACAAAATCAAACTTTGGAACAAAAAAAAGGTAAGAGAAAAGTCCAGGGAGTGCCACAATAACAAACCGCAGCCCTTCCCAGACACCAAAAGGAAGAGGATTACGTCGCTTGGGGAAGAGAGAGCTAATCTTAGTGCTTTTCCTACGTTTGTTCCATTTGCGCTTGTTTGGTTCTTCCTCTTGGTGTTTGTGATTGTGGCACTCCCTGGACGTTTCTCTTACCTTTTTGTGTACAGTCTGCCATGGTTTGTGGTGTCATTGGTTTAAACAGTATCTATTTATCAAGAACAATGTACAAAAAGACTTATTCTTATCAATCGAACAAGTCCATTTGCCGTTTAAGAAGTGACAAGCCCCTTTCATTTGTGTCGCTTAACAACAATTGATGTATTTTAAGCCAGCATCGAAGACCCTGGTGAGTCACCGCATAATGCTGCGTCCCACCTGGGACAGCATTGTTTGCCTATGACTCATTGAAGAGATTCTAAGCTTTGTTGGGTTGATATATTTACAAACACGCGGAGAATGCGACCAGTATTTCATGTTGACAAAATCTCTCTCTCTCTCTCTCTCTCTCTCTCTCTCTCTCTCTCTCTCTCTCTCTCAAGAGAGAGAGAGAGAGAGAGAGAGAGAGAGAGAGAGAGAGAGAGAGAGACTGGAAACCCATTAGTAAAGGAAAAGTTCGGCTAGATTCATGTTTATGCTGGGAGCCTCATATTAAAAATGGTTTATGAAACGTCCTGAATTTACAATAAGTTCTTGAACTTTTAAGAATTTTTCTTTGTTTTGCCGGTCTATTTTACTGTCAGATCCAAAAAGCAAATCCCGTGTAGAATAATTATGAAGATTGTCTGATAAGTATATATTCGTGATGCTGTATGTCGCGGACAAACAAAGATGAAGTGGTTAGCACTTTCAAACCCTGCCCCCCTCCCCCCCCCCCCCCGCCCCCCCGCATAAGCAGGAGGGACTGTCTGCGATGTTCTTATGGTATAAGTGTGAATTCAAAGGGCTACACTCTATTCTCAGTCTAGGATGTAAGATCTGTCCAATTCGTGTACCTACGCTAAAGTATTTAGGTGGCCGTATGGTATCACTGTTTAAAGAGATTCTTGAAAACTGCAACAGATGAGGCCTGTTTAAATTCATCGGCTACGGAGTTCCAAGCTCGAACAGATGAAGGGGAGAATGAATGATAGAACAGGTTTGTGTTTGAAGCAAAGCGTTGAAAATTATTAACATAAGGTAAGTTGTAGTTTGTGTTGTCTTGTACAAGAGGTGGAACTAGGTCGAATAGGTAGTTTACAGCGAGTCCGTGCACTATTTTGTAGAAGGTTACTAGCTTATGTTTATTTCGTCTGCTTTGTAAAGTGTCCCAACCAAGCTCGGGCAATACCTGTTGTATGCTACTAATTTTGTAGCACCATTAATAATTCTAGCTGCTTTTATATGGATAGTATCTATTTTTTTTATCTTACTCTCAGTCGATGCATTGTCCCAAACAGCATCACAGCATTCTAGGAGTGGAAGAACAAAAGATGTGTACATTTCTTTCGCGTGCCATTCAACGGATCCTAAATTTGAGGGATCTGAGAAGATTTAGACATATCCACGCCTTTTCAGATATGTTGTCAATATGTTCCGTCAAAGTACATGCTTTAGTGTTATACCGAGATGCTTATGAGACCCTCTTTCGGTTAAAACCGAACCTGCCATGTAGAACGGAGGATGGTGAACCAGAACAAGTTTTCTAGAGATCAGGACAGAGATCGTATTGTCCGCGTTGAATTTGACCAGCTAGTCTTCTGCCCATTCACTGATGGTGCTAAGATCAGTGTTTATTACGCCGGCAGCTATATCAGGAGAGTCTACGACAATAAACAAGCTGGTATCATCTGCGAATAATCGAATTGCAGATCCTATATATTTGACAATGTCACTTATATAAATAAGAAATAACAGAGTCCCAAGGATAGAGCCCTGGGGCACTCCAGGACGGAAGCCCAATCGGAGGTTTCGCAATTTATAACAGCGCGTTGTCTGCGACCAGAAAGATGGTTGGTAAACCATTGACATACATGATCAGAGCAACCAATAATGGAGAGTTTATATAATAGACCCTTGTACCAGACTCTGTCGAACGCCTTACTTATATCACAAAAGACAGCCCTGACCTCCTTGCCGCTGTCGACTACTTCACAAAACGTGTGGTAGATGTGCAATAGTTGAAGGTTGGTTGGGTCACCGTGGTTAACACCAAATTGTAGTGGGGTTATTAGGTCATGCTCAATGACATAGTTGTATTGATTTTTGTAAATGCAACGTCCATTGTCTTGCCGACGGAGCTCAAGAGTGAAATTGGACGGTAGTTAGTCGGCAGAGATTTTTTATGGATCGGTGATACGTTTGCGTCTTTCCATGGAACAGGAAAAGAACATTGCCTTAATGATTAAAGACAATCGCAAGTGTGCGGCCAATATTTCTGCACCTTCTTTTAGGAAACGAGGGCTTAGTAAGTCTGGCCCGCATGCTTTGGTAGCATTAAGGTTCAGCAGAACATCCTTGACATCTTGAACAGTTATTACAATGGAATCAAGAGAATAGTCAGTACGCTCGATATTAGGCAAGGTTTTGCTAGTGTCGTCAACCTTAGTGTGAGATATAAAGATATAGTTGTGCGTTTTCGCTTGATGACCATTGCCTTCTGCATGTTCGTTGTTCATTATCAGTGTAGGAATAGCAGATGATGTTTTGTTTAAACTGAGCACTTGTTTCGCAGTTTTCTAAAAAAAAGTTTCACGTTTGCCTTTCCCGCAGAAAGAATTCTGTCGGATTTTTTAAAGTAATCATTCTTAGATTTTCTTATTTCAGATACAATTCCGTTTCATAATGTTTTATATTTTCCCCAAAGTAACTGATTAGAGGTTGGCTAGCTGTACAAGTGCTTTAAACCCCCGGTGGTTTATTCTGTTTACCGTTCAAAAGCGTCGGTCCCGGTGTTAGTCTTACTCTTTGTTGCTGTGTGGTTCATTTTACGAGGCGATTTGTTTTAAGTCCTGCCTTGTGTTATTTTGATTTTGTGTTTTTCAGTCGTTTTAGCATTGTGATTACCTCGCTTGGTGAAGAGAGAGATAATCTTAGTGCTTTTCGTACGTTTGTTCGATTTGCGCTTGTTTGGTTTTGTCTTTTTCTTCTTCCTCTTGGTGTCTAGGAAGGGCTGCGGCTTGTGATTGTGGCACTCCCTGGACTTTCCTCTTACTTTTTTTGTTTAAATTTTCTGTAATAATGTTTAAGCTTCCTTGTGTGATTTCTTATTCACTGATGCTCCGCCGGCCTGACAGTAACAGTATTGTTCAGGAAAGACTGCACGGCAGCTGAGAATATAGCTTCAGTAATTAAGTTAACGTTCTCATCAATATATTCGTTTGCGGCTACCTTCTCTACAAGATTTTCCTCCGATAGGACTGTTCAATATAGGTCTTAATCAGCAAATTATTGTTCCAAATGCGTCGTTTGAAGATTTTAAAGGAAGCGCGAATATATTTTAACAGTACCACGATAGGATAGTGGTATCTGGTCTGTTCTGGAAGAAAGCTATGAGAAACGACACTTGTCAAGACATTGGACGTATTTCTAACCAAAATCAAGTCAATTATAGATGATGACTTTTCGTAAAGTGCGATGGTTCTGATCAGTTATTTAATGTTATATTGCTGAATTAAGTCTGTCATATTGTTATTAGAATTTCCTGTCATGTTATAGTTAAAGTCACCGAGCACAAAAATGTCAACAATGTTCGCGTTGTATGCCCTGTCTAAACTGTCTTCCAACAAGTTGAAATACGCGCAATTACTATTTTGAGGCCTAAAATAATTCCTAACAAGGATTTTCTTCGATTTTAATGTCAATACTAACCAAACAGCTTCGACGTTTGCAGAATAAAGCGTTACGGACGTACACGATTACCCCATAGCCTAGACGATCGCATCTATCATTTCTGAACGGTGTTTGAAAAATTCTAATAAGCAGACTTTCATCGGAAGTTTCGAGTTTAAATTAATTTAGCCAGTTTTCGGAAAAAATGATGTCGGTGTCATTGGTAGGCGATTGGTAGGTTCTGTGATTGTGTCTCTTCTGGAACATTATTTGTACTAGTTTTAAGTAAAATCATATTAACGTTCAATTTTACCTGTGATGACATTGTTAGTGTTAGAGCCGCAATACGTCACTTATAGGTAAAATTTAATGGAATGTATACAAACATATGGGAGCCCAAGGTTGCAACAACGTCGGTTGAACGTTGATTCAATGTCTTGATGATAGACCCCTTTTTAGAAGTGACTAATAAGCAGCAGGCAAACGGGAAGTCACAATTGTTATAGCCCTTGCAAACAATGGTGGAAAATCTATCAAATGTATAAAGTCGCTTAATTTGATTGATTTAACAACAACACGTTTTGTCTGTTGTAAGTAACCATTTGAAAAATCTCTCTCTCTCTCTCTCTCTCTCTCTCTCTCTCTCTCTCTCTCTCTCTCTCTCTCTCTCTCTTTGACTACTGAGGCCCTCCCAGGAGGCGGGGGTGGGGGGGGATAGTTACCTGTTCCCTTGTTTCCCTGCAATATTTTTGAATTTTTCCTTGTTCCACAAAATCAAAATCATAGTTTTCTTTGTTTCCTGTTCCCTGTTCCCCGAAATTACCTTTGTTCTTCTGTTCCCTTCATTACAAAGTTGTTGAGCCAGGGGTATCAAAAAACCAAACTGGTACCGACACTTAAAAAATAAGGTAAGAGAAAAGTCCAGGGAGTGCCACAATCACAAACCGCAGCCCTTCCCAGACATCAAGAGGAAGAGAAAACCGACAAATCTAAACAAGCACAAATCGATCAAAAATACGTAAAGCACTAACATTAGCTCTCTCTTCCCCAAGCGAGGTAATCGCAATGCTAAAAGGACTGAAAAAAAAAAACACGAGCAAAATGGCACAAGGTAAGACATACAACAAATCGCCTCGCAGAATAAACCACAAAGCATCAAAGAGTAAGACTAACAACGGGACCACCACCTTAGAATGGTCAGTAGAGCAAACCACGGGGGTGCGGGGAGGGGGGGGGGTTAAAGCACTTTTACAGCTTGCCAACTTCACCCTGGGTCCCGATGCTACCCTTAATACAGAAATACATAAAAATTTGGTTCGCATAAAGCCTCCTAACTCAGTCAATGCATCAAAGCGAAAACATAAAATCAAATTAATCACTATAATAAACAAAGACGAGTACTCATGGCTAATTCTACTGTATGCCAGAGTAAATGAAAACCAATAGTTGAACCACGGCAGACCAACCCAAAGACATATCGTCAAGCCCCAACCCACTGGTTAAAGTTTTACGAAGAGGCCGTCATTGAGTCTGAGGCCCGAACTGCCGTCGTGCAGTTAAAGAGTGAAGCATAACCATCAACAATGTTTGGGTTGACAACTAGGCATGCAGTCTGCCGCATAATATCCAGGCTATAGCCACTTGTTTTATAACGGTTAATAAGTTTTCTGAATTACTCCGAAAAGTTAGATTTACCTACATTCTTTTTTAAATCTGTACACTAAGTCATCGTAAAATTCTGGTTCCGATATACCTTGTTGCAGAAGTGCTTTCAGACTGACGCTATATTTTTCTAACAAGGCACTGTGTCGGCGATAAAATTTCGAAAACGCCTTACGAAAAAGGTAAGGTAAGCCTTACGAAGTTTAAATTAACGATAGCCCTGCCTAAGAAGTTGGCAGTAAGGGCTTTTATTACGATAGTTCAAGTCATTAAGATTTGAAGAATCTCTGGCGAATCTAATAAGTTGAGATACGAATACCCCATATGAGGTACGCCGGGGGACATCGCCATCCAGAAAAGGGAAATTGACTATATCAAAATCAAAATCGTCCCGTTTATCATAAATTTTTGTGGAAACTGTACCATTAGATATACAAAGATTCAAATTCAAAAAAGGTGCCTCGGTATCGGAAGAATTTGCTCTATTTAATTGGAGTTCTGTAGGGTATATGCGGTCCACCATTTGGTCAAAGTAAATATTGTCAATATTTACTGTTGGACTCAATATTCTGATTCCTCATTCGTTTACGGATTTATGAGTTTGGATTATGGCTTAGGTACCATGACCGCAACTACTTTTAGACTTTTGTTCTCCTGCTCCCCTGAAATTAAACACATTATTCCCCTGTTCCCGCGAAATTCTGGGAGGGCCTCACTGCTGATACTGGGGTCATACTTAACCTCTGTATTCGGAGACCTATGCTTTAACATTAAGAACTTAACATTGAGAGCTAAGGGCAAGGTTTTGCGTGAGTAAAGATCCACACCAACTTCTCAGCATCAAAAGAGAAAGACGGACAAATACAAGTGAACATTCACAGAAAGAAAAACAAATGCAAGCAGAGTTAGCAGCCTTTTCCCGAAAAGGTGGCGACCCTGTTACCCAAGCGTAACTGGATATATCTTTAACTTAAAAATAACTATTAAAAGAAAATATTTGTAAGTGAAAAAATACAGAACGTTTAAAAAAACGTACCACACATAAAGTACCGCGGTTCTAACGCGTACTCATAATCTACGTTTTTGAGCAGACTCCAGAACGCGCGTCGATTTACGAGGGATGTTCGAAATAAATTGCTTATTTCTATCTGGAGACTTCAAATTCCAAGTTAGCCCAAAAGTACTCATTTCATGCCCTCGAAGTACTCCACGTGGCTAGAAATGCAAAGTTTCAGCCGATGTATCCACTTCTTGAAGGCGTCACGGTACGCTGATTTGGGCACAGTAATAAGGTACTGATGAATGGTAGATCAAAGTGCCTGTCGGGACTGGTATTTCCGCCCAGCAAGAAATGCTTTCAATTTCGGAAAGAAAAAGAAATCACATGGGGCAAGGTCTGGGGAATACGGAGGGTGAGGCAAAACAGTTACTTTTTCTTTCTTCAAAAACGCCGTAACTATTGCGGAGGTATGAGCTGGGGCATTGTCATGTAGAAGACGGACATGTTTAAAACCAGTGGCAGGGCGTCGTTTCTGTTAATACTTTTTCAGTTTCTTCAGTACTACGTCTTTGTAGTACTTTCCGGTGATGCTTTTGCCCTTTTTCACTGGCACTTTTATTGCGACTCCTTCACCAGAGAAGAAGATTGCATACAAAATCTTCTTTGTACTCAAATAACGTTTGGCAATTATTAGGCGTTTGCTGTGTTTATTGGCCAAGATCTTATTGCTAACCTTTCTGACGGGCTCAAAATAATGGACCCAGGCTTCATCACCTGTGACAAAATTGGCAAACTGCTTTTTGTCATATTTTGGAAACATTTGAAACAGCTTTTTGGCCACTTTAACCCGTTGCCTCTTTTGCTCGTCAGTCAACAGATGTGGCACTCATCTTGCAGAAATCTTTCTGACTTTCAAATGCTTCATCAAAATAAGGTGAACCGTTGAAAGTGATATGCCTACCTTTCGTGCAATATCACGAACTGTAAATCTGGTATCTCCTTCATTGCTTTCCTTTATTTTGGAAACGATTTCTTTACGAGATGCAGATTTTGGCCTACCTGATTTCGGTGCATTTTTGATGGACTCTGCACCAGACTCAAAACTCTTTTTCCACCGCCAAACTGTCATAAGACACACAAGAAGGTCCAAAAGCAGTAGAAATTTCAGTCATCAGCTTCTTCAAAGAACAACCAAGTTTTGAGCTAGCTTTGATGTAAGCCCGTATTTCATCTTTTTTGTCGACGCTTCTACCAACCATTTTTACTGCAGTGGTCAATGACTGCGTGTATTCAAATGGCAATTTTATGTCTTACACTTAGTCTAACATGTACATTTATACACCATTGTGTAGCTATTGAATATATACAGGTATGTATTGGTTTTTATCGTGCCCCACGTGGATATCGAGCTAGAGGACAATAAGCAATTCATTTCGAACATCCCTCGTATATCGTGAAGGCCGTAGATTAAACTTAACAATGTTTGTAATAGAAATCCTATCATCACTTTTTCTTTTGACATGATAAGAAGTTTCGCACCTTTTTCTGGTCATACACTCTCTATAGATGTATATAATTAATTATGTATATTCAAAACCAAAAGTAACTTGTCACTTTTTATGAATGAGTAATTTTGTTCCTACTTCGATTTTGTTGTAATAAACTAGTTCAATTGTTTTCTCGGTTCGTCTCGACGGAATTCAAGAAAGATCATTCGTGTAAGTGATTCCAGTCTTAAGCTACCAGCATTTTCATCAAAAAAAAAAAAACAAAAAAAAAAAACAGTATTTTCACATTTTCTCACATCTTCAAATGCAGAACATGGTCTTCAACACAAAATCTGAAAGACCATTGTTTCTCAATAAAATTTCCTGCAAAACATTTTTGTTCCTGTTCCACCTGGCGAATTAATGGTAATTACTCAAAGTCGTTTCACGTTGAAATTATCTCCCTTGCAATAAAAACAATAGTAAACTTTCGTCGCTCGTAAAAAGCCATATCTCCGATATTGTTTGGAAGGTTTAAACGGCGATTTGTCTCGTATAAAGACAGAAAATGATCTATGAACATTGCAGTTCTTTGACTTTTTCACCTAATGAGTTCCTCTACATGGTATACCAAACACATTCGTTTTACTTCTTGTTTCCATCTTGATTTGTTGACATATTCGAAAACATAAGTAAGTCGGTTAACTTGACATTCTTATTTTGCTGTTTCATGTCTTCCCTCCTTAGGTCCATCGCGACACTCCATTTCTAGGCATTTTACAATTCTTTCATGAAACTCAGGATACAAGTTTTTATATTTTACATCGTTTTTATATTTTACATCGTCGGCTGATTTGCATGAGTAGTCCGCCATCTTGAATATTGGTCATCGAACCTTGTAACTACGTAACCGTGTGACGTAATGCTTAAGAGGAATAGTCAACTACCAAAGCGGAAGTCGGGTAATAATAATAATAATAATAATAATAATAATAATAATAATAATAATAATAAAACTATCATTTATGCAAAATAAATCGCTCAGTGAGGGGTTAGAAAAGAAACAAATTATTCCAAACCATGCTCAAATGCCCCAGATAAAGCACAATCGAGTTTGGGTTGTACACATTTGAGCACTCGCTCGCTGCGCTCGCTCGTGCTTAAATGGGTACAACCCAAACTCAACTGTGCTTATCTGGGGCATTTGAGCATAGTTCGGAATAATTTATTTTTTACATGAAAGTGAACGTGTTCATTATTTAGGAGACGTAAAGGGATAAGAGGTCCAAATATTTACAGTAAATTATACTATTTTATGGGTCGATTGTTTGCAATCGAGCTTAGTATACAAACGCCAAAATTTTCTTACGGCAGTTGTCCACGTGATTATCATTGACCAATGTAATCAAACCACGCGTAAGACGAAATCCAGGTAACGGCTATTTATAACCGCCATATTTTTGTCGCTGTGCTGATGATGGAGAGTTATCTGTAAAACCTGGACTAGGACATTTGAGGCGTTGGCAAACAGAGCAGGCCCAGATCAGACGCTGCGTTCTACTGCGTCTGATCATGGTGCACTGTTTGCTTAAACTACAGAAAGTTAAGTGTTAAATGAAACAGTCTAAAGTCACCGTTCAGGACAATTTCCCCAGCCTACATTCAGAGACAATCGACCCACCAGTGCCGTTAGTGCTTTAATTGTATATTATTGCATAAAAAAAGCAGTGTCGCACGTTATTAACAGCCGTGCATTAACCGGCGAAAAGCCGTGTATTAACAAGGCAATTCACGCGTTGTTAATTCACGGCTACGCAACTTTCAATATGCTTGTACCGGGGCCACAAAATTGCTGCTGTCACGAGATGTGTACTGCCCTGCCCTAGAACGAGCATAGTCCGTGGAAATAGCGTTCGCGCGACATCGGTGAAAAGGCGAAACAAAATAGTGCAAGAAATAACGCGAAATGTAGCAAATGTTTTCAGTTTTTATGCAATAACAGCGATCGAACATGGTTTTTCAATGCATTAACAATCGCCAGGTCCCTTGGGAGGTGTTGAAAACCGCGACCTTCGGCCTCGGTTTTCAACAAATCCCACGAGACCTGGCGAATGTTAATACATGAAAAACCATGTTTGATCCCTATAATGTACTTTGGCACTTAACCGATACAACGGCGATGCTAAAACTTACTTCGTCAGAATTGATTTCTAATGAAGTGTTATTTGATGTTAACAGCTTTGGCAAAGGGGCAAGTTTTGGAGTTTAAGAGAGAAAGGCGAGACAATACCAGAATATAGCCAGTTTCTCCAGGGCCCTATATAAACAAAATATGAGCAACAACGTGAGAAAGCGCACCTCACGAAGACAAATCAGCCTGTCTATCCTGCGTAGTCCGCGTGAAGAAACTTTGCCCTTGGATCGCCAAAAAGTGCACAGTGAAAATTCTGTTCAGACTGTGCGTATGCACAGGTTAATTTGAATCTTCACCGGGCTAGCATTTCTAAAGATACCTTTTGCGACGTTGAGACTTATATGTGTTCACATGAATAATTTCGAAAGTGTCCAGTAAGCCATTTTTTTCTTTTCTTTTTTTTTTTTTTATTTTTTCTTTTTTTTTTTTTTTTTTTTTTTTTTTTTCGTTTATTAATCGTCTTGGCAAGAGAATGATATCCAAGAACGAGTCCACAAAAAAAGAAACAGTACATGCTGTGTCTTCACACTGTCCTCACGAAAACATGCCTATATAATTTTGATCAACTTAAACCCCACTTTTATATAAATAAACTGGGGTTTACAGGGGTATATATTATATTTTCTTATTTCTGCTCAAAAACATAGATTGTGGGTACTCATTAGAACCGCCTCGCCGAGGCGGTTCTAACGACTACCCACAATCTATGTTTTGAGGAGAAATAGGAAAAAATATCAGAATTTTTATCTGAAAATTTTCGTTTTTTGGTGGTAAAATTTTTGTATATTTGAATAGGCATGTTTTCGTAATGCAACTCAGTGAATCCCCTGCTCTTCGATTGTGTCAGACGCCGATGTATACATTCGGTTATTTCCTGTTACAAAGAACACCTTTTGCTCATCTGAGAGCTTTCTAAATGTCCATTATCATGGAAACGTGTTTAATGAATTTCCGATTTCCTATCATAGCCAATAGCAATTCATGTCTTAATTCTTCGCTTTCCGTTCTAGAAGAGTGGGCTTAATATATGAGCCCAGCGTAAGGAAAGTGTCCTTATCGCTTATGTGGAGAAGACAGAGATCAGACTGCGCACATGCGCAGTCTGACCTCTGCCTACGTTGTCCGCGTACGGAACCACATGACACCGTTGAATATACCAAACATGTGCAAAATACCCGCGCGGATATGGCAGGTTGGCGAATATGTCAGAAGGGAAATTTTCTAACGTTGCGTTTTATATAGTACAGCACCAGGATCGCATATAGATTGATGGCGGAGAATGGGGATAAATCAACATTGCATCGTACGTACTTCTTAGCACAGGCATCAAATTTAAGTTCTTTTAAAAATTTAGCAAGAAATTGTGTACTTGTACCTGTAAGTATCAGTGAAATGAGATGATAACTTAGTTATCAAATAACATCGCCTCATATGTATTTCTTAACACAGGCACCAAATTCAAGTTTCTGTAAACTTGTCGCAAGAAATTGTTTACTTGTACTTGTAAGTATCAGTGAAATGAGATGACAACTTAGATATTAATCAATATCGCCTCATATGTACTTCTTAACACAGGCACCAAATTCAAGTTTCTGTAAACTTGTCACAAGAAATTGTTTACTTGTATTTGTAAATTCCAATGAAACGAGATTTTAAGAATTGATAGAGATTATCAACATCGCCTCATGTGTACCGTGTAGCACAGGCACCACATTCAAGTTCTTGTTAACTTTTAGGAAGAAGTTGTTTGCTTGTTCCCACATAATAGAAATTAAATGTTAAAGTTGTTTGATAAACAAGTTAGTCTGGGACCAGGCTGAGTGAATACATAGACTGAATTTAGATTTCATTTATTCAATTTGAGTTTATCCAATTTATTTGTAGTTACCCGATGATCGAGGAGGTCAGGGATCGACCTATGCGATCTGATTATGAGATGGCATAGGCTGATCTGGGGCTGAGCATGGATACCAAAACCTCAGATTTCGGTATTTGTTTGCACTCTGTCTTATCGAGCATAGAAGTAGTTGTCTCTTAGGGAAGGCGGTGTAGTCTTTGCTATTGAGCATGATTAGTATGGGTAAACAGGGAATTTTGGGAGAGGAGATGGCCATCTCCCCTGGCAGAATTCCTTACTGGTTCCCACATCATATTAATAAAACGTTTGAAGTTGTTTGATGACCAGGTAAGCCTAGGATTCAGACTGCGCAAATGTGTAAACGGATTTTTGATTTTGTTTTGCTTTGGGAATTTATCGTATAGTTACCTGTGATAGAGCTGATCTCGGATCAGCCTGTGCGATTGGGCCATGTGGTTGCATAGGTTGATCTGTGACTTCACGCCTTACATATCCGTTTCCTTATATTATATGCTTTTGTCAACCATGTAAATGAGGGATATCCGTGTTTACTTACGTGATGGGAGTGGGTAAACAGGGGGAGTTTTGGGAGTGGAGATAATTATCTCCCCTGTCAGAATTCCTAACTGGTCCCACGCACATCATATATATAGCTATGTAACAAAGTAAGTTATTATCGATGATGAGAAACCATATAAAAAGATATTTGGAAGTGTGTCGGTGCTCACAATCTCTCTGTACTGTGCATAATAGTGATAATAGTATATTGAAATCTTAAATATGTTGAACAGCCTAAAATCACTGTTCACAAAATGGAAAATGCAATATTGTTTGCCATTTCTGTACTTTATGTACACACTTAGCTACATTGATATGTATACCTGTAGAACTCAAGGGCCAGTAGGCCTTTGTTCCTGAAATAAAATTATCTTATCTTATCTTGTAAGTACCAATGAAATGATATTATAGCTGTTGGATATTAAGTGGCTATTATATGTACCGCGAAAGTAAATTATAATTGTTACTCACCCAATTTTAGTCTAAGGATAATTGGCAAACAGTGCAGACCCAGGTCAGACACATTCTGCTGCATCTGATCAGGGTCTCCAGTGTTTGCAAAGAGTTTAGTCATTTATCTCTATGAAAATCTAAATCACATATCCTGATATAAATGTACCGACTCTTCCATATAGTGTGTGTGTGAGGGGGGGGGGGGGGGTCGGGGGGGGGTATTCAGATTAAATGTGTCAAGAGGTAGTTCACGTACATATTTATATTGAATTGTAACGTTAAACATTTGCAGTTATATAGGTTCTCTGATTTTAACTATCTATACGCCATATTTAAAGGAATCTTAAAAATGGCGCCCTTCAGTGCAAATGTGACCATAATCGGATAAATATTAAGGACGTTAATGAAAATGAAATTAGTTTTAAATCATTATCTGGCTATTCAATGTGATTTTTAACATTCCAAATTATTAAATAAAACTTTCTTCCTGGTAGCAAACAGTGCGGTTTTCAGGCAAAATCAATAGATGCCTAACGCAGAAACTATAAATACAAATATAAAGATTGAACTGCGTCGCAACTATTACTATTTATTTGGGTTTTGCACATTTAATTAAGCCTTTATTGCGTTATAAAGTCTCGTTAAATATTCAAAATGGCGGCCCAATAATTGCAGTTCTGCTGTCTTTAAATCTTGATAATGTTCTTATTTTTTGTCCAGTTTTGGTCAAATTTGTATCAATTGCATGATTTGTAAAAATATTGCATCTCATTTTATTCAACATCAACCTACTTTTCCCTTTATATATGGCCTATACTCAGCCTATACTACTGTCATTGTTAGATTTATATTTGTGTACATTTCTCTTATTTTTCTCAGAAAGCAGGAGTTGACATTTCAATTGTGTGTGTGTGTGTGTGTGTGTGTGTGTGTGTGTGTGTGTGATTCAAAACGTCCTCAAGCGAACAGCAACGTCTCTGATCAGACTGCGTGGATGCAGCCGGGTCATAGACTTCACCAGGCAAAAATGGGTTTAGAATTCAATACACAATATAACTACAACAACGGGGTCGTGCTGCCCCTGAACACATCAAGAAGATGTTTTCAGATCACATGATCACATGATCCGACGAGACGCTTGCGTTGAGTATGATACTGGCATATGGAAACATGCACGAGACGTGATACAGAGCATGAGATTTAGTAATATATATATATATATATATATATATATATATATATATATATATATATATATATATATATATATATATATATTCAGACGATTCCACTGTTCTTTTCTGAAAATAAAAGAACGCTGTCTAAGAATAGCCACAATCACAAATAGGTTACCAATGACATAGGCCACAAACTAAAGCAAAGCAAAGCAAAGCAACAAGGGCCCAGTTTTTCAAAGCGTCGTTAGCTTAACGAGCTCGTTAATGGTCATTTCGTTCACTGTTTTAGCAGATTCAATATACAATATGCTGATATTTTTTGCTGAAAAAATGTGAGTAGCTTTTGCACTGCAAAAGCTACTCACAGTTTTTCAGCAAAAAATTTCAGCATATTTGCGTATTACTCGATGTAAATTTTAACAAATCGTTAACTAACGACATCGTTAGCTTTGAACAAGTGGGCCCAGTCCATCTTCCCCAGCAAGGTGATCACACTGATATAAAGGATCCTCTAAAACACAACAATCAGACAACGAATAGGATAAAACATGAAAATCAAAGCACTGACAGCATTGGTGGGTCGCTTGTCTCTGAGTAAAGGCTGAGAATATGATCCTGAATGGAGACTTACGATTGTTTTATTTAACCCATAATTTCCTCTAATATAAGCAAACAGTGCAGACCCTGATCAGACGCCGCAGCATGCGGCGTCTGATCTGGGTCTACACTGTTTGCCCATGTCCAATGTGTCCCAGTCCAGATTGTACAGATAACCCTCTATCAACAGGACTCTAAAATCACAGCGACAAGAATAGCGCGGCTATAAATAACCGTTACCTGGATTTCGTCAAGCCGCGCGGTTTGATTACATTGGCCAATGATAATCACGTGGACAACTACCTGAAAGAAATTTTGGCTTTTGAATACTATGGCTCCATTGTAAACAATCGACCCCAAAACGGTGCAAACAGCACCAAGGCCAAACAAAGAACAGCCAACACCAGCGCCACCGTCTTAGAATATTCGGTAGAAAAAGTACTGGCGGATGGAGGGAAGAGGGTAAATCGATTTTACTGGTACCAAATCTTTACCTTAGGCTGAATGTTGTACAAAATACAAAATGAATGTTAGGCTCACATACAGACTCCTTAATTATATCATTGTAACATCACAGATCACAAACAACAAATCAAAGAAAACATCGGAGCTAATTTGCATGAAGTGTCAAAACCTGTTTTCTGGGGAAAATAAGACAGATAGCTTAATACGTCGTATGCTGAAAATCGTACCCTGAGTGCCAAGCGTTAACATCGTTTCCTCTATCGTATTAGTGCAGTCATATCTCGTACTACAGCAACAAAATTAGTTTAGCAAACAGTATAGATCCTGATGAGACGGCTCATACGAGCCGCCTCATCTGGATCTAGACTGTTTGCGTACATATCTGTAGGACTGAAAGGGTTCATTACGAAAACATGCCTATTCAAATATATTGAAAATTTCACCACCAAAAAAAGCAAATTTTCATATAAAAATTCTGATATATTTCATATTTCTGCTCAAAACATAGATTGCGGGTACTCGTTAGAACCGCCTCGCCGAGGCGGTTCTAACGAGTACCCACAATCTATGTTTTTGAGCTGAAATAAGAAAAATAATGTATACCCCTGTAAACCCCAGTTTTACTATATAAAAGTGGGGTTTAAGGGGGTAAAAATTATATAGGCGTGTTTTCGTGATGGTTGCATGTCCTTTCTCTTAAGAATCAAACATTTCCCGAAAGTATAGATTTCATTGTCTATTCCGGAAATAGAGACTGGCAATACCAGCTCTGAGGTGTTTCGGAATTGGACACAATAACGTGAGCATTTGCACAAATTTGTAAGACAAGAGGGATTGCTGAAATCTTTACATATTACTCATACATAGTACATTTCCCTTCCATTGCAGCAATTTCCGATCTTTATTGCCATATGGAGTTCGTTTCACACCTAATCCATTATTTGCTGTATCATAACTTTATTGTGAGAGGAGAAATTCTTATCCAAAAGCATATAAAATGGCGTCAGCGCAAACAGTTCTATGAGAAAAATCGTATATTTATACCGGTGTCTCAGAAGGCTAGCCAGCAGTATTTCACGACTGGGTAAAACCTTACAAAAAATGTGCTTCGGTAAAACAAAAATAGTTTGAAGGTCTGTACTTAGACTGATATCAGACGTAGATGTTACATCACGAAAACATACCTATATAATTTTGACCCCCTTCAACCCCATTTTTATTTAGTAAAACTGGGGTTTACAGGGGTGTACGTTCTTTTTCTTATTTCTGCTCAAAACATAGATTGTGGTACTCGTTAGAACCGCCTCACCGAGGCGGTTCTAACGAGTACCCACAATCTATGTTTTGAGCAGAAACATCAAAACTATCAGAATTTTTTATCTGAAATTTTTCAATTTTTTGGTGATAAAACTTTCAGTATATTTGAATAGGCGTGTTTTCATAATGAGTTTTGCCCATGATGCCATGCCAAACCCATGCTACATTTTATCTTATGCCACCATGTCACGCCAGACTTTATTTTATGCTGACTCAAACATCACATTGGATAGCTGAAGAGAAATATAGCATTGCAAGGAAGGGTACATTTATTCATATTTTGTACTTAAAGATACCATTTTGAATAAAAATTCTCATCTCATCAGACTTTATAAGTCTAGTCTGCAACAACAAAAAAACAACATGATCAAATACTGCACCTCAGACATCCAAACGCAATGACAAATCGTTTTGCAGGACACTTGTACAACAAAAGTCAACTATTCAACTGACTGATGTTAAGAAAGCGCATGGAGGACATTTGGCTGTTATATTTTATGTAAATACTTCACGCTTTATGGTAATACATTTTTACAATGGCTTGTCATGCGCAAAGGATCATCCGGACATTTGTTCTCCATTCATACATTCTGTCGTGTTCAGTGATTCAGTTAGTGGATAGTGAAGACCCTGATCAGACTGCACGGTTGCGCTGACCGGTCTGGGCCCTCGCTGTCCACATTTTCCCGAAACACGTTTTAGCATGGCACGGACCATATGGAATTGAATAACATAGATTGTGGGTACTTGTTAGAACCGCCTCGCCGAGGCGGTTCTAACGAGTATCCACAATCTATGTTTATGGATTATATTTGATATGGAATGCGAAAGGAACTTCAAAGAGCTGTACCATAAGGTACCATAGGAATGAAAGAAAGAAATATACAAACAAACAAACAAACAAACAAAATTTGAGGAGAGCTGCACCAACTGGCATGGGCTACATGTATATAGAAGAAGGATATTTGATTTTTTTCAGTGTAAGGTCGAATTTTATTTCACCGAATAAACACCAAATGCAGTATTTTTATGAGTAGCGATAGCCACGAGTGAAAAAACAAATTTTCTGTTTTTTCTTTTTCCTTTTGCATGCTTTTATCCTCAATAACTAAACTTCCATCTACTTTTCACCACATAAGTTGGGAACTTCACTTTTTATCGGTTCACTTTTTATCGGTTTTGCGCAAATTTGGTCTTGTTCAGCGTGTTCAGAGCCCTAATATATGGTAAAAACATAGTTTTGTTCCTAGAAAATGAGGTCAAATAAATTTTAAAGTAATACATATGTGTAACGCAAGCAAATCAACACAGAGAAGATGCTGTGCCGAAAAAGTTACATCAACCTAATAAGTCACGTCAGCGGTTCTAGCGCAGAACGTTAACCTCTTCACATAATTTCAGACAGGTTTACTAAGTCTTAAGCTTTTGGCGAGGTTTTGATTCAGACTTCATGGGAAAAACGATAAGAAGAGAAAAAAAAAGTAGTCCCAAACAGGGAAAATCTGTTGTTTGAAACAGTGAAATAATCGGTTTGGATTTCACCAAGAAATTTCTATATTACACAGAAAAACATACAAGAAAACACCATTATTATTCTAAAGCTCAAAGGGAGACATTGTAACCTTTAAACTATTTCCCCGCTAGTGGCGACTTTTGTCGTCTTCTGACAACCTTTGCAAACAGTTTGGACCCAGATCAGGCCCGACAAAATGTCGGGCCTGATCTGGATCCAAACTGTTTGACACACTGATGGTATTCCTGAAAGGGTTTTTGAAAAAGCTAATTTTAAAAAAAATAAATCCACAGACGGCAAAAAAGCATGCAAAATTACCCAGCATGCAAAGGGTTAAACACCATGAACCGTTCGTCTCATGCACTGACTATTCTTTTTCTTACAAATTTTCTCCCAGTTGTTTTAATGTAATTGCTGTTTCATATAAATATTTTGCATTGTAAATCTAAGATAAAAGAATACTCGCGGGAATCCCAGAATCGAATCTTACAAGAATATCAAACAATACGATATTTTAATGAGAAGTCTGTGTATTATATACATATATACAAACAATTAAGGCTTTGCATGCTGGGTAGAAATTTCAGCAGACGGCATTATAGAATATTTTTCAGATTTTTTTATTTATTTTTTTTTTCTTGAAAAATAAGTTTTGACAAGGCATGCAACTTTAAGAGACAATTTGCATGAAATGTCAAAACCTATTTTCTCGAAAAAATAAGGAAAGAAACATCATCAGTTTGTCATCTGCTGAATAAGTCAAGAGAGTGGTAAAAATGAAATAAAACGGGACACACGTTGACATTTTGTTTCCTTTCCTACGCACTAAGCCAGCCCCTCCTGCAACGAGTTATTCTCTAAAAGGAATGAATTTGTTCCCACACACAGGAGCAAATACATTCCTAAAGAGAAGGCTCCTTTCTAGTAGGGAGGTTAAGGAGACAAATCCGTTTTGATAGGGATCGACGCCCTTAAAAGCGTATCTGTTTCCCTTACCATCCAGAGTAGCATGCGCAAAGTCTAATCGGGATCTTTGTTGTCGACTTTGCTGTGTATTTTATATGAACGTATTAAATGTTTAAATGTTATATTTCAATAACGGATAGCCAGCGTATTAATTAGCGGAATGATAAAATGTAGGTCTCTCAAGGCATTAGACGTTTTTGCCACCCTGCTTCATATACAGTCGAACCTCAATGGCTCGAACATCTTTGGGACCATGGAAATTCGTTCGAGACATGGGTAGTTCAAGCCACCGAGGGTTAATCATGGCACCAATTCAGGAAGCAAATAGCGATAATTTAGGGAAATCTTTTCGATTTTCTACACAGTGATTGTATGTTGAATGTACTCATTAGAATCGCCTCGATGAGGCGATTCTAATGAGTACACACAACATACAATTTCACGATAAAATAAGAAAATTTCCTTAAATATTTGTTTTCTTGAGCTATCGGAAGAATCTCGTAGGGACTCAAAAACGAGTCGAATTAGCCATGGTAAACGAGCCATTGGTGTTCGAGCCATCGAGGTTCGACTGTATTTTGTATGCACATGTACATGATTCCAGCAGCTCAACTTTATACACATTTCTCGCAATTCAGTTGGTTGAAGGATAGGTTTTACACTTCAATAAAATCCAGAACAGGAATCCGTCGGATCTATTTTCCTTCCGCCGTCTGAAAAGACTGAATTGTTTTGGCAACATTTGCAACATTTTGATGACAAAGTAGAAATTATAAGGAAATAATTATTACTTTGGTGGATTTAATCGATGTGTAAATTCGGGCGATCACCCACAAACTTAACATCAACTTGTGGCCTTATTCTTTTTTTTTTTTTTTTTTTTTTTTTGAGTGATTTACTGTAGCTTACACATTGATACAATCCACAAAAAATATCTAAATACCTATCGTAACAGAGCCAGCGCACGACAATACCTACAAAATAGCATGTGCGCCCAGCGAAGACTCAGATCAGCCTGGGCATCCGCCCAGACTGATCAGTCTTCGCTATTCGCATGAAGAAAGTTTGGGTCTAGCTACCCACTGAGCGCACAGCGAACTCTGATCAGACTGGGCGGGTGCCCATGCTGATCTGAGTCTTCGCTGGACGCACATGCCATTTTGATGGTTTTATTGTGCCCTGGCTCAAATTATATTTTTACCGTAATTTTCCCTTGAAAGGATCAGCTTCTGCGGAACAAGAAATATAAAAACTTAAATTAGAAAAAAAAGATAGCAAACATACATGTACATATACGATCACCGTGGTTAATGAAGAGTATTTTGACGTAGACGTAAACCATAATAGGCTACATAACAAGTAAAACGCCATAGATATGAAAGAACTGGTTCATGCCTGATGTCTGGGGACAATTATAAAGAGAAACCAATATAAACAGTTGGTACACTCCTGTTATTTTGCCTATGGAAATCATGAAATAATTAAATCTGAAACCCACCAAATTGGCACTGACCTTATGATATGTTATGAGTCATCACGAAAACATGCCTATATAATTTTGACCCCCTTAAACCTACTTTTATGTAGTAAAAATGGGGTTTACAGAGGTATACATTATTTTTCTTATTTCTGCCCAAAACATAGATTGTAGGTACTCGTTAGAACCGCCTCGCCGAAACATAGATTGTAGGTACTCGTTAGAACCGCCTCGCCGAAACATAGATTGTAGGTACTCGTTAGAACCGCCTCGCCGAGGCGGTTCTAACGAGTACCCACAATCTATGTTTTGAGCAGACGTATGGAGAATATCAGAATTTTTTATCTGCAAAAATTTTCACGTATTGGTGGTAAAATTTTCAGTATATTCGAATAGGCATGTTTTTCATAAGTGCACACCCAGATCAGCTCGTGGGTGCCTGTACATGGTCTACGTAGTTAGCTAATGTAATGTGCATACTTAGATAGATTTTGTCGAGATTGTGCGCATGGGCAAGTCGACCTGGATGTCCACTGACAGATTGTCATAAGATCAGCTTTCACTACGAGCGGCTGATCGGTGTTACATGTACGACTCTTTTCAGTTTGCATATTTTACCTGAAATAGCGTAAGTGAAAAATGATAAGCGTTTTGTGTTCTCAGAGTAGCACAATAGCCCAGTAGGCACCGAACGTTGAAATAACTTCGAGTCAACGTTGATTCTATGCCAAGACGTTGAATCGACGTTGTTTCAAAGCCGTGTGCCCGCTGGGCAAGGTTGCTTTTGTCTAACGACGTCCATTTCGATGTTCGCCGATGTCACTTTGTTTTCGCTCAGTCATCACGAAAACATACCTATAACATTTTGACCCCCTTAAACCCCACTATATAGTACACTACATTGGCTCGAACATCTTTGGGACTATGGACATTTCTTTGAGATATGGGTAGTCCAAGCCACTGAGTGTTAATGATGGCGCCAGGTCAGGAAGCAAATGACGATTATTTATGAAAATCTTTTCTATCTTCTACACAATTATGGTATGCTGATTGTACTCATTAGAATCGCCTCGATGAGGTGATTCTAATGAGTACACACAACATACAATCTCATGATAAATTTAGAAAAATTTCCCTAAACATTTGTTTTCTTGTGCTTTTGGAAGAATTTTGTAGGGACTAGAAAAAATTCGAATTAGCCATGGTAAACGAGTTCGAATTCTCCATGGTAAACGAGCCATCGGTGTTCGAGCAATTGAAGTTCGATTGTACGTAGAAAATAAAATAACGCGTCAAACTTCTCATGTGCATGTATTGTTTGTTTAGCGTTGGCTTGGTAAAAGAACACAAGGGCATTGCCATTTTCGTAAATATAGATTACAGAGTGTACGTAAATGCTTTGTATATTACTTATTTATTAATAGTTTATGCGATTTACCACGGCGCTTTAATGATAATCATAAATGATATTGACAATTTGACATTGGCAATATTTTGATTCATTCCTTCATGCCTGCAGACAAACGAGGCCATAAATAATTAATAATATACCTTCTCCAATCAGACTCACGCATATCCACACCTCACAGAATCAACGTAAAATCGCAATTCTCTAAAGCCGATATCTCCATTGTGGGAGTCTCGTGGAGTATATATAAAACTGCTCCGGCGTGCCCTGTTATAGACCGCATCGCACTTGAATTAAACAAAAGCAATTTAATTCCTTTCTAATAGAAAATCCGTGTTGTAGGAATTAGCACCGAAAAGCAAAATTAATTACGTCGGGAGAGCGGCTTAGAAGAGATACGCATTTAATACAATAGTTTCACTGAAAGCTAAGTAAAAGATAAGGGAGAAACGAAGAAACGAGATTGTAATTAAACCAAACTTTGCATTTATATTTTACTGAACGCACCGTAGTTTTCGTCGGAAGGACTTTAACTTGCAAGGATGTCGGCATCTTTAAGACATTTGGGTGTTTGTTTTATAATTATTGCATTGCTCAAAGTTACACAGGTAAGATATTTTTTATCAATCTGTATAATATTAACTTTGTATATCTGTATAATACCTATTACATTTTGTTTTTGTAGTTTGAATTCTGGAATGTTAACGCATTTACTCTAAATAGTTTGACAACATACTTATCCTATAATTAGAAGGAGTCAATTTTTGATGCGTCTAAAACTGTTTAATGTGCGGCAAACAGTGTAAACTTTAATCAGACGCCGCGTTCTGCGGCGTCTGATAAGAGTCTACGCTGTTTGCGCCGGTCATTCAGTCCGAATACTTAAGGTAAATGCGCTGCATCTACTTAAGTTTGCTTTTCAGCGGGTTTGAAGTAAAATTCTATTAGAAATATCGACTGGCAGACCTATCACATTTTTATGTGTGTCTACTTAGTGTGATATCATCCTTTAGAGGATTTAGTTTTTCATTATACTGAGTACAATATACAGAGCTATCATTCAATTTTATCAATTTGTCTGAAGAAAAAACCTTATAAGTAGAGTAATTATATGAAACTATTAACGTAAAAACCAGTGCCACGACAAGTACAAATGTACTTCACTGAAATACGCATTTGAACGTTTACCTATCTATTACATAACGCGTAAGTATAAAAAAATTCAAGACATATATTTGATGAATATTTTACTTCACTGAAGTAAATATTTGACGGTATACATATATATTAAATTACGCGTACATATAAAACCCTACAAGAATTATATTTGTTGAATATTTTACTTAACTAAAATACATGTAGGTATTTGAAAGTATACGTATCTATTAAATATCGCGTAAAAATAAACCCTACCAGAAGTATTCTTATTTAATAGTTTACTTCACTGAAGTAAGTAGAGTTTTATTTGTAGGTACCTGTATCTATTAAATAAAGAGTATATACTAAAGCCTACAAGAAGTATATACATTGATTATTTTACTTTGAAGTAAGTATTTGAAGGTACCTGTATCTATTAAATAAAGGGTATATTTTAAAGCCTACAAGAAGTATACCTATTTTGATATTTTGTATTACACTTAACTTGTACAAGTAACGAAAACTAATGCTATAGTACAGTGTAATGTTTATTGTTGAACAACAGGAATATATATATATAGTGAAGTACCTTACTTAAAACGTGAAATTCTAAAGAAAGTATATCTCACAAAACTACAGTAAAACTTCAATGGCTCGAGCATCTTTGGGACAATGAGAATTTTTTCTAGACATGGGCAGTTCCAGCTGTTGAATGTCAATCATCGCGCAAGGTGATGACGCAAACGGGATAATTTAAGGATTTTTTTTGTATCTTCTATGAAATAATTTATGTTGAGTATACTATTAGAATCGCCTCAATGAGGCGATTCTAATGAGTACACACAACATACATTTTTATTATGTTACAAGAAGAAACCCAAAAACTTACCCTATATATTTGTAGTTTTGAGCTGTCTGGAAAAATTCCGAGAGACTAAAAACCGATTTCGATTCAGCCACGGTAAACGGGCCGTCGGTATTCGAGTCACTAAAAGTTTTACTGTATGTACTGAGCACATTTACATAACTCTTTCGGTGCCAAATTTCAGACAACATTTGTCGTCTGCTTTTCTTTTTAAACAAACTATCGCTTTGAAAGAAGTTAATATGTAAAGTTGAAAGACTGAATATCAAACAGCGTAGATCCAGATGAGACGGCTCGTATGAGCCTTCTCATCTGGCTCTACGCTGTTTGCAAAAGCCTTATTATTATCGCCTGTGGCAGTGAAAGAGTTAATATATCTGAAGTTATCTTTATAAAGCTGGTAGGGAAAGGTAAAATTACAAAAAGACATCTCTCAAAAAATATAGCTGACAGCGTGTATTTTGGTATTATAAAGCTTTAGTAAAGTATCTGAAAGCAAAACATTATTCTCAAAATTACAATATCGCTTGAAACTATTTCTTAACTTCAGATGCAAACAATTTTATAGCATATATGTTTGTTTGATAATTGTCTCTTACGATCTGAGTGCTTCTTCTGAACACTGACAAATACAATATACATCTAAATCTGATTTATTTTCTGAAATAACATTTTAGCAAATGCAGGAGGAGCAAATGTAACACGGTGGGTAAATGTGCGATTCCATTCCATCCTAAAAATTGAAAATAATAAATATCCTATAAATAGTTAGCCAAACTACAACCATGCTATTGGACCTAAAAACTATGAACGCTTTCTGCTACAAAATTCAGCTTTATAGTTATTGCAAGAACTACTGGGGTTTCTTTAATCTCTGGAAAGTGATCAAACTGAAATGTCGAATTTGACACTTTTGGGAGAGTTGCAATAACTTCGTCAGTTCTTCCATTACAAAGTTAAATTAGTGCTGAACTACACTTTATGTCCTCTGGACTCGAGTAGCATCGTTGTATTTACGTTCAAACAGATCTGCCGGTATATATGCCCATAAGTATTTTACAACTGCGCAAGGGGGAAATCAAGGGACATGTGTTTCACGAAGAATCCCTTGTTGAAGGTTACTACCATGTAATGAAAGAAACAGAATGATATTTTGTCTATTTGTATTAGACAAGGAACTGAAATATCTTTATACGTTGATACTCTGCATGCTGGGTAAAAACATTCAGCGGGCGATTTTCGATTTTTCAAATATCTTTTCTTAATTTTGCCTAGAAATCAGGCTTTGACATTTTATGCAAATTGTCTCCTTAGGAGACAATTTGCATGAAATGCCAAAGCCTGCTTTTCTAAAAAAAAATAAAAAAAAATAAAAAAAAAGATAAAAAAAAAAAATAAAAATAAAAAATAAGAAAAAAAAAATAAAATAAGAAAATATTGGCAATTAGTCGTCCAATGATTTTGCTCAGAGAGTGGTAAAGGTTAACAGATAAGATTTACTAGACGTCTTGTCATATATTGTTAATACGTGTAATGAGTATTTCTAAAAATATAATGAAATATATTGAACAATTAGATATCGTACAGTTTTACTACTTTTGTCATTCGAGAAAAATACGGTGCGACGGTATGCTCCTGTTACTTTGCTGAGTGTATTTTGCGCTTTGTATTACTGAATGTCAGAAACAACAATTGGTAATTTCGCATGCCAGTGGCTGACTTGCTACCAAAGAGTGTTAGAAAGTTATATGAAACTTACCGAGAGAACCAGGATTTTATATACCTGAATTTTTTTCCGCTCGAAGATTCTGGGATACACTTTTCGTTTGTTTATTTATTTTTATTTTATTTTATTTTTTTTTTTTTTTTTATTATTATTATTTTTTTTTTTGCGAAATTTATCTAGCGACAAAGCTGTAGAGACTGCTCCAAAATGTCCCAGCCCGCAAAGTCTTGCAGTGTTAGTTCTGCTACGATGAAAGAATTTCAGTTTTACTGCTTCAAAAAAGAAGGCAGACATTTTCTTTTCATCATCAGAGGAAGTGATATCCTGACCAGTTACTGACATATAAGGATGTTGAATGAGGTGGTGTTGGGTTGAGTGTGGTGGGGTAGGCATAGGTGGGGTCGGTTGAGCTGGGGTGGAGGGTCGGGTGGAATGTGGTGGGCAGGAAAGGATACCTACTCACCTCCACTTACAGTTCTTTCACTGGTTCATGCACATTTTTAGTCATATCAATTCGCGTAAAATGAGACGATATCTTAACATTACGAAAACATGCCTATTCAAATGTACTGAAAATTTTACCACCAAAAAATAAAAATTTTCAGATATAAATTCCTGATTTTTTTCATACTCCTGCTCAAAACATAGATCGTGGATACTCGTTAGAACCGCCTCGGCGAGGCGGTTCTAACGAGTACCCACAATCTATGTTTTCGAGCAAAAATAAGAAAAATAATGTATACCCCTGTAAACCCCAGTTTTACTATACAAAAGTGGGGTTGAAGGGGTCAAAATTATATAGGCATGTTTTCGTGATGTTATTGATCATACCTAAAACTTTATAAAACTGATATGAGTAATTCTGTGTTTTGGCGTTCAGCATTAGGTAAAAGAGCTAAGAATGGTCACACCGGCGTCAGTATAATGTAATAGGAAGTAGTATCCTGGCAAAATGTCTGTGACATGATACTGGCGTGAAAAGACACACAAAAATGGCACAATTTCCCATCATCACATCTAAGCAACGACATAAAATGACCGAGCGATTGTTGACAATGGAGTTGAACTTCAGCTCAAACAAAGCGAATGCCCAGATCAGCAACCCTAAGTCCGATCAGCGACTTCGCTGTCTCTTACAGAATCCCTGAATAATGGAGAACGTATCGATTCACATTCCCGCCCCCCGACCCCGCCCCCACCCATCACCATCACCACCCCCACCCCCTTTGATCCGGAGCTTTACTGTTAGCATATGTCCAGGAAGCACCTTTTCTCATTGCGTGTCTCAGATAAAGAAATAAATAAATAACAGTCAACAGAATCCTGGACTAATGCTAATAACAGGCCGTACACATTTTTATCAACCCTCATATTTGCTTGATTGAACAACAATAGTTACAGTCAAACATTGCGAGGTAACACGCAAAGGCGGGTCTTATTGTGATTTTTTTTTTTTTTTTTTTTTTTTTTTTTTGACGAATCTTGCAAAAGGAAAAATGCTCATCTAATAAGAGCATATACGAAGCTTGGACCGTTTGAAGTTTTCGGAGGTTACACGCTACTACTTTGTTGATTAACATGTTTCGCTGAAATCAAAAGTAAAAAAAAAAAAAAAAAAAAATGCAAAAGTTAAGCGAAACATACATAGAAAATAGAGTTTAATCTATAGAAACACATAGACGTAAACTCCCGCTGATTTGTATTTTGAACGCATAAGTTTCGAAAGAAACCTGTCGTAATGGCATTTTCTGTCGCACCTGTCCTGTGGGTTTCAGTTTTATGGAACCATCTGTAGTAAAACAATTTTGATTAATAAAGCATGTGAAAATATACTCCATGGACTCTTTCGATATGCATTGAGTTTCTCTTGATGTTTACAGTTTTCGGCTTTTAGGTCGATTGTTTACCACCTTCGTATTCCTAAGATTAAGCATTGTAAAAATACGAAGCCATGTATGTTGTATCTAAACTTCCGGAATATGTCTCCTCATGAGGGGTGGGGGTGAGGGCGGGGGGTAGGGGAGGGCATGACGAAAGTTGCATACACATAGTGCTACTACAGAATACTCACTTGTACGTATCTTTCTGGACAGTACATTAGCACAATAAATGTACGAGGGATGATTGATAAATTTTGAGCCTTGTATTGAAGGATTTAAGCAGTGCTGCCCATTTTCAGCCATATTGTTCCTCGGCTATTATACAGTTCTGTAACCAACATCTCGTGTTAGTTTATGTCAAAGTACTAATACGTTAAAGTAAACAGGGTACGTGACTTTGCAAATAGACAAAATTGCTGATCGAGCGGTGATTAAATATTTGCATAAAAAAAGGTCTAACACATAAGGCTACTCATGCTGATATGGTAGCAGCACTAGGGATGCCCCTTCATATGCTACCGTAAAAGGTGGGAGGCAGAATTTAAGCGCGCCAGGGAGAGCCCTGAGGATGACCTCTGTTCTGGAAGGCCTGTCAATGTGGCAACTCCCGAAATAGTCACTTAAGTACTTGATATGGTTATAGCTGCCAGACGGGCAAAAGAGACATATTGCATAATTTTTCAACTTATGGGTACCAAGACTTCTGACAGTTGATCAGAAGCACACAAGGCAGAATATGTCGCGTGCTAATCTTAACATTTTGGTAGATCCTGGCACAGATCTGCTGAGGTTTGTGACTATGGATGAAACATGGGTCTATCATTTAACTCTAGAATCCTAACAACAATCTAAACAATGAAAGCACCCTGGTTTATCCCCGCCAAAGAAGGCAAAGACTGTTCCGTCAGCTAGGAAGGTTATGACCTCGTTTTTTGTAATTCTGATAGTATCCTTTTGGTAATTATCTCCAAAAGGAGTAGACAATACATGGAACATATTATGCTTCATGTCTTAGGCAGTTAATAGGAGCGCCGTGGGAAACTCAATAAAGGTTTGTTTCACAAGGACAATGCTCCAGCTCACACTTCTACTATGGCTGCCATCAATGATTCTGGCTTTGAATTGTTTCAACATCCCCTTTACTCGTCTGATCTCGCTTTAACAGACCCATTTATTCCCAAAGTTAAAAAAAAAAAAAAAAAAAAAAATAAAAAATAAATAAATTTTTGATACCTTTTGTCAGTCAGATGATGACGTCATACATGCAGTGGATGACTCTCTGGACAGTCAAGGAAAAGACTTGATTAAAAGTGACATTGAGGCCCTTCAACATCGCTGGCAAACATGTATGGACATTAAGTGGGATTAAGTTAAAAAATAATGCAATATGTCTCCCAAAAGTCGAATCTTTACATGTGAGGATGATGATGTTTTCAGTCAGCCCTCGTATTTAATAAAAGGAAAAAAAATGAAATACGTATGGAATTTAAGAAAATCAATACAGTGGTGACAGCGTTTTTCATGTCCACGGAAACGCATGCAAAACGCTTTTTAACGGTTTGGAAACGCAGCGTTTCGACCACGCTTAAACGATCGTTTACAGTTTTAGCCAATCAGATCATCGTTTCTGAAACGTTTCAAGCGTTTCAAATATTAACCAATCACATTAGCGTTCGGAAAACGCTGTCATGGAAACCATGTCTGGTTTTAAACGTTTTAGCGTTTGCAGAGTTAGCCAATCAAAATCCCGCGGACTCAATTTATTTTACATCTTTTTTTTTTTTTTTTTTTTTTTTTTTTTCCAATTTCACTTAATTATAATTGTTATAAAATTAATAAAAATAATAGTCAAATAATTTTATGGAGACGAGTATCTGATGCAATAAACAGGAAATGTGTTTTGACGGACAGTGATAGTGGCCGGACTCTGTAGCTCAGTCGGATGCGCTTCTGACTGGTGATCAGGAGTCGCTGGTTCGATGCTTGCCGGTGCATTCAGGTAATAGTTGTTTGTTGCACACTATTTTCTCACCTGAGACAAACACTGGGTACATAAATATTTCGATTATAAATTACATCAAGTGGTATTAAAGCCACTTGATTATATTGAATGCAATGATTAGACTCATATCAATGAATGTAATATTTGTAGTAATAATAATAATAATAATAATAATAACGATTACTAAACATGTATTTTTATGTCACGGTTTTGCAGATTAACATTTCAGTGTATCAGCGTATACGGGAGTTCCCTGTACAAGATTGCGGCTAAGTAGCGGTAAGAAAAAATCTAGAGTAAATACATGTATTTCGTTATATTTTCCTTCCGCGATGATTTAGGATATTAGATGGTGGCAATTAGCTATTAAAGACACAATTTAGATTACATAACACGCTAATGGCCATAAGCAGACAAAAATAAGAAGTTATTGGTGACTTTGGCCAACCTTATAGGTAGGGGCCTAATAAGGGGAAATTATTGACATTAGTAAAGTTTATGATTAAAACATAGAAACAGATAAGGTCGGTAATTTGGCGAAAGGTTGGTGTGCATTTTTTTTTCTTTTTACTCATTAAAATATAAAATCGCCTCGCAAAGGCAGTTCTAATGAATACCCACAACATATTTTATGGATAAATTATGGATAAATTAACATTTATGTCTTAATATGCTAGTTTATCATCAAATTCCCTCTTCTGCATAAATTTCCATTAGCACAATTTCAAAGCTTCGTCAAACTAAAAGATAATCACTAAAAAGGGTATAATAAATAAATCCATTGTTCAGGAAAAGCATAATTTTGGAGCACTTTTTTTCGCAAAGACATTTAAGAATTATTTACCACGTTATGGGGCAGTTTCAGCAGACAAGAAATTAATAAGATTTTTTTTTTATTTTTTTCTATAAAATAGGATTTGAAATGTTAAATGCCATTTTACGGGAAATATAAGAACAAAATCTTTATTCTTCATTCATTCCTAGCAATGAATAATGATAGGAATGCCTTTCAACTTCCAGTTAAGAATGATTGATTATTGACTTTTGAAAGTACTGGAAAACACGTTGTGTCTTAAAATGCAATATACAACGGAAAAGGAATTTTAACAGTTTTTGGCAGAATCACTTTAATTCCTGCAAAAAAGAATGTACTTTCAGTGAATATGTGGATCAGTCTGCACATCCCGCAATCTTATCAGTCTGTGTTTTCTGGACGAAGAAGCAGTAGATCTTCTAGAGCGTGTGGTGAAGACTGATCAGACTGTGCAGACATACAGGCTGATCTGAATATTCACTAAACATACAGAGTTTGTGTATCAGAAAATACAGTTTGCGCAATTGCAGAAAGTAAAATTCACATTTTAGGATACAATCATTTTTTTATTTTTTTATTTTTTTTTAAATTTCCTATCAGACTTATTATACAGTTCTCCATCAGTAGAATTAGGATCCAGTTTTTGAAGTGTTCTTATTTACTTTAAAAATAAGTAAATAAATAAATAAATAAATGAGGTTCATTTGAGAAACTTTATGATCGATTTATGATTATGATCATATCTTGTATGTTCATGTTTCTCCTCCAGAAAATATATGGTTGGTACTCATTAAAATTACCTCTGTGAGGTGATTCTAATAAATATACACAACAAAATTATTTAAGTGGAAAAATGAAGACACACATCAATTATTATCAAATACTCTATGCTACATGAATCTGGAGTACTGTGCAATTAATGCGTATAATATCATGATATTTTCCAATTTTTATTTATTTACATATTTTTTTTTTTTATTTATACTATCCCCTTTTTGATCTTTCAAATGTTACATAATATTAGCCTGTTTATTTCTTAAGGAGGGTGAGGTATAGGATATACTCATTCCATGTATTGTTTATTGGAAGTTTTATGATAGGCAGGTGCACTTCCAAATCTATTTGGATGAGAAAACAATGAAACAGCATGCATAAACAGGTAATGCCTTAAAAGGATATAATGCTCGTATATTTGAAATTCAGACAACACCAGACGTAATGTAAAAAATATATATCGAAGAAGACTTACTTAAAAACTGCTAAGTCAGTTTTGAACAAATAAGAAAAAGTTCAATTTCATCCATTCATCTTTGATAAAAAGTCATTTTCATTTTAAACTATCGAATACATGTAGATACAAAGTAATTTTACCAATATTAAAAAAGAGGAATACATGAAAATATGTGATAAATATAGGGCATCCGCGCACTCTGATTTGCTTCGTAGCTGCTCATCTGTACATTGTCTTATTCGATACGATTAGCCAATAGTCTTGCACATTATCTTCTAATATTTAACCTATTGTTACTGAATGAACTCACCCACCCTATATACTGGAAGATTCTAATTTCGATTTTAGGTATGCCAGGCTATGTTATGTAGAGAAACAAATGGTTGAACTATTTGCAAATAATGGATACCCTGATCAGACGTCACGTTCTGCGGCATCTGATCTGGGTCTCCACTGTTTGCCAATTACCCTTTTAGGAGTATCCAGACTACAATGTGCTATAAATGCAACATTGATTTGTATGTTTATCCGTGCATTTTGATCTGATTCGTTGCAGTTCGTCTGTACATTTTTATTATCATTATTATTCGAAAGGATCTGCTGTTTCTCCAGTGCATCGTCTTCTAATATTTAAGTATAGGTTGCAATATGCAAAATACTAGATTAGAATGTGCATCCGCGCACTCTGCTCTGGGTCATTGCTGCTCGTCCATACATTTGATCTGTTTATCCAGCACATCGTCTTCTAATATTAAAATATAGCGTTCTTGAGGTTAACAGCTTTGCATATACATGCCAAAAATGTTTTCATAGTGAGAATATACTTTCATGAAAGCCCTCCAGCAAGATATTTGCCGACTGTCCACATAATTGCCATGATGTGCACAGTGCATCGTATTCGAAAAATAATGGCCCAAACAAGTAAAAATGGACCTATTTATATTTTACGATTCTGATCAGTCTGTGTATTAGATGGATACTGAGCGATTCATGTATTACAGTATTTTATACTAATGTCCTGATCAGTGATCTGAGTGGACAGCATTATGCACTAGACTGATCCACTCACTATAATCCGAGTAACACCTATGCTCAGAGGGACGTTTTCACTGGATAAGGATCTAATGAAAGGATTAGTATTGGTGACACATAATTCTAACAATAAATTTCAGTAAAGCAGATCATCTGTTCCAGAACCATTTGTCTAAACGACAGTGTACATTTCATTTTAAAAAAAGGTGGGGGCGTGAGGGGGAGGGACGTGAGGGGGAGGGAGGGGGGGAGAAATATTACTCAAAACAATAATGGCAATTCACAGGTTCGACGTAGTTCAGACTGGTGTAGAAAATCTTTCATCTTGATCCTGCTGCGCAAGCTGATCTGGTTTGGTCGGCACTGGTTGAATATATATTAGCTCCTTTGAATAGAAATAAGAAACGACCTTATGGTATTTGAGAACAGCTTAGACCAAGGTGAACCGGCGTTTCCGCGCAGTCTGATCGTGGTCTACACATATCACCAACAGAATGGATTATGTCAACGATTCATTGTCCAGTTGAACCTTTATCACTCTCTGGGCTAACTCAGCAGATGGCAAATTCATGACCTCTTTTCTTATTTTCTCCCGTAAAACAGGTTTGACATTTCACGCTTAACCTGCTTTGTTTAGATATAAGCAGATGATATTATTATTATTATTATTTTTTTTTTGATGTGAAAACAGTTTAACTCACTTTAATTTGGAGACACAAAACAGGCTATTGGAAAACAGTGCAGATCCAGATCAGACACTGCAAAATGCGGCATTTGATCAGGGTAGCCATTGTTTGCACAGTTCAGTCATTTTTCGCTAGGATTATCTAAATCACATAACCTGACATGCCTAACATTGAATTAGACTCTTCCAATATAGAGTGTGGGGGAGTCTATTTGGACATATATACTCTTGTTGCATCTTTTCACCTTTTTCCATGATGCTGTCAAATTGTGCTACATGGAAGTCAAATAAAGAACTAAACTTGTATAAGTTTTATCTCTGGCATTTATACTTATGGGATTATTTCCTATGAAATTTTACCAGGTAGCCTCTGGCATTTTTATTTGTTGCATTTTTCCTCTAACATTTTTGCATATGGCATTTTCAGCTCTGGCATTTTTACCGCACACCTTAAAAACAAAATAAGTCAGAAAAGCCTGCCGATTTAAATGACAAATCGTAGCCATTTACATACATCTAAAATTATGCAATAATAATAATAATAATAATAATAATAATTATAAATAAAAATAAAATAAAAATAAAATAAAAATAAAATAAAAAATAAATAAATAAAAATAAAATAAAATATAAAAATAAGATAAATAAAATAAATAAATATTTTCTTGGTTAAGGCATTCTGATATTGTCAAATCATTTGCAGGCAATTTGTATGAAATGCCAAAATCTGTTTTCAGGAAATTATATAAACTTCAAAATGTCATCTGCTAAATATTTTATACCGAGTACTATGTGCTAAAACATGTAATTGTCAAAAGACGTTGATTGTCATGATTGCAGTGTAAAAATAATAGGCTTCACAAAGTATAATAATTAATCATGTTAATTCTTTCGAAAATACCAAAATATATTTTATAAAGAACATATAAATAAATAAAATAAAATAAAATAAAATAAATATAATTTTAATACGTAGATACAGAGTACTTTAGTTGTAATAAACACGGTTTAATACGGTCCAACAGGTATTTATGATTCGATTGGTCTAACATACAAACGGTGCAAAACGGTCAAATGATTGGCCGAAACGGAAAAAGCGTTTCGATAAGGCAAGCTGATTGGCCGAAACGGTGAAAAGCGTTTCGAGAAAACGTTTGTATCTCCTCAGTGCGCATATGCAAATTAAGCGTTTGAGTGAAACGCTTTGCTCTGTAATTTGATTGGCCGAAACGATATGAAACGCTAGAAACGTTGTCGAAACGCAAACGTTATGCCACGATTTTAAAACGCACCCCAAACGCATAAACGGACAAAAAAAAACGTAATCGCTACTGTATATACAATCGAACCTGAATGGCTCGATCTTTGGGATCATGGAAATTCGTTCGAGACATGGGTAGTTCGAGCCACTGAGGGTTAATCATGGCACCAGTTCAGGAAGCAAATAGCGATAATTTAGGGAAATCCTTTCGATTTTCTACACAGTGATTGTATGTTGAGTGTACTCATTAGAATCGCCTCGATGAGGCGATTCTAATGAGTACACACAACATACAATTTCACGATGAAATAAGAAAATTTCTTTAAATATTTGTTTTCTTGAGCTATCGGAAGAATTTCGTAGGGACTGAAAAACGAGTTCGAATTAGCCATGGTAAACGAGCCATCGGTATTCGACCCATCGGGGTTCGACTGAATATTGATTTTTTGGAGTCTCATATTACTGCATATCTATACTACACATAGTGTTCCGAGTCCGCATGCGCACATTCTGATCAGAGTCTTCGCATGGCGTTGTATGGGTAGTCAAGACTCCATAGCGTCATTAGGCAGACACCAAAGAATGATCCATTACGAAAACACGCCTATTCAAATATATTGAAAATTTCACCTCCAAAAAACTGAAAATATTCAGATAATAAACTCTGATATTTTTCATATTTCCGCTCAAAACGTAGATTGTGGGTACTTGTTAGAACCGCCTCGATGAGACGGTTCTAACAAGTACTCACAATCTTTGTTATTGAGCAGAAATAAGAAAAATAATGTATACCCCTGTAAACCCCAATATATTGAAAATTTCACCTCCAAAAACTGAAAATTTTCAGATAATAAACTCTGATATTTTTCATATTTCTGCTCAAAACATAGATTGTGGGTACTCGTTAGAACCGCCTCGATGAGACGGTTCTAACAAGGACCCACAATCTTTGTTATTGAGCAGAAATAAGAAAAATAATGTATACCCCTGTAAACCCCAGTTTTACTATATAAAAGAGGGGTTTAAGGGGGTCAAAATTATATAGGCATATTTTCGTGATGAGAGTCTGCACGAATGAGCAGGCTTGTCTGAGTATTCGATGGGCGAACTTGTAATCTTGCAGGAAATCCTGTGCCCAGATTCAAATGTCAGTGCAGATGGGGGTCCTAATTATACACTGTTCTATACAGACGAACTTGGACATTAGTGTGAAAAGAGTATTTTAAGAGTTAAAATGTATCTTTTTTATAGGGGGATTTTCTTCGCGAACATAAGCTGACCTTTTGTACATATAAACAATTCAATATTTCAACTTTCTTCGAAGTCAGTGTGTTACTCTCTAATCAAATACACTTTTTTTTATCAAATTATGAACAAAGCTAATCTTCTTTCACGCATTCTCCTCGTAAAGTAATATCTATTTTTGTAAATGAGTTTTCACTAATGAGTCGCGTCCAGTGAAAATGGTATTTTTTTTTTTTTTTTTTTTTTTTTATAAAAATACATAAATCAAATGTACAAGTCAACCTCTGCATCTGCGTGGTCTGATATATACTATGGCACTCTAAGACGTCCAGTTTATAGCTATTGATCGATCATCAAGGTCTGTGATAAAACAAATACTGGTCCGGACTTTCGCTGTTCGCGTTCTTGCAGCCTAGCTGGCCAACACATTAACCCTTCTCTTGCTAAACACGACATGTCCTGACTTAGCAAACAGTGTAGATCCAGATCAGTTGGCTTCTGAACAAGCCAACTGATCTGGATCTGCACTGTTTGTCATTAATTACGTGAATTTCTATCAAAAATCCGGATCAAGTAATCTGATTGGCTGGAAATTAGAAGTGGGCGTGGCTTCTTAATTTATTCAGCATGACAAGGGAATTTATTCAGCATGACAAGGGATAAAATTTGTTTTCGCTACCTGAAATCCAAACCATCTGAACCGCAACGGAGAGAAAACGTATCTTCTGACATGTGCACTCAACAAAGATGCAAATCAGCCTGCGCATTCACGCAGTCTCATCAGTCTTCGTTGACCTTCGTTGACCTCATTGGCTATCAAAAATTGCACACAGTGAAGATTCTGATCAGCCTGCGCGAATGCGCAGGCTGATCTGAACCTTCGCTGGGCGCATCTGTCCGAATGTACGTTCTCGGACGTTGCGGTTTATTTCTGAGAAAATCGCATGTTATTGTCCTATTGTGTGAGAAGCTGAGAAGTACTGATAAAGTATATACATGTAGCACAGTACAAACTCATTTAGCCGATGATGGAAAAGAACCGGGGTTCTGTCAGCTAGTTTAACTGATGGTGATATTGCTTAGAACAGTGGAAAGTAACTTTTTGAAGCAAATTTATGACTTTATAAGCATGTACGAAAACAAGAGGTCTGCTTCACGAAAACATACATAATTTTGACCCAATTAACCCCATTTTTATATAGTAAAACTGAGGTTTACAGGGATATACATTATTTGTTTTCTTATTTCTGCTCAAAAACATAGATTGTGGATACTCGTTAGAACCGCCTCGCCGAAGCGGTTCTAATGAGTACCCACAATCTATGTTTTGAGCAGAAATATGAAAAATAGATTTTTTCAGTTTTTGGAGCTGAAAGTTTCTATATATTTGAATGCGCGTATTTTCCTAATGAACATAGAATTTGAATGCTGTTTTATCACTATAAATTACGTCCCCATAACACTTATGTACATTAAACAATAAATTTGGCAACAGGGAGACAAAACAGCCAAAACATCTGTGCAGATTCGGATCGCTCTGTGCACACGCCCAGTTTCACCACATCTTTTGCGCCCCGTTGGTAGATTCTACAGGATCCAATGTTCCTGAAAGCATGCAGAGAAGGCCTTAGCAACCTTCACGGATGCATAGGTTGATCGCTGTCTACCTATGGCCCGAAGGCACATTTTAGCTTTGCATAGCCTATATACAGTCGACTCTCGTTATCTCGAATTCCATGGGACTCTATTAAGTATTTCGAGATATCCGTACCTCGACATATATGATTTGCAGAATTGAGGAAAAAATTATTCGAACAACCACATTTAACAAATATATATGTAACTGGACTCTTGAAGCTAGAGCTATACTGAAAATATTGTGGAAAAGAGGAGAAATTGCTCCTCATGTTTATGCAGGGACCAGATTTTCACTGCGAGATAAGCGGTTATTCAAGATAACCGAGGTCGAGATAACGAGAGTCAACTGTACCTATAAGAAATGGCGGAATATCTGGTAGGTGACTCCAGTCAATTTCACTTAAAATCCAATTCTCACAAAACTAACGTTTGAGGAAACTTCAAACCAATGACGTGTATGAAGTACAGTTATGTAAATGAGATAGAATTAAGCCTCTGTACATTAGATTCTTGTTGTCTAAAAGTTCAAAGGCCAAATTCACTTGTCTAAGTAACATTGCTCCAGATAAGGGCTTTTCTGTACCAAAAACAGTTGATATTATTTTCGTATATCTAGATATGAAAACACCTGTTGTGGATACTCATTAGAAGTACCTCGCCAAGGCACGTCTAATGAGTACTCACGACATTTGCTTTGTGAGGAAATATGAAAAAAATCTTTTCTGATACCTCCTCTTATCTGTGGCTACATAAGAAGACAACAGTTTAATGCAAGAGTAGGTTAAAATTTTCATCAAAGCATGAATTCTTCAGGATTAAAGACAGACAGTTGACGTCGGAACAATACATTGTCAATTAGCTGGCTGTTGCAAAATGCGCTTTAAGACTGCTAAATATACTCTCAAGGAGAATAGATATATCTTCAAGGGAAATAACTCTGACATGGACATATTTACCTCTATTCTACTTTGGAGAGGTTAATTTTAAAGGGTCGGGTAAACAGTTATCTTTTATCAAGTTCATATTATTGTAACTAAGTTCGATTTGGTATAGTTTCGCTTACAGGATAATATTGTCTTTTCAGATGTTAGCAGTCTCAGCTGTACTCTGAATTTCTAGACGTAAACTAGGTTTGCGACATTAAGTACGGTACCCACCAGGTGGTATCTTTGAATTCTGGTTTTATTACCTTTACATTATGAAAACACGCCTATTCAAACATATTGAATATTTTACAACCAAAAAAGGAAAAAAATTCAGATAAAAACATCTGATATTGTTCATATCCCTGCTCAAAACATAGATTGTGGTACTCGTTAGAACCGCCTCGGCGAGGCGGTTCTAACGGGTACCACAATCTATGTTTTTAGCAGAAAAGAAAAATAATGTTTAGCCCTGTAAACCCCAGTTTCACTATATAAAAGTGGGGTTTAAGGGGGTCAAAATTATATAGGCATGTTTTCGTGATGCCTAGGCGTTATGCAAGAGAGATAAAATGCATAAGAGATGCTTATTTGATCCCAGCAGGGGATTCAACCGTTGTCAAGAGGCCTTCTGAAAGGTAATGAATTTTGTAGGACTATGTGCCCCATCGCATTAAATTTTACCTGTGGGATAGATAAATTAGCAAGCCCCTATCGGGCCATTAGTCTTTTCACTGATAAGAGACTGAGCACAACAAAACCTAGTATACTGTCAATAAACGAAAGACAGGTAGAGGCCAAATAGGGGATCTTAGTACTTATTCATCTGATCCATAGGTAGTGTCCCTTCCTAAATATTTATTACCCCTCAGAATGCCTCTTTACAAGCCCCTACTGGGATCTTATAATTACCCTCTTACGACATGACTTTCACTTGCATATGCCTAGGTCGGGGCAATGCAATCATTAGTAAGTGGTACCACTTTTGGTCTCAATTTAGCTATGTCTTTATATTTTGTACTCGTGTTTATGGAATTAAAGGAACTCATGTACGTAGTAAATGCTACTGATATACAAATATATGCATGAAATGGCCACAGATGTCTTCCTAAAACAGAAGTATTTCAAACATAAACCATTACTGGGAGTAACCAATATCAACAAATGAGTTATCAAATTCGATATGTTTTAACTGGTGTTAAGATACCATAAAAAACTTTATTACAAGTCAGCCAACTTTATCTTTTGTCAGTCTGCATTTTTGCCTTCTTATCAAATTTAACCCATTTACGTCGAGTGGACACAGCTCTTTGGACCAGTCTGTTTCCAATAGCAGAGTGTCTGTTTAGTTTTTTATTATTACTCTGTTCTGTAGAAATTTCCGTAGTTAATGCAAACAGTGTAGAACCTGATTAGCCACTCGCGTTCTGTGGCTTCTGATCTGGGTCTGCAGTGTCTGGGGGTCTCCAGATTAAAATGGGTTAAAGGGTAGTGAGTGTTTTCATTTTAGAGATATTATCAATGCTGAACTTTATCAACAATTAACAGAAGCAATACCACGGTCTTCAAATAGTACATATTTGTAGAGAACAAAGATTTCACATTGCCGAAATGTTGATTACATGGGAATAAAAAGGTCCTTACAACCTTCACTCTTTCCAGAGCACTTGCAGTTTTAATTAATAAGTTTCTATCGAAACAAGTTTAAGTTCCTAGTAGTTAAGACGATCTGAGACGGAGTGATCGCCTTGAACCAATCAGCAGAACTGCTAATTGGTTCAAGGAGATCACGTCGTTTCCTATTATGAAAACACGCCTATTCAAATATACTGAAAATTTCACCACCAAAAAAAAAAAAAAAAAAAAAAAAAAAAAAAAAAGAAAGAAAATGAGAGTTTTCTGATGAAAATTCGGATATTTTTCATATTACTGCTCAAAACATAGCTTGTGAGTACTCGTTAGAACCACCTCGCTGAGGTAGTTCTAACGAGTACCCATAATCTATATTTTTGAGCAGAAATAAGAAAAATTATTTATACCTCTGTAAACCCCGGTTTTACTATATAAAAGTGGGGTTTATGGGGGTCAAAATTATATAGGTATGTTTTTGTGATGAGTTCGATGTTTGATTATGTACAGCATCACGAAAACATAGCTATATAATTCTGACCCCCTTAAAGCCCACTTTTATATAGTAAATGGGGTTTACAGGGGTATTTATTTGTCTCATATTGTCATAAAAATAATATACATTATTTTTTCTTTTTTCAACTCAAAAACATAGATTGTGGGTACTCGGTAGATCCGCCTTGGTGATGCGCTTCTAACGAGTACCCGCAATCTAGGCTTTGAGCAGAAATATGAAAAAATATGAGAATTTTTGTCTGAAACGTTTCAGTTTTTGGTAGTGAAATTTTCAATATATTTGAATAGGCGTGTTTTAATAATGTTATGTTTTGTTATTGTTCCTTATGGTGCTTCTAGAAAGCCATGCTTCGTTATTGTTGCCTTTCCTGGGTAACTTTATCGCAGTAAGGAGGGATCTGTCGGTATCATGAAACACACCAAAATAATGGAAGCAGCAAAATTGCTTTCGGTTGTATTGAGTCTGCAGTCTGTTTATAAACGTAGCAATACATGCAAAACTTTTCCCTGGCAAAAATATTTTGATATATGAATTGTTCCATTCTCCAACACTCCAAGTCCAAACAGCAAAGTGGCCCCACATTTGTTTCGAAGAAGAAAATTTGACAGCTTTGAAAATAAATATCTCTGTTCACATTGGATAGAGTGATTTAACACACACGCACGCACGCACGCACGCACGCACGCACGCACGCACGCACACACACACACGGATGGCGGGTCCTTATTTAAAGTACATGTGATCGGTAATTTTCCTAAGAAACTTCAAAATTCTTATCTAATAGGGTTATGAAAAATTTGTCATATAGTTACTCCCGATTTCACTCTAACTTATGTCTTATTGTAAATGCGTTATTCCCTAATGTAACAAACGAAACTGAACAGATATTTTCTTCAGACAAGCAATTTAAATTGTTTTCAATAACATTTATTCTGTCTTATACTGCTTATCAAAAATATTGTCTTCTTTCCAACGGGAAAATGACGTTTATACAACGTTGCATTAACGTCGATGCAACGTCATTACGTTGCATCGACGTTAATGCAACGTTGTATAAACGTCATGCGTCTGCGGGGTTATATTCCTATATAGCACGGAGATCTTATAAAACCAAATTTAAGATACACTCTCAACCTACCCCTACAAAAATGTTAAACTTTTCTGTTAACCATTCCTGTTACATTCCCACTTCATTGGTTCGTTCTGATTTTAGATAAAGCGTTGTGTTGTCATTGTGCATTACCATATTCTAGGTGCCTCCGAGGACCGTGTTCCGAGAATATGTCTTTCCTGTGCATACATTGTATTTATATTTTTCATGCCTTTTTTCTGACTTTTTAAGTGAACGATATGCGTATACGTGATACATTTTCTGCCATTTTCTCAGGAGAGGCAACATGTATGATTTTCTGTTGCTTTCCTGCACAAAACGGAATCTTTTCAAAAAGGAAAGAATTTGTTCCCGTGTCGTTTAAAATAGACCCTTTTCAGAAGGGTCGCAAAGCAATGTTGACAAAATTGCCTCCATTGAAACGGCGAGTCCATTCAACTAAAGCCAGACAGTTTACATAGTGTTTTAAAAAACAAACACATTAACATACTACTACTGTGCACAGATGCGACTACTACTACTATTTGTTTATACGTTAGTTTTAATTTTATTGCTAGTTACAGTTAATCAGCAGTCTACACTTTGATAGGTAATTTTTGAAAGTATGATTTCGAATTGTTTTGCGTCACCAGCGGCAGCAAAAGTAATATTTGGCAGGTGACTCACACATTGCGATCCGTCTCAATTTTCTGAAAATAAGGACTGGTATCCGTCCCATTTTGACCATTAATTTGCAATATCATGTAATATTGTCTGTAAGAAATACAAAATCCAATTAAAGATTGTACCTTCTTTGCCGTGTTCATCTCTCGTAGTTTACATAGATTGGCACCACTGGTTTGGTCTCTAATCGTTGTGAACACACAATACGTAGCTTAATACAGTTGAACTTTAATTGGCTCTGTTATCTTTTGGACCATGGGGATTTGTTCTAGACATAACCGTTCGAGCCAATGAGAGTTAATTATAGCGCTAGGGCAAGAGGCAAATGGGGATGATTTAGGGATGTTCTTGCAAACTTCTATAAGATTAATGGTATGTTGACTGTTCCCGTTAGAGTCGCCGCGATGAGACAATTCTAATGAATACACTCAATATTTATATTCATGACAAAATAAGAAAATTTCCTAAAATATATCCAAATATTTTTTTCTTGAGCTATCGGAAGAATTCCTTGGGACTTAAAACTAGTTCGAATTAGCTATAGTAAATGAGTTATCGGTGTTTGAGTTTTTGAAGTTTTGGTAAATTGTACTTCTAGAAAACTTTGAAATATTGTCTGAAAAATAGGTTTTAACCTTTCTCTTGCTGAACACAACATGCCCTGTCTTAGCAAACAGTGTAGATCCAGATCCGTTGGCTTCTTCAGAAGCCAACTGATCTGGATCTGCACTGTTTGTCATTAAATATGCGAATTTCTATTAAAAACCAGGACGAAGTTATCTGATTGGCTGGAAATTAGAAGTATGCGTGGCATCTTAATTTATTCAGCAAGGCAAGGATTAAAATATAAATGATTGCCCAGGAAAGGTTACTATCACGAAATACAAACTTTTCGAGGCGCAGAAAGATAAAGAGATGAGGAACAAACAATGAAACAACACAACACCACAGTCCAATAACGGACATACAAACAGCAGAGGAAATGCAACAGAAGCACAATAAAGTCGAACGTTTCGTTCTCATCACGAAAACATGACTATATAATGTTGGCCCGCTTAAACCCCACTTTTATATAGTAAAACTGGGGTTTACAGGGGTATTCATTATTTTTCTTATTTCTGCTCAAAAACATAGATTGAGTGTACTCGTTAGAACCGCCTCGCCGAGGCGGTTCTAACGAGTAACCACAATCTATGTTTTGAACAGAAGTATAGGCAGCCAATAGAAATTTGAATAAAATGTTTGAATTTTTATCTGAAAATTTTCATTTTTTGGTGGTAAAATTTTCAGTATATTTGAATAGGCGTGCTTTCGTAATGTTCTTTCTTTTACATGTATATTTGTCGTAGACAATCTCTAATTTTTTATCGCTCCGGGAACACTTTATGAAAGTCATGGATTGATCCAATGTTATTTTCCATGGACTTCTCAACGTTATTTATAACCATGTTGTAGCTTTCACTAAAAACGCTTGATCTACGCTTAGCACACATTGTGTTCTAAGCGAAGACCAAGCTTTTTTTTTTTTTTTTTTTTTTTGCGAAAGCGAAACTGTTTTCACAATAGGTGTCAAGAAGAAATATTTTGGAATCAGTACGAAAATTGCTTTATCTGATAGAAATGTCTGTTCGATTATCTCTGATGCATAAGGGAATAAAGTTTGGCATATTTACATTAAAATGCAAATTTTGAAAGGAATGATAGCATATCAGACATTATCAATAGAGTGCTAAGATAATACCGGCCCTGTCAAGTGAAAAACTGCCTTCGAACATGAACAAAATGTGCGGATTTACACCATCCTTTACATGAG